>BLBF01000003.1:108277247-108375146 GCA_015471245.1 Laticauda colubrina | reverse complement strand
ACATACAAGCTTAGCTCACTCATTTATCTGTGTGCCTATCTGACTAACGCTGCACATTCTGTTTAGCTTGTCTACCTAACCCTGGTTGGGGAACCCAGGCTTAACAACACCCTCCTCCCCTAGATCTCTCCCTCTCATCCAGGCGCAGCTTGGCTCCCAAAGGCCAACAGGCCCAAGTCCCCGGGACATCGACCATGCGAAGGGCTCCTGAAGCCACATTCACTCCGACGGCTGCTGGTCTTCATCATGGCAGTAGCCTTATTGAGGAGGTTCCAGAGAGGATGAAAGCCTGGATGGAACTGGCAATCCACCAGGGAATCGCAGCAGGGCTTCAACATGCTGTCGTGACCAGGGAATATCCTGGGATCACCGATCATGAGTCCCAATCACTGAGGTCATTGACCAGGTCAGAGCAGCACCATACCCAGGTACATTTACAGAGGGAGACCCCCCTCCAAAGGCCAACAGAGGAGGAGGAGGAGGAGGAAGTGGATCAAATTGATCAAGTAGAAGAGACTGAATTGGGATCAATACATAAAAGCGAGCCCCTGTCAGAAGCAGACCCCTTAGAAAGGGGAATGTCTGAGGATGAGGGTCTTATTCCTGACCAACCTGTTTTTACAGGCTTATTCCACCCGCAGCTTTTCAAATTTCTCTTGTTTAAGGCAAAAAATATTGCACGCCTAAACAAGTCAACCCTTTCCACCACACCAACTCCTTCGGAAGAGGGACCAGAGGATCTGATCTTCAACCAACCAGTAGTTGAAGCAGAGGTGATCCCAGTTCCTCCCATGTTTTAGGACCTGGTACAGAAGCAGTGGACCTTGGCAGCGGTGTACACAGCCCCCGCGGAATATGACAGGAAATATTTTAATCTGGCCCATGATTTCTCAAAATTATTGAATACTCTCGAGGTAGACGAACCTATAGTGGGATTAGCATCCTCCTCCATTCCCAGTGATGCGCTGGAGGTGTTAAAGCTGGAGGAAAAACGGGCCGAGCTAGCCCTGCGCAGAGCCCATCAGTCTGACGCATGGGCCATCAGAGCAGCCACGGCCGCCTCCTTCTTCATACATTCCTCTCTCAGATGGCTCCATCTCTTAAAGCAACATATCCCTAATCCTAACCTTAGAGCGTAGCAAGATATCGCTAAACTTATTGCTGCTGCTGAATTTTCAGCTGATGCAACTTATCATGCAATCAAGTTATCAGCCAGGGCCATTACTTCATGTCACAGAACGTCACTTGCTATGGTTAAAACATTGGCAAGCCGACTTCAAACACAAATCCAAGCTGGCTTCATCCCCAATTGTGGGAGACAGACTAATTGGCCCTTCCCTTGATCCGCTACTAATCGAAACCCATAACAGAAAGAAAATTCTCCCTTCCCTTTTTCGGAAGTCAGTTCCTAGAAAGCCCCAGTCCTTTCGGAGGGGATCCTTTCGACCCTTTTACCAGGGATCCCTTTCACCCAGATACCAGAGACCCCTACCATTCAGACCAGGGCAGCAGCTATATCGATCAGACTTCGGGGACAGGAGCAGAAGGGGTAGTCAATCCAAAAGATCCTTTTGGGGAGCAGGAAACAGGTCCTTTCAGCGTCCAAGATAACTCCCAGGACTCAACCCCCATTGGCGGATGCCTTAAATTATTCATCAACCAATGGGACTTCTCAACCTCTGGTTCCTAGGTCAGAGACACAATCAGATTTGGCCTTGCGCTGGAGTTTCAATCCACCCTCCCAGATTTTTTCATGTCAGGCCCTCTCTCCAGAGACCCAGTTAAACGTGATCCAACACCTACTGGATATACAAGCCATCCAACCAGTAGCTACCACTCAATGGGGGTGAGGTTTCTATTCGCATCTTTTATGATGTGAATCACAAAAGTTTGGGGGGATGGAGAGCGATATTAGATCTGAAATGTCTCAAACGTTTCTTCGTATATCACAAGTTTAAAATGCATACCCTGCAATCTATTTTGCTTGGCATCAGAAAGGGGGACGTCCTCATGTCCATAGACTTGTCGGAGGCATACCTGCATATTGCTATTCGGCCTTCCCATTATAAATTTCTCAGATTCTGTTATAATAACCACCATTTTGAATATGTGGCCCTTCCCTTCAAACTTACTTCTGCCTGTAGGACCTTCATGAAGGTTCTCGCAGCGCTAGCTGCTCATCTTTGGGACATCCCTGTACGACTCCAGTGTTATCTTGATGACATCTTGATCTTGTCATCTTCCGTCCCCCAAGCAGTCAAAGACACTCAGAACACATTACAATCCCTACAACAACATGGCTTCTTAATAAATTGGAAAAAGAGTCATTTAACACCATCGACTCGGATAACCCACCTGGGGGCTGTCATAGATACGGTGGAAGGCAAGGTTTACCTGTCACCAGATAGACTAAATAGCATTCAGCAATTAGTTAAGGAGATCAGGGGTCTTAAGAGTGTGCCTAGCTGAACTATCAAAATTGTTAGGTAAGATGATCTCATGTATCTCTATCATCCCTTTGGCCCGGCTCCACACTAGATCTCTCCAGTGGTTCCTGCTTCCATACCAGCATTCCAGCCAAAGCAACTCCAAACATAAGGTCAGGGTACCACCAAAGGTTCTCATACCTCTCCTCTGGTGGACCAGACCAGTCATCAACAGAGGCTGTCTCTTCAAGGAGCCACAAAGACTTACCATCACCACCGATGCCAGCCTGTTTGGATGGGGAGCTCATGTTCAATCACTTACAACCCAAGGCCGCTGGTCCGCCATAGAACAGTCTTGCAGCATAAACTGGCTGGAGCTTCGAGCAGTACACCTGGATCTCTGCAGCTTCCTTCTCCAGGTACGCGATCAGCACATGCTAATACTGACTGACAACATGACAGCCAAAGCTCAGATAAACAAACGGGGGCACACAGTCGAAACATCTCATGAGGGAAGCAGAGTGGTTGTGTCGTTGGGTGGAGATCAACCTACTTTCCATCAGAGCAGAGCACATTTCGGGCCTGTCGAATACACAGGCAGACTGGCTGAGCAGGGCCACCATCGATCAATCGGAGTGGCGCCTCCATCCCTCCTTGTTTCAGGAAGTGGTCAGGACATTTGGACAGCCAGTGGTGGACCTGTTCACTTCCCCCCTCAACACTCAGCTCCCAAGATTTTACTCCAGGTACCCATCGCAAGGAGCGGAGAACTTCAACTCGCTCCGCTGTCCTTGGCCCCCAGGACTCCTGTATGCATTCCCTCCACTTCCACTGGTTCCCAAGGTCATCCAGAAATTGCTAGTCGAGAGGGCAGAACTACTTCTAGTAGCTCCTTACTGGCCCAGACGGCCGTGGTTTGCAGACCTCCGCAGTCTCTCAGTATCAACTCCATGGAGAATCCCACCAGCCAGGGTCTCGTTAACTCAGGGGCCCCTTCAACATCCGGACCCTCAATGGTTGCACCTGACTGTCTGGAGATTGAGCGGAGCTGTCTGAAGAGCAAAAAGTTTTCCAATAGAGTTATCGCCGCTATCCTAGCTGCTAGACGCTCCTCAACAACACGCATCTACAATGCCACATGGTCCAGTTTCTGCAAATGGTGTACCGAGTCTCAAATTGATCCCACCTCTGCCTCTGTGGCTTAAATTCTAGAGTTCTTACAAGAGGGACTTGACAAGGAATTATCACCTAATATGTTGAAAAGACAGGTGGCGGCCTTGGCGTCAGTTCTCACTCGCGAAGGCCTAACTTCTCTTTCCCATCATCCTCGTATACAGTCCTTCCTTCAAGGAGCCACAAATTTACACCCTCTAGCGGTACACCGTTATCCCACCTGGGACCTTAACAAGGCCCTCATTGCACTCACCAAGGGCCCTTTTGAACCCTTGAGATCGTCAAGTCTACAATTTCTGACGTATAAAGTTGTTTTCCTTGTCGCGATCACTTCTGCTCGTCGTATTTCGGAGATTTCAACCTTGTCTATCAGACAAGATCTTTGTGTTTTCCATGCTGATTGGGTAGTCCTTCGCCCCGACCCTACATTTATTCCCAAACTCAACTCAGCCTTTCATAGCGCACAAGAGCTGATACTTCCTAATTTTTGCCCCAGACCATCACAAGGAATGGAACTGCAATGGCATAGGCTTGATGTGAGGCGAGCATTGCGAATATATGTCAATTGTACAGCGGCCTTCAGAAAAACAGAGGCCTTATTTGTGTCCTTTCAGCCCAACACTCTGGGGGGCAAGGTCTCACCTTCTACGATAGGACATTGGCTACAGGCTGCAATAGCGAAAGTGTATCAGACTGTCAGCCTTCAAGATTTTAGCCTTCAAGACCTTCTCCTTTTCCTTTGCATCTTTCAGCTGTCATAAGTAATGGGAGGGGGGATAGTTGTGGGAAGTGAGGGGGGATAGTTGTGGGAAGTGAGCTGGAGGTGTTACAAAGTGGAACTGTATAAACTGGGGGGGGAGTACATTATTTCTTAGGTTTCTGTTTCTTGCTTAGCTTTCTATTCTCTGCGCAGCTGCAAACCTTTATCAAAATATGCCAAGGTCAACGGCCAGAATTGTCATCACCACCTGAAGATGTCCACATGATGACATTCACAACTTTTAATTGGAAGAACCATTTGAATTATTGGGGGTGGGAACATTGCCATCACTTTGTATATGTGATTTACGCGCCTATTTTCTCAGATTCAGAATTCTTTTGTTGCTACCACTTGACTTCCAGTAAAATATATCTTTTCTCTAGTTAAAAGAGTCTAAGTATTTCTTTCTTGGATTTTGAATGGAGCTCCAGCTGACACAGACTCAATCCCTGCACGTGCCCAGGGGCATAACAGCTCATTCAACAAGGAGTGCTGCAACATTGGCAGTCTGGGTCATGCAGGCACCAATTACTGAAATTTGTTGAGCTGCAACCTGGGCCTCTCCATTGCCTTTCATTAGGCATTATAAAATAGATGTGTTTGCATCCGCTGAGGCCTCCTTTGGTAGAACAGTTCTTCAACAGGTCCAGGGACCAGGAGGAGATTCCAGGCCAGACAGATTTCCTCCCATAGGACAGGCCAAGCTTTGGTATGTCCCACTACTGGATGCTCTGAACAGCTCATAGGAGAAAGGGCGTTGATACTTACCTGACACGCCCATTCTCTTTGAGCTGTAAAGAGCATCCAGCCCCACCCTTTTGTTCCATCTGGTGGGGTCCTGTTTCGGCCAACGAATTCGTTAGGGCATTGAGGACAAGGGTGTTGAGGAGATCCGGTTTGCAGGGCTTCAGCGGCAGGCAGGAATCCGCGATCATGCGCAGTTTCTGCCTGGGCTCGCCACTGGAGCGCCCCGAGCCAGCTGCCTTCGGGGCTAAGCCACCCCATAGAGGTGGCAAAGATGGGGGGAGTCCCAGCAGGGTCGAGGGGAGCCGCATCTCTCCTCAGCTGGCTAAATTCCCTTTCCCGAAGGCAGTAAGAGCGGCGGTCAGAAATGGCCGCCTCAAAGAAGCACTCAGCCGAAGACGGTGTTCATTTCTCTCGTCTTCACCAAAACAGGGGAATGCTGGAGAGAAGTCCCGTAGAGGAGGAGGAGCATTCCACAAATTAAGCCCAGCCTAGACATCCAGAGACTGAAGCACCTTCCACTAGTGGATGCTCTTCACAGCTCAAAGAGAATGGGCATGTCAGGTAAGTACCAATGCCCTTTTTCTTTAAATTGTAATACCAGTTTTATCTCTTTAGAGGCTATAAAATTGGCAAAATTAATCTTATATCTTGTGATGTTATGTGATCTAAAAGTAGACATTACCGGTAATTCATTTATTGAAATACTTCTCTTCTATTAGCTGTCTTCTGAGGTTTATGCTCAGTGAGCAGAAAGAACTAATTTTTGGTTCCTGTTAATACTTACAACTTTTATCTAATAAAATATATTTGTATTTAACAAAATCATAATTTAATTTTAGAAAGTATAGAGAGAAAACTTTAAATATGGAAATTTTTTCACATAAATAGCCTAATCCTTCAACTGGAGGAAAGATGGCACTGAAATTGAGGCTGTTTGAATGTGAATTTTAAGATGACAGATAATAAAAAAACTAGGGAAAATATATTACACTGATACAAAAATAAAACTAGCTAAAGTCTTAATAATTAAAGGATATATAAATAGCAAACCAGAAGAGTGACTTGGACAACTTTTTTATTTTGGATTTACAAAACAGACTTGTTAAACTTTTGAAGGATTTTCTGAGAAGAAATAAAGAGAAAATTAAAATAAATCAAGTTTTGGGATGCCACTTTACGGAATTGAAGACAACTGTCGCGACCACACAACACAAAAGTCCAACGGAACTCCGGTGATGGCTTGATCAAGAAGGATGGTGATTCAAATTCACCAGCAACAATTTTGAACAATAAACACGCAGGGTGTATTTAGAGAGCCTTTTTGTTACAGCAATGTTAATGTGGCTACAGGAATTAACTACGATGAATGTGATTAGGTAATAAGGGGTAATAATAATGGTGGGTAATAAGGGGGAAATTACTATAAATACAGGGTTCAGTTGAATTCAGTTTTAGAGCTGACTTTAATTTTATTTGCTTGACTGTTTTTGTGGTATCCTTGCAGATGAAGGAATTAAAACTTTTTGTTTATCAAAACAACAAGGATTTTGTATTTTCTACAATCCACGCATTTGACCTACAGAGTGGTTGAGAGGAACATCAGCTCTCCCTCCATTATCTCTTTATGATATCATGGCTGAAGGAACTGGTGTTGATGGGGGTTTGGCAGATGTTTCGGGGGGGCAGATGCTGCAGTTGGTGGAGCTGAAGCGTTTCCTGAACAACCCTCAACCCAATTGTACGATACTGTTTTCCCCCTTGAAAGTGTGCATTCAGATAATGCAAGGTGTGAAGAGGATTCTCAACACGTGGTACAGCCAAAAATCAAAAGGAATGGAAATCAGGATTGGAGTTGAAGAAAGATACTGTGGGGATGGTTTTGGAAGGGAAGCCTCCCACTTTTATGCTGATGGCTACCAGAATTTTTGACAAATGGTGGGAACATCGGATTGCTGACGAGAACGAGCCGAATACTTCCACCACCAGCTTAAACGCTAGTACTTTGGAATTGCTTTGTGTCAAGTATGGTGAACTGAGCATCCGAGACTCTGCCCCCCGGAGTGATTGGGAAACTGGGGCGGGGAATTAGAACTGAGGACACATGCCTTTTCAGTTCAAGTACAAGAGAAAGTAGGGATTTGAGTAGGAGGTTGGAGAGAGAATTTTCTGTGGAGGTAGATGAATCATTAGCAAAAGTGGTAGGAATATCGGGAGCTTGCAGAAAAACTTCTAAACCAATAGGCTCCAGAGTAGACTGTAGAGAGGGGCAGAAGGAGAGTAGGCAGACAGTCTCATCCTGGGGTCCATCTGGGTATTGGCACCAATGTATGATTTGGGGTCCACCTCCTATAAACACGTCATTTGATGGGAACCCTGACAGGCTGGCATTATTTTTAAGCCAAGTTGTGAACCACCAGGAATTATATTCAAATTGCTACCCTTCGCAGTGGTCTATTATATTCGCTATAATAGCGGTCTTAATCAGGGGACGCTGCTGATTGGGTGGCAGAATTGCACAGTGTGCATATGAAACGATTGATGTTGGATTATTTTTGTATGCACTTAGGGTTCAGTTTGAAGATAGGTCTAGGATTCATCAGTATGAAGAAGCATTAAAGTCATTAAGGCAGGAAGGCAGACCTCCTGTAGAATATGTAAGATTTTTGGAAGTTGGCAACTAGGTTGCTGTTGAGGTAATTCCCCTTTAGGAGAATTAGCATATACAGGGAGACGTATAGAGAGTAGTGTTTGAATAATACACACACTGAATAGATACACTGTACAGTAAATGCAGGTTTTTACTTCCAGAAACATTAACCAAAGTCCAAAATAGGCAGTCCAAAGGTAAAATCAGTCAGTTTTCAATCCAGGGATAATCCAAATATCAAAGTCCAGTGTCAAAAACAGTTCAGTATCAGACTTAATCCAGTCGTATCAGTCAATTAGAAGAAATGGAGCGACGGCAATACTTTCCAACAGAAGGAAACAGAGATACACTCACACTCTCTTCTGAGACTCAGACCAAACAACCCAGGTTTCTGGCTCCATCTTATAGCCGTTTGAGAAACCACACCTAATTACAGTTTTGCATTTTCTTAAAGATACAGTTTTAAAATGTTTATCCTGGTTTATATATTTCTAACCCAAATAGCTGTTAGGTGACTCATATTCCTAACAGTTGCGCGCCTGGCCTGAAAGATTATTGATTAGGGAGGTTAGGTCTGGTTTAGATAAGGCATTGAGGCAAGCTTGTCTTCACAGGGGGGTTCCCCAGAAACGGGGGGAATGGTATAAAACGGTTTTAGAATTGGATGTTGGGTTACAGAAATTTCATCCTATATTTGAAGGCCCCAGAAAACAAAAGATGGGAGCATTAACAGCAAGATGAAGGACAGGAGAAGAGGGTAAAGTTAATGGTAGAGGAAGAGTGTTGATGAGATGTTTTCGGTGTCAAGGTTTAGGACATCGGGCGATAAGAGTTTCCATCTATAGAAACATTATAGAAAGCAAGCTAGGGATCCTGGCCCCACTAGCAGTAATGTACAAAGTAGTGGTATGGCACATGGTACGAGAAAAGGGTTGGGTAGCTCTGAAAAATCTCAATGTGTGTCACAAAAGGTGGATACTGATGTAATGTTGAGTGGTCGTGACAACAACATTGTTAAAATTAAAGGGAAGAAATACAAAGTTAGTTTCTTTTATCAAGATTAAGGCACGTGTGGTTTCTGGTAACCCTTAATTGACTTTTATGAAGCAGGGTTGAATGACAAGGCTTTTCTGGAAAAGTTTCTTTATAAATAAAGACAGTTATGAGACAAAGAAAATTTTGTTGCGTTTTCAGAGAAAGTGATTTTCTATGTTAAAAGGAATGGAAGGAAATATAAAGAAAATATATGATAAGGCTTTAAGAATTTGTTTATAGGTAAGAGATAAGATATGGGAAGAAGAGATATTTTATTATAGATTCAGAGAAAGTAATAAGTTACTGAAATTGTAGCATACCTCTGTGATGGAGGAAATTGCTTCTTTATATATTTCCTTTTTATTCATTTTTCTTTCATTTTTTGTATTTTATTTTCTATACTTTCTATCATTCTTTTCATTCTTTTGTAATTTTTTAGTTCATATTGTTTTTATATTTATACTTGTAAGCTTTAATAAATTATACAAAAAATAAATGTAAATATTTCAATTCTATGAAGGAGCCATAGTATTTCTTTTCCTTGTCCATAAACCTTACAATTCATTTATGTTTTTTTCCAATCAGATTATTGAAATATTAACTACAGATATTTTTCAGAGGAATATAAAAATAACAGCAGTCACCAAGAAAAGTTTATAGACTATTTTATCCTTTTTAAAAATCAAATACTAGGTCAACTGCTTGATAGCTTTCTCAAGTCATTCTTCATGGATGCCCTCCCTTTCTTTTGCTGTATGCATCATACAGTTTATGAATCACATCATAAGTATGTCTCCAGACAAAGAGCATTTTGTATATTTTAAGCTTTGCTATTTGGAAATGTTCTTGTTTCTAAGAATATAACTAATTAGAACTTGCATTCCTCTATATCAGTGCTGAATTTTCAGTCTGCATTTTCATTCAACTTATTTTGTGTCAAGTCCTTGGCATTTACAGGTAGCCCTTAACTTACGACCCCGATTGAGCCAAAATTTCTGTTGCTAAGCAAGACATAAAATTAAGTGTCACTGTTACTGTTCCTGTTGTTAAGTGAATTTTACCCCATTTTACAATCTTTCTTGCCATGGATCAACCATGCAGTTGTTAAGTTAGTAAAAAGGCTAGGTCCCACTGGCCAACTGATGCAAAACGTATCCAAAAAGGACACAGCGGACGAACAAAATTTCGGAGGTGGCTCCATCCGTTGTTATCTGCTCCAAAAAGTGGCCCAAATTTGCATAAACAGAACAAAAAAGAATGGAAAGGAACGGACGGGGGTAGTATGAAGCGGGGATGTTAAGTGGATGTTCACAGGAAGCCTAGTGGATGGAAGCAGATGGAAGCAGATGACACATCCGAAGGGCTTCTGGGGGAGAATTGCGAAGCGGATGCATAGCGGAAGGGACGGATGCGTAGCGGATGACACGGATGCATCACGGACGCCTATAGGAAGCAAAATGGAAGCATAGCGGATGTATATCAGGTGCAAAACGTTCACTGCGCATGCGGGAAGTATTAATTGCGTCAGTTCCGTGGATATAAAAGGATGCAGCTCGCATGCAGTCAGCATTTAGAGGAAAGACATGCTGCCACAGGCATCTTCAAATAACACCATGGTTTCTCAGGGAAGAAGAGAAAGCCTGTGCCTATTCCTGCCAGCCCTGGAAAGAAGGACAGAACCACTATCCCACCCCCTGGCACTGACTCTGAAGCTGCTGGTGCTGCTGGTGGTGCTGCTGGTGCTTCTCCTGCTGGTGCTGCTGCTACTGCTGCTGCTGCTGCTGCTGTGGTGGACCAGCCCCAAGGCCCTCAAAGCCCTGCTGGTGAAGCCCCTGAAGGCCCTGCTGCTGAAGGCCCTGCCAGAGGGAGGAAGAGGCAAGGGAAGGAGAAGGCAGAGAGGAAACAGTACACTGTTTCCGAGGAGCATGAGGAGGAGGTGCTGGAATGGCTGAGGGAGAACGAGTACCTCTGGAGAAAGGGCCACAGACTGTATCGCGACACCAAGAAGAAGCAGGCAGCTTGGAGAGATAAGGAAGAGAGCCTGGGCTACTCCTGGGATGTCCTCCTGGGATGGTGGAAGCACATGCACATCTGGTATGGCAAGCTACACCTGAAAAAATCTAGGAAGGCCGCTGTCAAGCTCACTGACCGGGAGATGTACGTCATGGCCAAGTGCAGCTTCCTGGAGGATGAGATCTGCCGAGGAGCAGCCCCTCTGAGACCTCTCTCCCTCAGACAGCCAGTCCTCTTCCAGCCAGGAGACAGCTGCCATGTCCAGGCAGGTGTCTTCGGAGGGCCCCAAGGCAGAGACCCCCCCGACAGCTGCACTTCCCATGCTGGAGGACTTGGAGGATCCCCTGTCACAAATGGAGCAAGAAGCAGCAGCCACCAGAGGCCAACCCACACCCACCCCCAGCTCCAGAGGATGCAGGCAGAGAGGCAGACTGGAGGGCCAGAGCCACACTGTCCTGTTGGAGATCAGGGACACAATCAAGACCAGCACAGAACTTCTCTCTCAGCTGGTCCACAGCGACATACCATCCTCAGACCGGAAGCCCTTCATCACCAACGTGAGCCAGACCCTCATGGACCTGCCCGAGGCCCAATACCAGGTGATGAAGGAAAAGATCACAGCACTTCTGCACAACCCTCAAGGCCCAGCTGATCCTGCTCCGACCCAGTCCAGCTCTGCTCCTTCACCCCAGGTGATGTCACAGCCTTTCCACGGCTTTCAACAGTCCCTCACCTACCAAGGCTATGACTACCAGGACTTCCCACAGCAGAAACAGCCCTTCCCAGTCCAGGCCCAGGTTCATCGCATGCCACAGATGCCACACCTCGCCCAGCTGTAGACCAGACAGCCCCATTACATTCCTCCTTCCTCCACCCCACAGCCAAGCCCATCAACAGACAATCTGTCATCAGTCTTGTGCCTGACATCCCAGGTACTTGATGAAGGGCCTCTCAACCTCACGGGACTGAGTCAGCTCTCTGAGAGCTTCCTGAACACACCATCCCGTTGTACTCTTCGGGCCAAGCACCCCAATGGTGCCTCAGACCAGCACTCCAGCCACAGCCACCTCCACAGTCCCTGCCCACTTAACAGCTGAGACCATGGACATGCCTCAGAGTGACTGAGAATAGTGCCAGAGACTGAGTTGTTACCTGTTCACTTTATCTTAACCATGATGGATCCACAGAATGCGACTGCGGGGAGGCTCCCCAGACAATGGAACACCTATTAAACTGCACCCTGCTACCACAACCCTGTACATCACATGATCTCCACGATTACACCCCATGTGCCAGATCCTGTGTTCTACAGTGGCTGGGAAAAGTGTAGCGACACGAGAGAAGATCTTTGCTTAAGACACTTTACTTGGTTCATTTTGCTTTTTTAATAAAGTCATACAGTTTACTTAAAACAGTTATTAATAAAGGTTATCTTTGCTTAACACACTTGGTTCATTTTTTTATTTAATAAAGTATTGGGGAAAACTTTGAAAACATGGTTAAGCCTTTGGATGCTTGTGGGATGGGTAAGGATAGTTGTGGGATAGGTAGGAATAGCTGTGGGATAGATAAACCTCCAGTGCAAGCATAGTGGGACTGTATGGTCCACCCTCCCAGCTGCCACACATATGGCCCTTTTTTATCAATAACAATTTATTCATTGATCAACACATTTCAAAATAAACAAAGCTCTTTGTTAATGCCTTATTCATTGTAGGGCCACTCAACATACATGGCACAATCTCATCAGTGTTATGAGACAGGCTCAAGGAAGCGACCATTAACCATCTATCATCCTGTCTTGCCACTCCACTGCTCCAGCTGGGGAGTTGCACCAGTGTCTCAGTAGATTGCGCTACTTCTTCCCTTCACGTGAAGCTCTGTTGGGGCCTTGTACATCCACAGTGTCTATCAGGTTACGTCCTTGCCTCCATTCACCAGGCTCCATGTCCCCATTCCTTGTTGACGGTCCACAAGCTGTTCTGCAACACTGGGTAGAGGGTGCACATGAGATTGTGCAGGATGCAGCAAGCTTCCACGATGCTCCTCACAGTCTCTTCTTCTCCCGATCCATCCTTGGACTCACACAGCTCTTGAACATCTCCTTCTCCTTGTGTAGAAAAGGTGAAACAATCTGAACAGGGCTTGGTTCTGGTGTTGAATGATCGCAGCTACCATAAGGACTGTGTTACGATCCATGGTGGAGAACAATGGATGATGTGGAAGACCAAGACCAAGGGTGAAGAGGTCTGTACACCATGGCTGCTGGACTCATACTGAGATCCAGGTGATTTCCTCCCCCTTTTTATAGGAAATATCGGTTGTCCTCTAGGTGTCCTTCCGCATACTCTAGTCATTCTCCAGACATCCTAAATATCCGAAATACATCCCAGATACAAACGTTTTATCTGTTTTAATGCTTTATATACGAAATGCATCCGCTTACATCCTTTCTATTTCCGTGCTACTTACGCTGTGTGGATGTTCCGTGTACCTTTCGTTTCCTCCTCCTTTCCGTTTTCAGTTGGAGCGGATGTGAGTTGCGAGGATGGCCAGAGGATGCCGAGAGGATACAGCGGACGTTTAACGGATGATAACCGACATAGAACATTTTTGTCCGTATATGTCGCAGATGTACATCGTACGCGGTGGAAAGTTCATCCGCTCAAAAAGTTTTGTGCAGCTCAAAACTTCTTGCGTGGATGAAATCGCAGTGGACGGATGCTCGACAGATAGAGCATATGAAACACGTATGCAATGAGTACACAACGGATGCATCGCTTTTTCCAACGGATGGCAAGCTTTTTTGTCCATTTTCCATCCTCTTTGCATCCATTGGTGCAGTGGGACAGGGGCTTAAATGCATCTGGCTTTCCCATTGACTTTGCTGATCAGAAGGTCACTAAAATGTGGTCATATGACCCGGGACAATGCAACCATCATAAATCTGAGTCAGTTACTACATAACTTTTGATTATGTGACCATGGGGATTCTGCAACAACCATAACTCACTAGGCTGAAGGTTGACACAGCCTTCCATCCTTCCGAGGTCGGTAGAATGAGGACCCAGATTGTTAGGCAAGATGCTGAATCTGTAAATTGCTTATAGAGGGCTGTAAAGCACTGAGAAGCAGTGTATTAGTTTAAGTGCACTAAGTTGTTCTATTTTCTTCAAAATGGGTGATTCTATTTTGCTTTTTCTTTTATAGAGACCCTGTGGTCACTTGTAGCTTAATGTAGCAATAGCTACATTATTTCTATCATTCCCATTTCCCTGTAGAAAATGGGGAAATAAACATGTTTTGCACATGTTCAAAACTGGAGGTGAAAATGTATCATCAATAGTGATAGTCACTCTCACTAATCAGGCAACATAATTTGACAGTGACTTGGAACAGATTATTGGTAAATTAAGGACTAGTAATAGAGATTGTATATACTCTATCAGCATTGACTTATACTTTACAAGCAAAATTTATGCTTAAGACTTGTTGAGTTTTCAGTGATGTTATATAATATAAAGATTAAAAGGACTGATGAACTATATAATGGAACTATATAAATAAATAATATTTGCATTTATTTCTCTTCTGGTTGTACCCAATGATTAAAAAAAGAGTTCAATTAAAATATACCAATCTTGTCCCAAAGAAGGCCTTTTAATACAGAAACTGGGTCTGCCTGATATTTGGTGCCTCTTCATTTATAACATGAGAAAAGTGAGCTGGTGTAGATGGTTTAGTTTCTCATTGCAACTTTCTGTGAGACCGGAAGAAAGCAAGACAACTACATTGTTAGGACTACATTAATAGATACCATCAGCTGCTTTAATCTATTCTTGAGATCTGCAAGACATGCAGAAGAATTTTTTGTCTATTTTTGATCAGCAGCTGTTCTTGGAAACACTGAAGTAAAGAAAGAGGAGCAAAGAAAACCAATTGGGATCATTTTTTTTCATGGACAATTATTTTCTTTTTATAATGACATATTAGAAGATTTATATGGGAGTCTAGATATTTGTATTTTAAAATATTTCCTATGGCCAGGTGTATTGATTTGTTCAAATTAAATTGCTGCCTGGTAGGATAAATTCAACATTGGGTACTAATCCTTATTTTCCTCCAAAGTACATGGAGTTGGTTCTATATATAATAACAGCTCCTAGGAAACTGTACATCTGTGTTCTTCTTCCTGGAAATTATATATAATTCCATCTTTAGAACAATGATATAGTCAGGTACAGGCAATCCTTGACTTACAACCTATCATTTAGCAACTGTTTGAAGTTACAACAGACTTCAAAAAAGGTACTTACAACCCAGATTCAAAGTTCTGATGGTATCCCCCCTCCAGCAATGTCAAATGATGTTTTTTGGGTGCTCACCAAACACCCCAAATTTATGGCCACATTTGACCACAATTTACAATATTTACTTCCAGTTCCCGGCAAAAAACATCCTTTCCAAACAATGAGTTTGCTGAACAACCGCAGCATTTGCTTAATGACTGCCGCAAAAAAGTTGTATAATCAGAGGTTACATCATGATCTTTTATCGATCAGCATGACTTACAACCATAATTCCAGGCTCAATCGTTGTATATCGGGGATTACCTGTATTACAGTACAGATTTGGATCAATGTCAAAAAATAATGTAACACAAGTTAATACTGACTTTAATTGAATCTGGGAATTATTTATGAAAGGGCCTGAAAGCAGTTCCCTTGGATCAGCCTTAGATTGACATATGACCGATAATGTATGCTTAATGTTTGTTTTCTGAGGTTCTGCAAGCTTCATTCTTAAACTTAAATCTATATTAAAAGACTGAACAAATCATTTGAAGATTCAGCATTCTGATGACACATAGCTCAAATATGCATATTTCCTCAGATCCAAGTGAGGCAGTATTTTTTTATTTGGTTAGTTGTGATATCTCGTCTTGTGTGCAGGAGCTTAAAGTGTTCTATATCCTTTTATTTTTCCTCATGATAACAACTATAGCAACCTAACTCACAAACAGGTAAGTTGGGCTATGAGTGACAAGCCTAAAACCATTGTGGGATGTGAATTAAAATTAATTAAAATTAAAATTTTGAATTCTGCAATTCTACTCCAGTACCTTAACACTACAACACTATGGTTTGATAGGCCCTTGACTGTACTAAGGGGCAGCAAAGTGAAACTTGAACCAGGTAAGATGAAGTGCTATTATTGAACAACCTGTGGAAATGATAGCATTCAACATATTTCCAGTTCAAGTTCATAGCTTTGGGATTGCTTCTCGATCCATTTATATTATTAGAAATGTGTTTTCCATGGCACAAAACCATTGCGGGTGGCACTCACTATGGGTATTTTACAGGTTCATCAAAATCCCAGGATAGTACATAATACATAGTTCCAAAAAATCATTACACTGTGGTTTTATAGATTTTTGCAGTACTGATATTTAAGCAATCACTTAATCCATACAACAGTTCCCTGTGGACAGGTTATCTCAGATAAATACTTGTCTTATGTTTTTTATCCAGAAATTCAGTTTAAAGGACTTATTCTGCTACACTTAGAAGGAAATGGAAATAATTGCTGCCATTATTTTTCTACTAACCTGTAATTATTTATTAAACTCAAATTGTGTAAAGGTTTTTACTGCATTGCAGCATAATAAACAGTCGGAAACTATTCATAATATTTTGCCAAACTTGATTAATTTGGTTAAATAGAATCCAGTAAGCTTCCAGATATACTTCAGGGTATTCCACATTACCATATTCACAGGGGCTTATATGTGGGACCCCTTTCTCCAATTGTTTCTGCTTGGTGTACTAGATCAGGCAAGGTAGGCCCATTTATGAAATAGTACTATGCAGACCCAAGAAGTGTTTTTGGAAGCTCATGCACCTTGGAGGTTTTTTGGCCCTGACGTTCCTGGCATTTTACAAATCCTTCAACAACTGCATATTCCCTGAGAATGGTCCTATAGGTTAGGTAAGCCTGGCATATTATTCTGTTGGTTTTAAATTTTGTGTTCATCACCTGCAGTCACAACTGAAATATGGGCTATAATCTATACAAATTAATATTACAAAGAAAATGTTACCTTGCTACAATTATTGTGTTAATATTGTTTTTAATTTTCTATGTCTCTGGACCAGATTTGATTTCAGAGGTTTTAACAGAAGCACAATATGAGGCTAGCGGAAATCCTGTAGCGGCAAGTAACTTCCAAAATCTTGCTAAGAAAGCAGCAGTGACTTGTCCATACAACCTCCAGGAGTCAATACTGACTTGCAGATACAAAGAAAATGAGGCCGGTTTTTTTTAGCTTTTCAGGTTGCCTTAAATTTCAAAATAATTTGCAGTGATATTTTGTGGGCATTAGGGTTTTGCTTCTCTGCTTCAGGTAACAAATAACTGCTTTTTCCATATAAGATTAGAATCTGAATTCAGTTTTAGTTGCTAGCTGGCTGGACTGTAAATCTGCAGATAGCATCGGTGTGAATGTCCTTGTTCTTCAATGCCACTTCCTCAGCAGTGGTGTAGTGAGTCTTGGAGCTATTACTTCACAGACATGGATCACCCTTATCATTCGTGATGAGATGGTTAGCCATAAATGACATTTATTATAACAGGATTTCAAAACTGTATTTTGTACCATTGCCATAACCAGCCAGTGGAGCGCATGCTTTCCCCAGTTGCTGCTCTCCCGATGTGTTTGGTTTCCAACTTCCCCATCTAACCAAATTCCATTCATAGGGCACCAGACTGGAGAAACCAGCATAACATCAGCGAAACCGCGGTGTTAACAAGGTTCTCTGAATCGTGGCCGGCTTGAGGTGTAAGAAGACGTCACCTTCTTGGGTGGAGCTGATTAACTGAATGGCACTGACCGGAGGGGGATTCGACGTTTTCTGCAAAGGTTTTAATCAAAGAGGGACAGCGCGAGCCTCCCGTGACGTCACCCGATTCGCCCCCGTCCGGAGACCAGCCACTAGCCGATAGGATTCGGAAGGACAACAACCGTTGAAAGAAGAGCAAATTGCTTCGCTCTTTAAGGTGGAAGGCGGACTCTCGGCAACCGTTACTTCCCCCATGTGTGACGCACGCCGCGTCTTCATTGGCGCAGCGTTCGAATGGTTTCGGCTGCAATTGGACAAAGCACGAGAGAGAGGCGGGCTTTCGGGCGAGAATGTTGTGGCAAGCTCTGGAAGATTCCTCCGCCCGCCATATAAACTTCGAAAGGAAAGCGCCTCCTCCTAAATTACAGCTTGGGGAGACGAGCGAGCGGGGTAGGTGGCCGGGTTACTGAGGGAGTTGCGAAGGGCGATGGGGAAAGATTATTATCGTATCCTGGGCCTGGGCCGCGGGGCTAGCGAAGATGACATTAAGAAAGCATATCGTAAGCAGGCGCTGCGCTACCATCCCGACAAGAATAAAGATCCAGGAGCCGAGGAGCGCTTCAAAGAAATCGCCGAGGCGTACGACGTCTTGAGCGACCCCAAAAAGCGCGAGATTTTCGACAAGTTCGGCGAGGAAGGTGCGTGCCGAGGGAAACAGGCCGGGCCGGGAAGTCGTGGGAGTGGGTGGAGGGGAATTCGAGTCTGCGATGGATGGGGGTATCTAGGACACGGTCTCGCTTATCCGAGTTTGCGGAGCCGGGTGGATCGAATTTGCTTAGAATCGGACTAACGAAACGGCCTTCCTGGGCTGCTGCCTTTGCTGTATTCTCTTAAGAAGGAAATTGAAATTGAAATGACCTGGCTCCCAGTGTAAATCGCAGGACGCAAGGGGGAGAAAAACCAAATTAACCGGTGGGTAGGCAAGGGAAGCAGAATTCACCCAAACCCCCCGGGTTGAATTGAAGCGAATGAAATTGGAAAGTGAAACTTCAAAGCGAAACGATTATACTCGGGCTGGGACTCGAATTTTTTTTTTTTAAAAATCGGCTTTGAAATATTTTTCTCTTTTAAATTTTGCTTAAACCTAAGTGACCTTCCTTCGACTGTACGTTTCTCTGACATTAAAAATTCTATTGGGCTGTTAACCCTCGGTTTCTAATTAATCTTGCTCCCACCCTGAAAGGATAGCTGCTGACTTTCCAGTTTGATACTATTATAATTGTCAGATGTAGCTTTTAGGTCTTATTAATAAAGACATCTTTTCTCAGCGGCTGTGGAAAACGACCGTGTTGGGACTAATTTCCAAAGGAAGGGGAAGGGAGGGCAAAATAATGGACAACAAGAAAACAAGTTTTTTTACTCTCCATTCTGGAAACTGGCCAGATGAGTTGCCATCTTTGAATTGTTCTGATTGTATTAAGGTCACTCCTCAAAAATCCACCATTACTTTACAGGTTCTTCCTGTCTAGGAAGCTTACTTTAAGCCAAGTGGATAAATGGTCCACCTAGGAAGCTACAAAATAATGTATTAAAATGCAGAATTTCTCCTTTTTCTAATGATTTTATATACACTAATAAAGATTGCGGAGTGTACAAATTCTGTCAACTTTCTACCTTGTGGCATGTACGTTTTAAAGAACATTCCATCTCTAGCATCTATAAAACAGCATTTAAAACAGACACTCTTAATTACGATAACATTTGTACAGATATGGGATAGTTTTCCAGTACTGGCTTCCATTATCTTTCTTGCTTCAATTCATAGTAAATAGTCAGCATTTTTTTTCTGAAGGCTTGGTAAAATATGTATTCACTGCATATATTTCGGTTGCATGACAAGCTGTCTAAGATAGGTGGAGCCTTTCCTGCAAAGTCTTCGAGTAGTAGCTGGAATATTCTAGCATATTCTTATGCTAATGTCCTTTCCAATATTATTTTTATTTGTGCTAAATGGTGTTTTTTTTTCATAATTCTTAAAAGATCCCTTTTGCTTTATTCAGTTGAGGTAGAAATTAATGATAATTTGTGTTGTATCTATAATTTTCAGTTCAGGAGAGTATTGTAGACTGAAACACTGAGAAAGGTGTTTTGCTGATTTTATACAGTTGAATTGTGAACATGTTGGAAAAGGGAATTGTGAGAGAAAAATGGAGGTGAAAATTTGAGGCATTTCTAAGATTAGCCCTATTTGACATTCTCAGTATAATAATACTAAAAAGAGACATAATGTAACATGAGATATTGAACATGAGTATTACTCGATGAAGTGCATTTTTATGTTTTCTATATTTCAGGATTAAAAGGTGGTGGTCCCAGTTGTAGTGGAGGAGGTCCTAATGGTACTTCATTCACTTACACCTTCCATGGAGATCCTCATGCCATGTTTGCAGAGTTCTTCGGTGGACAGAATCCTTTTGATACCTTTTTTGTTCAGAGGAACGGAAATGAGGACATGGATGTGGATGATCCTTTTTCAACTTTTCAAAACTTTGGCAATATTGGTTTTGCTCGTAGTCGTGGAGGACATGAAAACATCCGCAAGAAACAAGATCCTCCAATCATCCATGAGTTGAGGGTGTCGTTGGAGGAAATTTACACAGGTTGCACCAAGAAAATGAAAATTTCACACAAGCGGCTCAATCCAGATGGGAAAAGCACACGCAGTGAGGATAAGATTTTAACAATAGAAGTAAAACGAGGGTGGAAAGAAGGAACTAAGATCACATTCCCCAAAGAAGGAGACCAAACACCAACCAACATTCCAGCTGATATTGTTTTTGTTCTAAAGGACAAGCCACACAACACTTTTAACAGAGATGGGTCTGATATTGTGTACCCAGCTAAGATCAGCCTCCGTGAGGTAAGTTTTTAAAAAAACCTATCATTTGAAAAATGGACTAGGTAGTAAAATGTCTGAATTACTGCATTTTGAAATTCGTTTTAATTCGGATAGTCCATATATAACTGTAAGAATAGACTTGTTGCAACTTTAAATAGCCCCTAAGAGTATATATTCTCAAGATACAGGCAGCATTATGGAACACATGCAGGAAGCATGCTTCATATTGCTGTAGTAGCTTGAACAGGAACATTGAAGTATATTGGTATATATGTGACATTCAGGTTTTTGGCATTTTTTTTGTGGAATCTAATTGAAGTTTAAAGTCTTTGTCAAATTTTTCTCATTTATAAAAAAAATGTACTCATTTATGTGGTTTATTTTTATATACAGGCTTTGTGTGGCTGCACTGTGAATACACCAACTTTAGATGGTAGAACCATACCAATGATATTCAAAGATGTCATTAAACCTGGCATGAAACGAAGAATTCCGGGAGAAGGCCTTCCATTTCCCAAGAATCCAAATCAGCGAGGGGATCTTATTATTGAATTTGATGTAAGATTCCCAGACAGAATTCCACAGTCTTCCAAAAGCGTCCTAGAACAGATCTTGCCAATATAATAAGACTGGCACCGACTGGACTGCACTACCTCTATTATGGAGGATTACAGACTGGAATCAAGATTTCAGGGTCCATTTTGGCATTGGACATGAGAGTAACTTTATGCCACAAAAAGTTTCATTGGAAATAAAGAGTATCTCACTGCTAAATGACTTTAGACCCAGACTGCCTTTGCTCATAGCATTTGCTCATAGCATAACCAGGAGCATTTGCTGAAAGCAACAGGAAAATATCTCAAAAATTTGTATCTGAGTTTGGCAACCAGTAATGATTTCTGCATCTATTTGACAAGCCATAGTCAGGCCATGCCCACGCAGATTTTCATTACAAAAAAAAAGAGACTAAAATCTAAACTGGACTTCAGAAGTAAACATCTTAAATCTCTTATCTATGTTGTATTGTCTTTGTCTTTTACATTATTTCCTGAAGGAGGATAGGCTATTTTAGTAAATATTCAGATTTCCAGCTTCCATGATATACCTATGGTACGCCTTAAATAGTACCAAATGCTGACATTCTGAAAAGTTGTTTATATAGCCATAAAAATAATTTGTCTCTTTCAGAAAGTTGAATAGAATAGGGCTTTTTCTCATCCCAGGTAGCTCTGAACGCATGCAAAAAAATTACAGGAAACCATCTGATCTGATTTACAGACTTGCCAGATATTTTTTTCCTGTAGAGACATATTTATATGTCCTGCTGGAGGACGATCTAAAAGAATTGAATGTATCAAGTCAAATTTACAGTTGAAAATTCTAATAAAAAGACTTTGGAGTCTTGCTTATTGATATATATGCTTAAAATATTTGTTTTGCTCCTATGATGATTAAAAATTTGGTAAATGCCTAATTAAATCTGATGATTGCAAATAAGTGACAAAACAGCAGATACTTAAAACTGCACATGAATTGTCAATGTTTTCTGTCATGGGAAAAAGACTATCTAATTCTAAACCTTATTTTTCTTAAGGAAATTGCTAAACACCATTTACTTTGTTGAATAACTAAAGATAAGGAGAAATAATCTTTACTGTAATTAGAATATGGCTGTAGCTATCTAATGAAGAATGCAGATTTTCTGCTGCCAAGTGTTTTGAATAGATTCCACCGGACTCTTTGAACCTTCAGGATTAATTAATGTAGAAAAGCAGTAGAGATGGTGAAGAAATCTAGCCAATTCATCAAAAAATATTTCATGTCCCCATTAGATTAGTAATTTAAGACTTGACTGGTTTGGTCACTCACAGACAGCTAACGTTCTAATACTAAAAGTACACCTCCTTGTCTATAAGGATTTAATAAATATAAATTCCAAAGTGTCATATTTGATATCAATATCAAAGTAAAACTGTCTAAGGTAGTATATACTATATAACATGAATATTTTGATATTTAATTGGTTTAATGACAGATTTTTGCTTTGAGAGAAATTAATGAACAAAGGTATGTTGGTCTCCAGCTGTAGAATGTACAGCAACAATATACTTTGTTACACAAGTTGTTGGTGAGTTCATCAAGTTGGTGAAGTGCCAGTGTGCATGACATCCTCCTATAAAGGTTTGTACAGTGGAACCTGGGTGGAGGAGACTTGTGGTGAAATAGATTTCTCATAGTTTGGGGTGGGCCATAATATTGTTAATTTAACAATAACAAGTTTGGTCTTGTGGTTAAGGCACCACACGGGGGACTTCTGGTCCCACCTTAGCTATGAAAATTGATCTTCGGCCAGTCATTTGTTTCTCGGCCCAACTCCCCTCCCAGGGTGGTTGTTGTGGGAAAAATAGGAAGATGATTGATACATTGGGATCTGTTCGGTGCCTTGAGTTTATTTGTGGATGTACAATATTTCAGTGATACATACGATATGTGTAAACAGGTCCTACCCAAAAGTCTTTTCTGCTCTGCCTGACTTCAGTGAGATAATGATCTAATTTGAATTTGATTCCAGGTTACTATATGGATCATGAAGTTGCTTAGCAACAGGGAAATGTTTTGAGACTGACATCTGTTCTTTGTTTGTTTTTTGGTCTAGTATATGGTTTCCTGGTAGTCTTCTCAAAATATAAACCAAATCTAATTGTAAAATTTTTAAAAGCCACTATAGTACCTTGCCCAATAGCTTTTGTTTAGACTAGAAACAGCTACAGTAATGAAGTTTTCTAGCTATTATTTTACACCTACTGGTATTTAGGGTATAACTGTCAAAGAACTTTAAGTTTGTGCTAAATCTCGTTCAGAATTTTTTGAGGGCTAGTTTGGTGGGGAGGTATGCATGCATCTTAATGATTCATAAACTGGAAAGAAGCTATATAAACAAAACATTTCTACAAGAGCATTTAAAAGCCGAAATAAATCACTTTGGGCATATCAAAAGAAGTACATATTCTTGTAAATAGTGTCAAGAACGTTTCAGCTACACGTATAGACTTGTTTTTATGTCGAATACATATGGTATGCACACACAGAAGCTGAAGTACCTGAATTACACTGTTGATTTTTCTGTATGTACAATGACAACACGACAGCTATGCAGAAAAAAAATACTTTGCATGAGTTGTCATAACAGGAATCATTCCCAATGAAAAAGGGATAAAAGACCTTAGTAGAATTAAATATATGAAATCAAAGCTGTACAAAATAACAGGTGCCAATAAGCTGTTAGGCTAACTCTAACTCATTTCTAGCACAGTATATGTGCAATTTTTTATTCTGCATCCTGAACAATCGCGGTAGTGAAGGCTATCATTAGTTACTGGCCAAAACATCCTGCCCAATTCAAAGTCCTGGTTTTAACCTTTAGAATCTTTAATTTCCTGGTTATCAGATTACTGGAAGGGTCACTTATTTTTATGTTTCTCTGGCTACTGAAGTCATCTGAAATCTCAGTTTATCAACTTTAAAAAAATGGCTACTAGAATTTTTCAATGGTACTTGCAGAGGTTTTTTTTGTCCCTTCAGAGACTTACTGGCAGTTCAGGCCCAATGAAAATTTGCATTTTCCCAAGATTTTTAGCATCTAAATATTGAAAATATTTTTCTGTTACTCGTTTTTTTTCCGGTTATTTGTTTTTAGAGATAAAATTGTTTATATTGTGATTCTTTTTGTACTTGGAAAGCTAAGCAAATGTGTGGTATGTTATGACGCAGTAAAGCAAACGACTCAACCCCCCTGGCTTACTCGTGGAAAAGAATGCAGCAGTAGGTGATAGTGATCAATGTTTAACATTTGTAGTCCTCGACATAAGACCACAATGGAGTCCAAAATATCTATTGCTAAGCGAGGCAGTTGTTAAGTGAGTTTTGCCCCATTGTATGACCTTTTTACCACAGTTAAGTGAATCACTGCAGTTATTAAGTGATCAAGGTTGACTCAGCCTTCCATCCTTCCGAGATTGGTAAAATGAGGACCCAGATTGTTGGGGGGCAATATGCTGATTGTATATGGCTATAAAGCACTATGAAGCAGTATATAAGACTTAAGTGCTCTTGCTATCATGAGGTTAAGCAAATTTGGATTTCCCATTAACTATGTGTCATAAGCTGGGAAGGTTACAAATGGCGATCACATAAATCCTAGGACAGTGCAACTGTCAAATAGATGCCAATTGCCCAAATTTTAATCATGACCATGAAGATGTTGAAATGTCATAAGCAAAGGTGGTATTCAGCAGGTTCTGACCAGTTCTGGAGAACTGGTAGCAGAAATTTTGAGTAGTTCAGAGAACCGGGGATTTTACAGTATTCTCCTGCCTTGGCCACACCCACAGAACCAGTAGTAAAAAAAATTTCACCACTGGATAAGTGAAAAATCATAAGACATTTTTTTCAATAGCATTGTAATTGAACAGTCACTAAATATATGGTTATAAATTCAGGACTACCTGTATCTGATATTGATATAAACAAGTTGGAATAAAATCATACAGTAGAAAGGCAAGGAGTATTCAAAATGTAACCTACTACAGTTCATGAAGTAGATCAATAGCAATATAGATGTCTAGATATATATTTCCCCCGTTAGCTATATTCTAATTTTTATGAGTTTTGACAACTATTGTTTCTGTAGGCTTATAATTCTAGATTATACTTTAACATTGTTTCAAAATTATTTCCATTTATCGCAAACTAAAACCTTAAATGTGGAATTTCCCATGTTGCATTCAATTCATTTTAAATAAAAATGACTGATTTCTTGTATATATACAACTGAATATGAATATTTAGGCACTCAATCAAATGGTATGTTTCAACTGGAGTAAACCAAACTAGGCATAATCTTTACATGATATAAAATTGTGCATGACATATTTCTGCAAATTTTAATGCGTACTTATTGATGTGCCATTGCTTACAGATTAAAAAAATTGAATATATCAGATGCAAAGATTGGGCATCCTTTCTACCAGTTTTTTTTAAGCATTTCCTTTGCTTGAAATAATAGTTTCTAAACATTTTCTGTAGTCATGTTAAATCTTGTTTTATTTATTTTATTTGAAAACGTGAAGATCAAAGCACATTTGTGCTAGAACGGCAAATAGTCAGATCTATGAAACAAAACCCAGATGACTGGAAATGACCTGTTTAAAAATTTACCGAAAGAAAAATAGTTATCCACACATCCGCAGCACATAGTTGCTTATATACTTACAATCAATTGTAAGAAAACTAAAGCGTATGTGTTTGTGTGTGTGTGTGTATAAAATCAAGATAAACCTGAAACATTTTTGATCAAAGTCCCTTGTATTGAGGAAACAAGTTGAACTGTAAGTGACAATAACCAAGATACTTTTGGAGAAAAAGAAATAAAATATTTGAATAAAAATTACCTTTCCAACATTTAAGAATGAGGTGGCTCTATTATGATTTGGGTTATGTGGTAGCCAGTGGTGCAGGATGAATTATATGGGGAGAATGGGTTCAATATAGAAGCCCCACAACAATTGAAGAAAACAGTTCTTTCAGTATCCATAACATACAACCACAAAGGGAAGAGGAAATGCAGCAGCACAACTGCAGACAAATGGCGAAGGAGGTATTGCAGCACCAAACAACGGCAGCAGAGGAGTGGGGCAGAAAGTGGGCAGGGCTGCTTTGAGCTCATATTCCATAGTGAGTTCTTCAGGGGAAAAGATGGCAGGAGCAATTTATAGGAGTGACTTGTGATCTTTCCAACTGGTGGTACTGCAACAATTAGAAGTGTGGTTTACCAGCAGCCTGTGAAGACAGTAACAGAATCGGACAGTGGGGAAGAACAGGGACCAGTCAGGGAGTCTTGAGAGGACTCGGATGAGGGTCCTGCGTCTGATGCAGAGATGGGGCCAGGACCATCTGGGAGTGGGTGCTGCTTCTGGAGCCTCCAGAGCCTCCGGAGTCTGGCAGCAGTGAGGCAGAGGAACAGGGAATCCTGTTCACAGTGGGCACAGAGCTGCTAGAAGGCGAGAACAGCTGAAACAAAAGGAGTGACTCGAGAGTAAGGATGGGAGGTAAAAAGGACAGGCAAAGATGATAAAATCTTTGCAAGAAGCAAAGTCATTTGTTCGGTTCAGATTCATTCTTGAAGCTCTTTGTACTTTGGTTGGTTTCTAGTTCATTAGATATTTCTGTTAGTGGCAGCACTTCACAGGGAAGAGAATTGGGTGCTTATCTTGTGGAACTTTGAGAGTCATTACCGGCTGGGGATGAAAATAATTCCCAGCGTTGCAATAAAACTAGACTTGTTTTTAAAATAAGCATGTGCATTATTATAGTCTCGGAAGCCTTGGTCAGAACAGGAAAGACCAGAGCAGAGGTGGTATTCAGCAGGTTCTGACCAGTTCTGGAGAACTGGTATTCGAAATTTTGAGTAATTCAGAGAACTGGCAAATACCATCTGACTGGCCCCACCCCCATCTATTCTCTGCCTTCCAAGTCCCAGCTGATCGGCTGGGTCTTTTGTTGATGTGTATAGAATGGAGCTGGAAAGCAGGTTAGTGGACAAGGTGGGAGGGGATGGGAGGGAATGTGGATTTTGCAGTATCCTTCCTCTGCCACGCCCACCAAGTCACACCCACCAAGCCACAACACACCCAAGCCACACCCATAGAACCGGTAGTAAAAAAAATTGAATCCCACCATTGGACCAGAGGTATCATTAATTTAGTGCCATCACAACATTGAGGGTTGCTGTACAGATGGTTGTTAAATCAAGAACTATCTGTACCTCCACAATGGAATAAAAATAAGAGCAAAGCTTTTGGAATTATGTTGGGACAAATGCATCTCACTAGCCAAATGAGCCAATGTTGCTGTCAAACCAATTTCACTCTTCAACCTAACCTAGTTTATTAAATACAAATTTAAGAGGCTGAAAGATGCACAGTATATTCTGAAATTCTTGGAAAAAATAATGGAAAATATGTATTCATAGAAACTATGTATTGTTAAGGAACAGGAATCTATTAAGGAACCTATTTCCAGGACAGTGTTCCTATGCTAGCAAATCAATCCTAATCTCAGGTGCGATTAACCAGGTCCATCATGAAAGGTTCAATTAAACTAATTTATTTCTAAAAGTTTGTGCACAGGGATCTTCTCAACTCACACTGGTCATCTGCCTACAGTTAGCTGAAGGTCAATGGCACTCAAGGGGAGTTAGACTTAGTTCTCTTGTAGCTATGTAGGGATTCTAGACTGATCCCCTTTTTCGCTCCACCCTCTAGTTCCACTATCCCTTCTCCTACACTTATATAGGTTTAAAGATACATTTATTTTTTATTTATTTATTTGATTTGTCAATTGCTTACACGATAATAAGTATAAGTATAAACATCATTATAAATACATGGATACATATAAGAAAAATAAAACAAACAATAGAACATGGACAGTAGGCACGTTGGTGCGCTTATGCACACCTCCTACAGACCTCTTAGGAAGGGGGTGAGGTCAATAGTAGACAGTCTAAGGTTAAGGTTTTTGGGGTTTGGGGAAGAAACCACAGAGTCAGGTGGAGTATTCCAGAGATTGACCACTCTGTTGCTAAAGTCATATTTCCTGCAATCAAGTTTGGTGCGGTTTTGATTTACCTCCCCAAATCTAGTACCTTGATATATGTCCATTCTACATGGTAGACCAGAGTAGAAAGGCAAAAGTCATACATGTTAGTACAAATTTTGTTTTAAAAGATTAGAACATAGAAACTTGAAACTCTGAATACGCTTTCTTCCCCCCCTTCCCATATGAATTTGGGAGGGACATCTCCCAGATGTTTCTCAAATTTCAGCGCAGTACATTCCTGCCCAGGACTCAAATTTCTTATACCTGATTGTTGTCTTGGTTGTGGCTCTTTCTCTTGTTCCTCAATGTTATTCTCTCTGTCCATTACATGTATGTATTTCTTCATTGAAAGCATTGTTATTCTGCTCTTCAGTTCAATAAAGTTGCCCATTTATAAGAACTTTGCTCAAGGCGAACTCCTGAGAGATGTGGAAAACTTTGGTTTTATTTTTATATATATATGTATGTATGTATGTATGTATGTATGTATGTATGTATGTATATATATATGGACGGCTATTATCTATTAGGAAGCTAGGTTTCATCTGGGTGCCTGGTGGGGGGGTGTTTGAGCTGGAGGAATCAGAGGGAGTCTGTTTGTGCCCAGGTGTTTGCCTGGCTTGTGGTGTGGAGATCTTTGTGGTGTGGAGTATTGACAGCCAATGGCTTCCACAAAAACAAAATCACCAACTTGATCCACAAAAACACACCAAGACATAACAGAGACCTAGAAGATCAACAGATCTATGGAACAGCTGTCCTGCCCTACATAAGAGGTACCACAGATAAAATCAGTAAGATACTACACAGGCATCACATCAAGACTGCCTTCAAAACAGACAAAAAAATAGCAGCCATCCTGAGGAACCCCAAAGACAAAATTGACCTGGAAAACCAAGGCATATACGAAGTTCCCTGTACATCATGCCCGGCCACATACATATATATAGTATTTTGCATGTTAAATGAGTACTGGGGTTTTTTTTCCCACTGGAGTGTTTGTTTGTCGTGTTTTCATATTATTTTTCTCGTTTTTTTATAAACTGTCCAGAATCTAGCACATGGGGTGGCCAATTTATTGAATAAATAAATAAATGAATAAATGAATAAATAAATGAACAAATAAATGAATAAACAAATAAATAAATAAAATAAAATAAAATAAAATAAAATAAAATAAAATAAAATAAAATAAAATAAAATAAAATAAACAAACAAACAAACAGAAGAGAGAAATGTGTGATGCTTCCCATGCTATGTTCTGCATCATGAGAGCTCCTAAAAACACCAGCTTCACGGGCCAAATCTGGCTCTTACTGAAAATGAAATGAAATTGCTGCATTCTTCCTGCTCCTCCACAGCCCTCTCCCAATAAGCATCAGGTACCAACAAAGCGTCCTCCTTTGGCTACCTGGTTTTCCCCGGCTCGCCTTTCTGCTTTGTCATTAGTGCTCCGTGTGGCTATAGCAACCGAATTGGCCAGCGGAAGGCGACGCAAGCACAAACGCAAAGTGGACGTCGTGATGAGATTTCCTCGGGCGAGACCCATTCGTTACCCCTTCATGCTTTTCACAGATAGTACTTTCCGTCGCCCCCTTTTCCGAAGTGGTACATCCCGCTCTCCGTTCCACGCCTAAATCCGCTTCATTCACAGCACCTTTGACGAAGGGGGAGGGAGGGGGGAAAGAGGCTGGAGGAGGGAAGTTGCCATAAAGCCCAGGAATGTTCCGGCTCAAGAGAGCAAGCTCGGTGATTTGCCAGGGAAAAAGCGATGCGCTCTTCAATTGGTTGGGAGGCGGTGTTTTAGAACCCGCCTTCTCTTGAGGGACAGGCAGGCGGTGTCGGGCTGTAGTTCGGCTGAGGGACGGGCCCAGAGAAGAAACGGACGGGGGGTAAGGAAAAGAGGGAAGGGAGGCGGATGGTTTGACGGAGAACTTCGAGAGCGGGTGGGGCTTCGGGCACGAAAGGAGGCTTTGGTGGGGCCAAAAGCCCGGGGGAAGGAACCGGGCGTCCGAGCATCCTTTGCTCTTTCTCTAACCCCCCCTCCCCGCCACCAAGCAAGTTTCCTGCGTGTTTGCACATGTCGAAAACCCGGCCGGGGTTGCTTGGATACACAATCCGATGAGGTGCGATTTGCCCGCGAGCCGATCTTGTTGGGACAACTGTCAGTTGAGGCGAGAGGAATTGGAGACCCCACTGAATGGAAGTTGTCGATTGTGTCGTTTTCCTGCGCTTTTAAGTTTTTTTGTGTTTTTTGTTTTCCTCACGCTTTTAAAGGGGGGGTGGGGAAGGGAGATATTTTTATATCCATATTTTATATGGATAAAATAAAGTGAGCGTCCTTGGTGTAACTTCTGAGCAGATGTTATGGCCCTCGGATTACAGGCAGTGGATCAAGTTAAATCAAGAGGAGGGGGGGCAACGAATCTTAATTAGTGGCTGCTTTAAAAACCCACATTCAAAATGTAGGGAATGGGTCTGTTTAGGTCTTGCTGTTGTTCCTCATACTTGTGGGGTAAAAGAATGTACTGGCAAGTTACCTCTCTGTTTCTCATTGATGGGAGGATTAGCTTGTTGATTGACCTTCGTTTTCCTTTGGTTGTGGCGTAAGTATATAGAGGTAACTGGGTAGCTACACCCAAATGCTGACTAGCAGAGGAAACCGACTTTCCTGTCTTTCCTAAGAAACTCTGAACAGAAAACCAAACATAGGTTATGATTTGGGTTAATTTTTTCTCATGTGTTCTGCACAGCTTTCCAAACCGTTGAACATTTCCATTTCTTTCTTTTTTATGGGTTATCCTTCTGTCACTGAATTCTGATTAGATTTGTAACTGAATTGCTGAGCATAACAAGAATTCCCCCTTATAATTATGCTGAATAATGCATATAGCCTAGTAGCCATTAATCAGTAGTCCATGCTTTTAGTTTACATTTCAGATGTATGCTAAAGTGAGTTAACATTTATTTAGGTAAGGCAACAGTTGTGACTTCATATTTCTATATCATTTGGCCAGTATCTTGCATCAACCTAATGGTGGTCAGAGCCAGCCTAGACAAAACTGAACATGAGCTGGGGATTCTTGGTGATTGATCCTTGTGATTTCATGTTTTTAAACTGTAGACTTGTAGGGGGATGTGTCGGTCTCTCAGAATCCTTTTGGACTGGAGCAGGATGTAAGTCTTAGTAAGTAAATAAATGTATGAATAAATGGAAACTAACAATTGAATATAAAAGGATTGGCCTACAATCTTGAACAATCACTTAGCTTTTAAATACCAAGTTCATTTTCTGCTTGCCAGAAAATCATGCAACTATCTAAAATTATTTCTGGAAGATTTCCAATAAAGACTTTGATAAGGCTTCCAGTAGTTAAGGGGTAACCTTTGCAGCATTCTGCCAAGTGTTTCTTTTTTTTCTTCTTGTCATCAGTTTTTAACCAAATCTTTAATGTTCTTTTCTATTTGTCATCATTCCAAATTCTTTGAAATTTTCAAGACTTTGAAGTCAGCAGAATATTTATCAAAGATGTATCAATACGACAATAACATTCTGAATTTTTTAATAGCATATATTGTAGGCTGTATAGTTTTTTATAGCATATATATTATAGCTATAATGCTCCTAATGAGCTCTTTATGCTATGCAAATATGTAAAGATGGCCCCTCTTTTTGTATTTTCCCATGCAACGTCTATTTGCTTGTCACGAGGTCATTCAATATTAGTCCCCAAGTCAAAAAAGCATCGCTACTCTAGCACGGGATATTGTGTGTTATCTTTTCTCTGATAATTCAGGGAGCAACAGTTTAGCATGAGCTCAGTTGAAATTTAGCCATCATTTTTAATATTTGTTTTTTAGTAAAATAAAAATAGCTGAAATTCTGAAATGTTTCTTTCCTACTTTGCATCATAATATATTGGCATAGTTAAGACCTTTGCTCACATATATTTTAATGATCCAGGATAAGTCACAGCCATAATATTCTTATCGCATTAGAGAGAATAACAAGGCTAACTAGGCTGCAGCTCTCTGATAAGTTCAATGGTAATTATAGAAGAGACTGAATATAATAGAAAAGATTTTTTGTATTACCTTAAATATTCTGCCCAAATAGTTTAAAATATTACTATTCTTTGATTTTGTTCTTAATGCATAGAAGTTAATTTTTATAATAATCTTCTAATATTAATGCATATTACAATTCCTGCATATTAGTAAGAAATGGTAGTTTTTCTACCTTGTGTTTATTAATGTGCATATTCATATAAATAGTTTTATTAAACTTTGTTATTTCTCTTTATTCATTGAGGGTTAATTAAAATATTAAGTCCTAAAGGAGTCACCTTGTTTATAAAATCTAAATGTTAGTAGTAATATTGGTTGCAACAGCTGGTAAAGTTGCCAAGTTTTTAAAATAAGAATGATAAAATAACATATTTCAAAGGGAATATATATTCAATAACTTAAAAGGTACTCCTAACCTGGAAGGAAAGGCTCCTGAATTTAGTGAGACATCTCCATGTAAATAAGATGGAGGAATAGAATGCTGGGGATATACAAAAACCAAAGATATCTATTACTAATAGATGGAGATGGCAACAGAATGAATGTTTTAACATCAAATTGGGTTGAGAAATGCATATTGAAGCAGAGTGTTTTTAAAAGAAGGAAATTAAAATTTTATTTAATATCTAGAATATGCATTACCTGTAAAAAAAAAAAGTGATGTAGGATATTATCTCACAGCCATCTGTATTACAAATTTTAAACAGGGGCTTAGCAAACATCCTTTCAGTTAATATGGGAAGGGTAATTCCTATTTCAGATGGATTTGCCAGATGGATCTATTTGAGGCTTTCATTTATTCAGAACTTAGAATTTGAATACTTATCCTAATTCATTATAGGTAAATTTCTTCAGTATGGAATGTCAACAAATCTGAGTGAACAGCTTTACAAGAAGTTCATGAAACAGTTCTTAATTTCTTTCATTTCCCAAAATTACATCTGCTTCAGGCAGCCCAGATCTTGAAATTCAGGACTGCTGTACAGAAGTTGAAGGCTGAAAGCGTTAATGTTTGCATTATGGGGGGATATGTCAACACTCTGTCTGCTGTTTATACCAATTAATTCAGCATTTTTGGAAACGTGACAAGAAAAGTATTTAGAGTTAATTTAAAAATGCATAAGTTCCTATAGTTCTGTGGGATTCATTTCAGAATTTGGATGTTGTTTGAGCAGTTTTCAGAAATAGAAGCAAAGAACTAAATTTGGAGAGAAGATCATGGATAAAATTTAAGATAAGTATTTGGTCTGTGTGCCTGAGTTTAAGAAAGCAGCCAAGGAGGCTGTAAATACAAAATACTATAATTATATCTAGGACCTGAAAATGGTTGGATGTGTTATATAGTATAGTCGTGGAACATGCAATATGAAATGAGAACAAATTTTGTTGGATAATGGTGATGTTATTTTTAGGTAAAAAGGCTGTGCTTAGATTGTGGAGTACTTTGCCTTGTAACTTGGCTGGGTTCTTTTTATGTGGAGCATAGTTTGGCTATGTTTCCTGCTGTCCCAGTCCCACCCTCTAAGGAACTCCCTGAAGCCAGTTTATCTGCTTTGAATCAGCTTGCAAAGGTATTCTCCACCCTGATTCGAGAATAGGGAGATTGGAAGCTTTTCTTTGGAATGGAGCCTACTGTGGCACTTGCAATTCTCACTATTGGGGGGCACAAAGCTTGCAGCTGTGCTGGTTCTTGTGTCCTGGTAATTTCTCAACAACTGTAACCGCCTTCTAAGGAAGGAGTCATATATTTGGAACAAAGATGTGGTTTGCTTCTATTATGGTTAACTTTGATTCTACAGTATACTAACATATAATTTGTTTTCTATTTACAACTGCCAACACAAAACTTTGACTGTCTCTGACATTGTTTTAAATATTGGTTTATTATATCTGGTGGTAGTTACTTATGAGCTGTCCCTGTGGAGGTTTTTTAATTGATCTTTTCTCAACCAAAGGGAAGAATTCTGCAGTCCTCAATAATTCCTTAGGATTTTTTGTAAAGCATTCATGAAAGGAATCCCCTGAAATCAGGGAATGCTGGAAAACATGTTTTAGAAACTTCTGTTATGGGGATGATAGTGATATCACCAAGAATGAAATAATAATGAATGCTCTAAAAGTGTTAAGAAAAGTTTTACAGGGGTTAAACAGAACTATGTGAAATCTCCTTAACTATTTAATGCATTAATGGATAAGCCTTTAAGGAAAGTTTAAGATGATATTAGGGGGGTGCTGATTGAGGCTGTGAACGAGCATGTACTTTTGTATGCAGAAAAAATTTTTTGGCTGAGAACTCAAGTTACTTGCAGCAACTGTCATCTTGTAAGTTCCAGTGAGGAATAGAAATATACACCTGAAAATCAGTACATCAAAATCAAGATAATCATGTCTGAAAAGAAGACCCTCTGAAAAAATGCAAATTATACCTAAATGGTAGAATTAAAACAAATAGATTAATTTGTGTGCCCTATGTAAGACATGCAAATACTGGTAGAAAGATCGTGGAAGTATGTGATCTGGGGTGAGGAATGAATGCTTGTCAGGGAAGAAAAAAAAGCACCTTTCTGGGAATGTGCTCTGGGTCTCTTTACTGTGTAGAAGTGAAAGTTGGGTATTCAGAAAAAACATACTTCATTACTAAACTGAATGTGGGGCGGAATGTGTATAAATTTAGAAGAGATGGGGTCAAGAATGAATGAGGATGAAAGAATGAACATGGACTGAATACAAAAGTGGGTGGCCAAAAAGGAAGAAGTGCTTTGAAGTAGTCATACAGAGGGATTGAACAGCATTCGGTTACAAAACAAATAGATGGAAAAAGAATTGATATACCCAGAGGGAGTGTTGGCAATTTTCAAGAATAAAAGGAGATCTGTGTATGGACATGATAGAAGCAACAGTAAAAAGTTATATGGCATTAGCAATTGACTTTGGCATAAACCAGATTGAGCTGTACTTCCCTTTTATCTCATGACTTTCAATTGCTATTCCTTCCCTTTGTTTTTCTTATAATATTGATTACTCTGGAAGGAGAAAATATGATGGCTACGTATGTACATAAACGTACACAGTTTGAAACACAGACTAATATTAAATATAATAAGTCCAAACTAAGATTCAAACAATGGCTTCTTATATTGCGAATATAAAATTAACTACTTCATGTAGTTCTGATGCTGGTGTTGAATTTTTCCATTGTTGTTCAAAAGATCCTGTGCTGTGGTACAGTGGGAGTTAAAGATACTAGTAGAATACGAATAGGTCTCTGCTTTCAATCTGGTATCTTATTTTCTTCTCAGAGTCACAGGTTTGAAGATGGGTGGCTATAGAAAATAAATTTTACACCTTACAAGATGCAGTCAATATCTTAGTTCAGGTATATCATTTTGGGGTTTGTTTTTGTTGTTCATGGTAACTAGCAACTGAATGTGTGAATGAACTGTTGAAAAATATTTCTTTTTCTTTTTGTTATAGAATAGATGGAAAAATGATAGGGTGTGAATTGCACAATATATGTATGAATAAGACAGAGTGAAAAAACTTGGACATTCCCACAACTGGCTTGACATTCCTCACTTAAGGAAATGTCGCCTTTGACAATTAGTGAGACTTTTGTTTTCCATACTTTATGGAATTAGGCCCAGGTTGGTCTATTCCTGCATAAGAATAATTGCTAGATGTGATCAGCATTCATGTGGGAACCAGCCCAGGCTACAAGAAGCAGGAAAATTATCTTATGATTAATTATCTAAAGGAGGAACCGTAATTTACAGGAAAATACATGTGTTATATATAACAAGTCCCAGATTAAACTCCAGGAAATAAAAAGGTTCAGCAAATAGTGGGATTTCTTTGCCTCAAGAGGGCTACTGCCAGCCACAGAAGATGCTATGTAGTGTAATAAATACTCTGACCTACAATTATATATCATTCTGAGAACTCCTTCCTATGAGTTTCATCCATATGCTGTAATTAAAGTTCTCTATCAGGTCAAAATTGTCTGAAGGATATGATCATTGTTTTTTGAGATGTTTCTAAAGTTTTCATCTCAGGTATTTTGCTTGAATTCTGTAAATGAGGAATTATTGCTTTCTGTCCAACTTCAGTGTGCCTTCCTTCAAAGCATTTCTGTTTTTCAATTATGGTATTGCTGTTTCCTATAAGTGAAATGCAGTCCTTCTTTCATATTTGTACTGAATGTAACTTGTAAAGAGAAATCACCTTCCTGTGCCTTGGCTGGTACAGTTTTGTATTGATATTCAATGTTAAATATATTTTAAGTGCAAACCATTCCTTTGCCGTAGTACTACAGCACAAGAATATCTATGCTGCCTCTTATTAAATATTAGACAATTCATACCCCATTGGGACATTGTTTCAGAGCTATTTCTTAACTAAACAGAGAAAAAGGAACAAACACAGTGGGAAGCAGGAGTGATTTTTGACTTCCTGCCAGTTTCCCCACTGAGTTTCCTTTTGGGAAGATGGCAGGAAACATCAGAAATCTTCCTCCCTCTCTCCCTTTCTTTCTCCTTCTCTTTCTTCCCTCTCTCCCACCTTCCCTTCCTTCTTCCATATATCTTTGTCATTATCTTTCCTTCCTTCCCTCACTTGAATGCATGAAATATACCATACAGCAGAACGTATGGGAGAGTGTGAAATAGATGCTCTGCGGTTTAGATAGCATGGGGGGGGGAGTGGCAGCACAGGTCAAGAAAGGTGTATGGGGTGTATGAGAAGAGTTGCACAAGTTGGGAAGGACATGGAGGGAGCCTGGGGATGCTTTGGAGCGCATGAGAGGCATCATGCAGATCAGGGTTGGTGTGCGGAGCAGGTGGAGCAGCACAGATCAGAAAAAATGCATGAATGTGCCCAAGAATGCTGCACTGTTTGAGGAAAAGCATGTGGGGTTGTGTGATGTAGGTTAGTGAAGGTGTGGGGGCACAAGGGTTGCTTTACAGATCAGGAAAGGTGGGTAGTGGTGCGCAAGGGGTGCCACAGGGGTCAGGGAAGGTACCATGAGGATGGCATGAGATGGAGAACAGTGAGATAGGAGGCATGCGCAGAGGGGGGCTTTTGTAGAAGGACCAATATACTTCATAATTGGTTCACGGTTTAAGTGAGCTTTAGATTGTTATACTGTTAAACACTTGATATGATCAGAAGTAGGGAATCCAGCATTTAGCTGTTATAATTCATCTTTGCACTTTTGTAACTTGATGAAGTTCAGGTGTTGGGAAAAATCTGTTTCCTGATAACATAATTGCGTGTTATACACTTTATTCCTTCTTTTTCAAAACATACTCAGATCTCCTTTCATGAGCATTTTATTAATCAAGAAATATTTTAAGTCCAGTCGCAGTTATACAGTTAAAACAGAAATGTATTTCTTCATCATCTGAACTTACTAGCTATAATTCTCGTATGCAAGTACTCCTCGACTGGCAACTGTAATGAAGCCTGCCCATGACAGTCGTAAAGTGGATCACCCACATGATTGATCTGATTTTACAACTTTCTTTGCAAACCCATTGTTTGCTATGAACTACTTTTGCTCCAAAACCAGAAATAAATGCCACTTTTTGGCAAAAATATTTTAAAGTATAGTCACCTGACTTTGGGACACTGCAAACAACCCTCAATGCAGGCCTGCTGCTGAGCGCCCAAAATACAGTCACATGACCATGGGGAGGGGCAGCTTGTCAGAATTTCAGAACTGGGTTGTAAGTAGCCTGGGGGAGCTCTCTTGTAATTTTGAATGAACACTAAGCGTTATAAGTTGAGGGCTACTTGTATGCTGTTCATGGCAGTACACTTTGAATTTTTGCCTGAGTAAAAAGGTGGGGCAAGTAAATAAAATGTAATGTTACCAAACTTTCTTGAATCATACAGTTCACTCTAAACTGAATTTCAAAGTACATCCATTCCTAATTTAGTGACCAAATTTCTTTTCAGTGAGCAGGTCATTAAGCAAAATGGTTGCTAAATGAACACAAAGACAATACAAAGGTTAGTAGTTTCTGCCATCTCATTTACATAAAGTTCTCTATACAGTTAACACCAGTGTTACTCTCATTCCAGTGTGGTACTCAGTTGCATGAAATTTGAATTGTAGTTGCATTAGTAGGAAAATGATTTTTTAAAATTACTGTTGTATTTTCAAGTAGTCATTAATCAAGTTTATCACTAAAAATTACTGTGAGATGTAGCACAGGAACACATGAATTTTTAGTTTAGTTATCTGTTCTTCCTTCTTTCTAATAGGTGAACATGAATTTAAGTTGGAACTTATAACACTATTTTTAAAATAATAAAATGTGTTTGGACATATGTCCACTGGGCATCAGGATGAATTTATAATTTCCATATATCATAGAAAACAAATAACCCTGTGATCAGTTGCATGTTATTTTTTTGGCAAGAATAGTTTTCATTGATCATGAGAAGCTTCTGAAGAATTGAAGAAATATTAGTTCTTTTCTCAGGTTGATTATGTCCTCCCTTCCGGAACATTGCCATATTATGTGACTGGTAAAATTTTGCTGTGAATATCCAGCTATCCATCTTTACACCTGTTGAATTAAATGTTCTGACTTAATGTCTAGAATACGTGTGGGTTTGGATGAGGAACAACATGATCCAGTTTAGTGGTGGAATTCAAAAAAATTTATTACCGGTTCTGTGGGCGTGGCTTATTTGGTGGGTGTGGCTTGTGGTCCTGTGACTGGGTGGGTGTAGCTTAGTGGTCATGTGACTGGGTGGTTGTGCTTGGTGGTTATGTGACTGGGTGGGCGTGGCCAACTCAATGTCACTCACATCAAGGGCTGCCTCGCCTGCCCCCTCCTCAGTTCTGTAAAAATGTTGTTCACCTTTTTTTGACTTTATTATCTGCATACTATAGATGTACTTTCATGGACCAGTGAAAGGAGGAAATGCTTTACTCAAGAGTGTGATAGGCAACAGGCTTTTAAGGGGCTGCCACAAAGAAAGGGGGGCAATGTATTTTCCAAAGAAGCAGAATGCAAACAAGAAGCAATGAATGAAAACTGAACAAAGACAGAAGCAACCTAAAACTAAGGAGAAACTTCCTGACAGTGAGAACAATTAGCCAGTGGAACTGCCTGTCTCCAGAAGTTCTGGGTGCTCAATCACTGGAGGTTTTTCAGAAACGACTGGACAGCCATTTCTCTGAAATGGTATAGGGTTCACCCCAAGGTCCCTTCTAAGCATTATTCTGACACCTTTCCCAGGATTTCTACTCAGAGTTTGGCATCCTCAGTTTTCTTGCCTGAGCTGGGGGTTGGACTAGAAGACCTCTAAGGTCCCTTTCAACTCTTGTTAAACATGTGTATTTCATGCTCTGGACTATTGACATTGAATGCATGTAAACCCTGAAAAATATATGGTAGCCCTGGGCAAAAGAAAGGCAGAAAAATCACTCTATGTGTAGGGACAGTGTAAAATATTAACACATGATAAATAATGGAACAATTAAAAATAATAGCACAGAGTTTTATCTCTCTCTTCCTAATTTTTTCTTTCTTTCTCTACCTTCCCCCCCCCCTCATACACACACACACACAGAGCACTTAACAGACAAGCATTTTGGAAGCAGCTCCTTTAAATTTCTCCAAGGCTTGAGTGGATTTCCCCACCCCCTCCATCAGACCACACTCCTCATTCCAGACACTTTAATTCACAAGGGGAAAGTGATACTTGCAGCATCCATGCCTTTCTTCCTTTTCCCCCAGGGAGAAAGAGTGATTGCAAGTGAGCAACCGGGCGACTGGGTTGGGGGCGTGGTCAGCCAGGGATTGCCACCGGTTCGGCGACCCATGCCAAATATCCGCTACCGGTTTGCCCGAATAGGTGCTAACCGGTTGAATAGCACCTCTGATCCAGTTCAATCTTAGCAAAATTAAGTAACACTGGCATTTAGGACCGTCTGATTACTGGGATTTATCATCCCTTGTTTGAAGGGGTGTCACAGTCCCAGATAGACACTTTGCACAATCTAACAGTCCTTCTGGACTCATGACTCATTCCAGGAGTATGTGGAAGTCATAGTGGAGAACTTTTGTGCAACTTTGTGTTTTGCAACAATTTTGCCCATTCCAGGACCTTTTCTATTGATCATTAATGTTTAGGTCAATTCCTGGATGGATTACTCTAATGCTCCCTACATAAGAGCTGCCCTTGAAGAACATCTGGAAGCTGCAGTTGGTGCATGAGTGATTATGTGTGCTTTTGTTTCACACACATTACACCTCTGTTGTGCAAGCTGTATTGGTTGCAATACAGGTGCAATTAAAGTGCTGGTAATGACCTACAAAGCCATACATGGAATAGGAGCAGGTTATTTAAGGAACCACTTCTCACCAGATATATCTATCCATCCCATTAGATCTGACAGAAGAGGCATCCACTGGATCCTGTCTATAAAGGAATGTCATCTGATGAGGCCCAGAAGGAGATCCTTTTCTGTCATGATGCCCATCTTTGAAACATCACACCCTAGAGATTAGATTAGCCTGATCCTACTGGTCTTTTTAAAGGCTATATGATTATATTGAATGCTGTGAATGTGTCAAGCACAAGAAATCACATGTCTAGGCAGTACAATGCTCTCTACAAGAACCTGAACTACTAACACTCAAAGTAAATTTGCAGTAGTTAAGAGTCAACAGAATTCAAGGTAGGCTGGACTTTAGTTTAGTTTATTGTCATTGCACCTTGTACAACGAAATCAAACACCATCTTCAGTGCATATCATGACCATGAAAATAAACACAAACACACATCCTTCACATTCCAGACATTGAACTAAAAACCCACAACACTGCACCAACGCTGCACCATACAGTAGAATTCAAAAGAGCTACTGCTCTGGGATAGAAATTGTTTTTCAGCCTATTTGTGTTTGTTTTTAATGTTCTATACCATCTACCAGATGGTAATAGTTCAAAAAAAGGGTGTCCAGGATGAGATGAATCTTTGAGAATGTTTTGACCTTTCTTAAGGCAGCGGGAGCTATAAAGCTCTTCCAAAGAGGGGAGAGGCAACCAATGATCTTATGGGCAATGATGTTAACCCTCTGGAGTGCTTTCCTATCTGCCACTGCGCAATTGGCAAACCATACAGAGGTGCAGTAAGTTAAGATACTCTCTATGGCAGTGGTCCCTAGCCTTTTTTGTACCAGGGACCGGTTTCACAATTATTCATTCTTCCACGGACCGGTACCTGAGTAATGCCATCAGGTACCAACCCCACCGCCATCAGGACGGCTTTTCGTTTGAAGCTGCCCCCCCCTTCAATGAAATTAAGGTGCAAGGATTCTTTCAGCACCCAAATGCCACTTTCCAACTGAAAACCCGGAAGCAACCGAAAACCTGGAAGTGCCGTCAAAACAAGATGGCGGCACCCAAGCTTTGCGGCCCAGTACAAAATGATCCACGGAACGGTAGTGGTCCAGGGACCAGTGGTTGGGGACCCCTGCTCTATGGTACAGCAGTAGAAGGTCACCAGCAGTTTTTCATTCAGTTGTTTTCTGAGAAGTCTCAGGTAGTATAATCTCTGCTGGGCCCTTTTGACCAGTACTGCAATGTGAGCACCTCAGGTCAGGTCCTTTTTTATGGTAACACTCAGAAACTTAAAACTGGCCACTTGCTTCACTCGGTCTCCATTGATAAGCAAGGGCCGGATGTCTGATCTGTTCCTTCTATAGTCCACTATAACCTCCTTGGTCTTATTGGTGTTGAGGACCGAGTTATTGTCTCCACACCACGAAAGCAACCGGTCCACCTCATCTCGGTAGGCAGACTCATCCCCCCCGGAGAAGTTCTGTCCCAAACCCTTTTGCAATAAGACAAACAAACAATCAAAGGGAACAGAAACCTTTTAATGAGTCTTATGAATCTCTGGTTAAAAGGCTGCTGCAAACTAGTTAGCTTTGATAAACACAAAACTTGCCAACACTGTGCAAGACTGCCAAGAATCACAGATAAGAAATATTTCATAACACAAGAGTCTTTAAATACCAAATTAAGATACTGTAATGTCCACGAGGCTGAGTTTTCAAAACGTATTTACTTCCTGCAAAGAACGTTTGCTTCACAGCTGCCTTTTATCTTCTTGAAGGAGGGGTCATTACCTTCCATGGTAACCGAGTAGGGTGACTCGGTTACTCCCGAGTCACCCGTGCTGTTGCAGCTGCTCTTTCCTGTGAGCAATCCTGCACCCACACGCACTTGGAACGGTCTCCTCAGGAACCATCTCATCACTGCTCCCACAGTCTCTGAAAGCAGCAGTCCACTCCCTAATGGTCCTGGCCCCTCATCTGAGTGCTTGCTCTCCTTAGCCGTTTGCACCTGCTGCTGGCTAACCACAACAGGAGATGACTGTTGTATCATCTGCAAACGTAGTAATAGTATTACTCGCGTGAGTGGGAATGCGGTCGTGCACATAAAGAGTATAGAGTAAGGGACTCAACATGCAACTCTGTGGTGTACCAGTGTTAAGAATAAGGGCTGAAGAGGTATGATTATCTAATTTGACCCTCTGTGAGCAGCCAGACAGGAAATCCATAATCCAAAAGTAGATTGAATTAGAAAGCCCAAGGTCCAGAAGTTTAGACACTAATCTATGTGGAAGAATTGTGTTAAACACAGAACTAAAATCCACAAAAAGCATCCTCACATAGCCACCCACTGTTCTAGATGAATCACAGCAGTGTGAAGAGTGATGGCTATAGCGTCCTCTGTAGATCTATTTCTTCTGTATGCAAATTGGTGTTTATCAAATGTATGCGGAAGACTAGAAATGATGTGCTGGCAGACCAATTTTTCAAAGCATTTCATGATGATAGATCTCTTGTGGGCGCAAAAGGAACAAGGCTGATGGCACATTTGACTCCTCCTTCTGCTCAGCCTGGTCATCTCCTACAGAATGTTTTGTACCTTAGCTTCCTACTGTAGTGATTTTAATGGTTGTCACATGTTTGTATTTTTTTTCTTTCTATTTGTTACTGGTTTTTTGGTATTAGACTTGCTGAAAGCCATCCAGTCATGTATGTGAGATAGATGGCTTTACATATTATATTTTAAAAGGTTTAAAAGCCTCTAAACAAATAAACCTAAATATTAAATATATTTAATTTAAGTGTACTAAAGTTAATAACTTTAAAAAAAATATTGACTATAATTAATCTTATCCATACCTTATTTCCCTTTAGGTCCATATCTTGGTAGCTGATTCTTGCTAGCGGCTGGAAGCATTTCCCTCATGCCACTTGGACTAGGCCGCCGGAAGAAGGCCCCCTCTTTGGTGGAAAATGAGGAAGCTGAGCCCATTCGCAGTAGCCTGGGTGGGATGGGGGTGGGTGGTATGGGTGGCATGGCAGCACTTCAGCCTGGACTCCCCCCTCCACCAGCCAGCCTCCGTCCTCGACTTGTGTTCCATACCCAGCTAGCCCAGGGAAGTCCCACTGGTCGAATCGAGGGCTTTACTAACGTCAAGGAATTATACAACAAGATTGCAGAGGCCTTTAATATATCTTCAGCTGAGGTAAGCACATTTTTTGTATTACCTGATTACTGTAGGACCGTGGTACTTAACCTTTTTGAAAGAATCGCCCCCTTGAGCTGTTGAGGAAGTTATCTTCACCCCCCTCCCCAACAAAACCTCTAAATCACAACACAGGGAAATAATTCTTCAATTTAAGGATTAGAAAAACGATACCAGTTTGTCAGCTTTATCCAAATGAATTCTTACCAAATGGTCTTTCAGTTGGGAAGGCTTCATCGCTTCAATTGAAAATGTTTTCTCACAAAGAAGACAAAACAGAAGCTGTACATTGGAAGGAGATGGAATGAATCCCAATTTTGTCGAATATTGGCGACACTTCCTGTTCTTGGCCATGTTGAGAGGTCTTCGAAATGAAAGGCACTAACTGCAAATTAAATTTTCGACTGCATTGGAACACTATAAAGCACACGTGGACATCAGTAAACCTAGTTTCAACAGTTACGTTGACATCACGGGACAGCCACTCAGCATGCAATGTTTCGAAAGAAGCGCTCACCTCTCCATCACTGCCCATTCTGGCCAATGGTGCACCCCTGTTTGGGTAGAGTGATAGAGGCTGCTGCACAATGCGATGAAGATGAGTGATGCGTATTCACATACGTATGGCGTTCTGTACTGAAGCTAGCTGGAGGAACATTTTAAAACACAGTTCAATCCACTAATAACGAGCGATCTGATGTTTTTGTATGACAGATATACGGTGGTTCACTGTACAAAAAAAGTCTCAAAAGTGTCCCCAAATCTTCTTGCTCTATCGCCCCCATATCGCTCTCCCTTCCATTTCTTTGCCCCCGCATTGCCCATTTTCGTTCCATCATCCCCCTGAAAAATGAAATCACCCCCTGGGGGGCAATATTACCCAGGTTAAAAAACACTACAGTAGGCTCATTGCATGTGTGGTGGGTTTTCTATAAGACCAGATCTATGGGGAAATATTTTGGGTGAATTGATATACCTGCTTGTCGTGCCCCTGTTAGAATCTGACTCCGAGAGACAGTAGGAACAGCCGACAGGGAGTGGGAGTGTGGCTCTGGAGGTTGTGGAGGAAAGTGGGGAAGGGCACAGGCCAGCTAGATATTCAGAGGAAGACCCAGGCCCATCTCCTCTTCATCCTAGGGCTCGCAGGGAGGAGTGGATAAGGGAGAAACATAAATGGTGTGGTCTATGGGGGGAAGAAAGTGCCTTGATCCCCTTCATGGACTGCAGCTGTGAGGACCGTAACTGTAAAAGACAGACCAGAAATAAAAGTTAAAATAAGCAAAAAATAAAATAGTAAGAGAATTCCTATCTGATCTTGATGAAAACAAATCACTGGGGCCTGATGGATTACATCCCAGAGTTTTAAAGGAGCTGGCAGAGGTCATCTCAGAACCACTGCACCATATCTTTCAAAAATCCTGGAGCACTGGGGAACTACCAGAGGACTGTAAAAGAGCTGATGTGGTTCCCATCTTCAAAAAAGGGAAAAAAAACAGACCCAGGAAACTATAAATCAATCAGCCTAATATTATATACCCGGGAAGATACCGGAAAAGATGATAAAAAAAACAGATCTGCCAACATCTAGAAACAAGTAAAGTAATATCTAGCAGTCAGCATGGGTTTGTTAAGAACAGATCATGCCAAACCAATCTTATTTCATTCTTCAACACAATGACTAAATTAGTAGACCAGCAAAATACTGTGGATATAATATATTTAGATTTCAGCAAGGCATTCGACAAAGTAGACCACAACCTACTTCTTAGTAAGCTAGAAAAAAGTGGAATAGATAGCACCACCATCAGATGGATTTGCAACTGGCTGGCAAACCGTACTCAACGAGTAGTCCTTTATGGGTCTAAGTCTACATGGAGGGAAGTAAGCAGTGGGGTGCCACAAGGTTCCGTCTTAGGCCCAATACTCTTCAAAATCTTCATTAACGACTTAGATGAAGGAATAGAAGGGGAACTTACCAAATTTGCAGATGATACTAAGCTGGCAGGAATAGCTAACACCCAAGAAGATAGGCTCAAGATCCAGATGGATCTTGACAGACTAGAACACTGGACCATATCTAACAAAATGAAATTCAATGTAGAGAAAAGTAAAGTCCTACACTTTGGCAAGAAAAACCAAAAGTACACCTATAGACTGGGTGACACCAGGCTCAATAGCAGGAACTGTGAGAGGGATCTTGGGGTCTTAGTGGACAACCAGCTAAATAGGGGCCAGCAGTGTGCAGCAGCAGCCAAAAAAGCTAATGCAATCCTAAGTTGTATTAACAGAGGGATGCAGTCAAGATCAAGGGAAGTACTAACACCACTCTATAAAGCCTTAGTAAGACCACACCAAGAGTACTGCATCCAGTTTTGGTCACCATATTATAAAAAAGATGTTGAGACTCTAGAAAAAGTACAGAGAAGAGCAACCAGGATGATTAGGGGACTGGAGGCTAAAACATACAATGAACGGTTGCAGGAACTCGGCTTGGCTAGTCTAGTAAAAAGAAGGGCCAGGGGAGACATGATAGCAGTTTTCCAATATTTGAGGGGCTGCCACAGGGAGGAAAGGGTCAAGCTATTTTCTAAAGCGCCTGTACACCAGACAAGGAATAATGGATGGAAACTGAACAAGGAGAGATTTAACCTGGAAATAAAGAGAAACTTTCTGACAGCAAGAGCAATCAACCAATAAACAGCTTATTTCTCGGAAGTTGTGGGAGCGCCATCAATTGAGACTTTCCAGAAGAGATTGGACTGCCATTTGTCAGAAATGGTGTAGGCAGGGGGTTGGACTAGATGACCTACAAGGTCCCTTCCAACTCTGATTATCTGTTAAATCTGACTGTTTAAAAGGACAAACTGCGCATGGGCCAGTGCTGGAAGCAAAGCATGAAAGTATTTCTAGTCTGTCCCTTCTTATCTAAGTTCTGGCATCCTTTCCAGTGTGTATTTCGATATCTGTGAACATCTTCAAGCCCTTATCCTGCCTGGTCTCCTTAATTGCTTCAGTGTGGTTTGTTTTGTTTTTTTCTATTTATAATTTATATATATTTTGAGTTTGAACGGAAGTTCTTCCTTTTCACAACTGCGGGAGAGTTTTTTCTCCAGTCAAATATATTTTTACCTTTGAAGCCAAGTTGAAGGAATTAAAGGGACTTGACCTCTTTTTGTGACTTCATTGCTTTTGTATCCCACCTTGGGTCATCGCACCTGCTTGTATCTAGATACGCATCTTGGAATCTAGATGATATTTGGTGATCAAAGGTTTCCTGGCCCTTTATTGCTGGGATTGAGGGAACAGCTATCTCCTGCATCCTCAATATCTCAAATGATATCAGATTTCTCAGTGTACTTCCTTAATATCTTTCTAGGTGATGTTCTGCACTTTAAATACCCACAAAGTGGACATGGACAAATTATTGGGTGGTCAGATTGGCCTGGAAGACTTCATATTTGCTCACACAAAGGGACAGAGAAAAGAAGTGGAAGTGTTCAAATCTGAGGAGGCCCTGGGCCTGACTATCACAGATAATGGAGCTGGTTATGCTTTCATTAAGGTATCTTTGAACAGTCACATACAGTCTCCTGTTGCATTATTGCTTTGTTCTTTGGGGTGGTAGAATTCTGGGTTTTTTTGTTTGCTCTGTCCATTGTTTTGCTTGTTCTGTCTTTCAAAAATTATCAGCTCTGAAAAATAAAAGTCTTCAAATGCTTATATTTCGGTGGCACTCTTAGAAGTCCAATCTTACCTTTTTTCCTTTCTTTTTCATCTTTCCGAAAAAATGTTATTTTTTTAAAAAGTGAGTCAAAAATGATGTGATTTCATAACAAGACCTTTCATAGATGATGTATTCACTGAAGGCATGTGAAATTATCAGCTCCTATTTTTTTACAATGCTGAACAGAGATAAGTGGATTTTTCAATCTTGTGGCCTTTGGGATATTTGTGTTCTTCATTCCAGAATTCCAAATAGCAATTCCTAAATACTATCAACTTGTGAAATATTGGGCTGAAAAGTGTGGGTTTGTGTAGTTTAAGGGAAAAAAAATAAACATAAGATATAATGGGGATTGGCCTCCCTGTACTTTGTATGATGTAATAGATTTATAAAGTGAGATAGTTTTTATTCTATTTATGAAGAAAATAGATTGAAGATTAGATTAACAAAACATGGTTTGTTTGGCATTGAAAACTGAATTGTATGTTTAACCTAATGAGCATAACTGTGAGAGCAACAACTATCCTTTTTTAAAAGAAAGGTTTATCTGTAATTTTGATAGATGCCAAAAGATAACTGTAGATATCTGTTATGCAGGCTCACAGGATGCTCATTCTATACAAGTTACTGAGAGTTGTGATGATTAAAATGAATGATACAGTGGGATGCAAGCACCATTAATTCTTTTTGTCTTTCTCTTCTTATTACATTTTTATTATGAAAATCAAAACAACTATGAAAAATAAATGTATCTTTTTCCATTCTCAGAGAAAAACAATTCCTGTGATTTTGTGTGATGGTCAGATTCTGCATACATGTTCCTATATTGGAACTAGGTGACATGAACCCCATGAAAATCAGTCAGTGTACATATTTTGCAGGAACAATATTTTTCTACCACCATGGGGGGGGGGGGGGTGTTCCACTACAGATAAGAGAAAGGAAAGGGATGACCCCACATCCATTTTGGATTCTGATCTTGCCCATCATCAGCATGAAGTTCCTGGCAGATGGTCTTGGAAAGTATGCAGCTTTTGCTAAAACAAAGATCCCCCACCATTTCCTGAATAGCTGTCATAGGGCTATGCCTTCAAGGCAGCTTGATTGCTAAAACCTTATTTCTGTTTGGAGCATTGCTGATTTTCTTTTCTTTTGGGGGTGGCACATGTAAGAGCACAATTTTGTAATGCACATTCTGAACATAATTTCCTTTTTGCCAAACAAAATATAGCCCCTATTATATCCTATATAGGACCTTAACAATGGATTTCATGTTAGGTTGGACACAAGCCACAGCTATTTCTAATTTATGCTGAAAATAAATTATGGGCTGTGATTAATATTAAACATAGAGCTATGAATTTTATTTAGTTTAACATAATCTTTAATACAGTAATAATAAGGAGTTAGTAGCAAGGAAACCAACCTGCTATCCTTAGACAGAAAAGGAAGGTCTTCACAGTCAAAGTTATTGTGGTACCACATCCTATGAATATAAACAGTTGCTGCATTCCATCATGTATTTTTCAGTATTTTGATCCTACAAAAAGGGATTATGTATTATAATTCTGTGCTCTAAGGGGAACCGTCCAATCCTTTTCAAAATGACCCAGAACCACAATTTTTATTAAGTATCAGTTTTTGCAGTTGTACTTCTTAAAATAAGTATCTCTAGATTTGACTGTTACCAAAACCATCTCTGACAAATAAACAGGTTTAAGCTAATATTTCCTATTTGTTTTGCATCAGCTACAATGAAGCCCTATTGTGTCTGGTTTTAGTCTTTCTCTCCTTTTTCTATTTCTTTTCAGATAACTCTATTTCCTAAAGAGCTTCTAATGACAGGAATTATTTGCATTGACTTCATATGCTTAACCCACAAAAATATATTGTAATATATTGATACATGAAGCAAATATATAAACAGAATATGGATAGTCTTCTCATTCAGTTCTTGTTTGTAGTCTCAGGGAAGAGGAATAATACGATCCTGCTTTACCAGATAGCAAGAAAAACAGCTTTAGCAGATCTGCTGCTATTCGTTCCTTGGGATTAATATACATTCATCTCATTCATCAGATCTGGTTTTTTTCCAAGACTGTGTCTAAGCACATAATATTAGTAACATGGCCTTCTTTCAAGGTGTGAATTATTCTGGAGGGTTTTTTTAGAAGAAATGAGTAAAGCAGACTGGTTGGGCCACTGCTTATCTCCCCTATGAGTCAGTTATAAGTGTAATTATGAATCGTGTTTCTCAAGTGGAAGTTGCAGGTCCAACCCTGGATTAGAGTAATGCATAAACATTACTGTAGCTCCTCAAGATAAAACAGAGTTGTTGGACTGCAAGGTTAACACTTTTATTGGTGAGCTTGATTTCTTTCTGCTCATATATATTTAGCAATTTGAAGGCCTAATATAGAGACAGCCTCTGTGCAATTCAAACAAATGCCAGATTGTGTATAAAGCAAGAGGCTCCATAACTAGGGTCTTGGCAAAGTATTTATCAAAAAATAACCCGGAGGAAGACAGGTATTCAAGAGAAGAGAAGCTCTGCCATTACAGTAGTTCTGATTAAGTGAACAACTCTATTTGTCACTCAGTCAGGAGTATGTCTCTTGTTTGGGGAATTAGGATTACATGGAATCCTACTTTTATTTCGTTCATTTAATTTTTTTGTTGCATTGCAATCTAAATTTTTCAAATTATCTTGCATCAAGAATTTATTTGGTTTGGATTTGCATAATAATTGTTCACATTTTTTGGCAGAGAATCAAGGAAGGGAGTGTTATTGACCGAATCCAAATAATTAATGTTGGAGATATGATTGAATCCATCAATGGTCAAAGTCTCATTGGCTGCCGGCATTATGAAGTTGCAAAAATGCTCAAGGATTTGCCCAAAGGTCGTACTTTTACTCTGAAGCTGACTGAACCCCGAAAGGCTTTTGGTATGTATATGGTTATAATGCTGCTATTGGCAATGCAGCTATATTTCCAATGCAATATGTTATTGCACATTTTTATTTTAAACTGCCACAAGATTATTTTATATAGGAAGCAATATGAAACTGGATTTAACATCATATTAGCTCTAAACTGTCTCAGGTGAGAAAAATAGGCAAGGTAAAGAAAAGCAAATGGGCAGTACACATATTTTCTCATTGGCTTTGTTTATTAAAGTTATAGCTTTGTCCACATGAACTATATTATCAGAAATGTTGTGATGGATGGATTCTTCTTTTCAGAGTTGATCCTTCAGATCACTGGTTGGAAATGAAAATAACTGATCATAAGATTTACTTAATGAGAAAATTGACAAAAAATTTAAATCAGACTATATACTATTTTTAAGAGCAAAACTGATCATTTCTTTGGCTGCTCTTAAGAATTTAAGCAGTTAACCTAGTTAATCTTTAGAGGGTAAACCATATGGAAATAGTTGGGTCATAAGCAAGTTTGGGAAGTTGGAAACATATTCTCGAAGGATACAGTGGCAAGCCACTTGTTGGTATTGTTGCCTAGAAAACTCAAGACTTTTTAAAGGTCTTCATAGCGGTAATAGCAATCTAGAAGAATGCAGGATGTTTTGTTTTGGATTGTTCTGAAATTGGCAGTAATTTGTTTGTAATGTGTAAATAATTTGAATTGTTGGTAATTTTAACAGCATAATCAAGGGAGCTCCAGGTATTACTATATTTTTCAGAGTATAAGATGCACTCCCCCCCAAAAAAAGTGGGTGTAAATGTCTGTACATTTTTTACAGCGAATAAGGGCCCATTTTTGGCCTCCCAAAGCCTCCGCGGGTCCTGTTTTTGCCCTCCCCGGCATCCAGAAACACCTTGCAGTCCAAAAGCAGGCACATTGCCAAGAAACGGGACTTCCAGAGGCCTCCGGAGGCCAAAAATGGGCGCCTTTTTGGTCTGCAGAGTGCTTCTGGATGCTGGGGAGGGCAAAAACAGGATGCATGAAGGCAAAAAACTATTTTTTTTCTTGTTTTCCCCTCTAAACCAAGGTGCATCTTATAATAAGTCTGATGCATCTTATAATCCAAAAAATATTATTTTTTATTATTTAAAAAATAATTTGGTTGTAGATGTGTCTCCTTAATTTATCTATGCTCTGTATTCTATATAATTTATATTTATATAAGATATAATTTATCTCTAATCATCTATGTTACATCCATGTAGGAGCAAAAGGGAAATATGTGATACTGTACAAAGCTTAAAATAAGGTGAGAGATACAGATGTAGCAATGAAATAGCTTCCTGTTTATATTAAAGTATTTTTGACCTTCGTAATTTCACCAGCACAGAAAGAACTTGAGTACAGTTATACTGGAATTACTCAAGACTTTTCTAACTAAAATTCTCATTATGACTTGATTTTAAAAAATGTGCAATAGTTATCAACACACTATTTTAGCCCATTATGCTGCTTGTTCTCATTATATGACTTGATTTTCCAAAATATGGAATTGATATAAACAAAAACATTTCAGCCCTTTATGCTGTTTGTTGAAAACATTTTAAAGCATGCTTCCCAAATCTGAGCACATCTGTTGTTTTCATGGATGTGTATACCAGTAGTTGTAGAAAAATTTATCAGGAAGGCTTTTTAAAAGCCTTCTTCAGAACTTTCCTCTGAGTTTTTGAGTGTAACTCAAAATTAATATTTTTTTTAGAGCTTTCTTTTGAGTATGCTGACAGATTTGTGTTTTGTGCTTTCTGACTTAATGTTTTTTAGCAAATAAAACATTTTAAAGACTTAATTCTATGGACCTTTCATAGGCAGGTGGATGATTACTCAGAACTCTCTAGAGGTTGGCGAATATGTAATTTAACATGATAAAGTTCATATGGAATGTGTGACAGAGTTCATTAATTTCAACAATCCCAAACTAAAATTATATTTTGGCTTATGGCCTGCCTTTGTGGTTTCTAATTCATAGCATCTTGCTTAGTGTTTTGAGTTGAAACCAGTCAATTATTTATTTAAAAAACCATGGTTACCAATGCTGTGACTTAGGGCAATGGATAACAGGGTAATAGATAACATAGCCTGTATTTGAGTTCTTTACAACTGATAATTGTACTGTTTTGTAAATCGAACTTGGTCAAGTGTACCTGTCATTTTGCTTACAATATTTATGTCCTATGCTGAAATAGATCATCATCCTAAATAAATTAGCTAAAGTTAAAAATTGCTATATTGCTATTGATTCAACCTTTATTTTATCAAATTTATATGGCTGCCCAACTCTCACACATGGGTTACTCTAGGTAGCTTAAGGCCCTGTCACACTGGCCGACGGATGCAAAACGTTTGTAAAAAGGACACAGCGGACGAGAAAAATGTTCCATCCGTTGTTATCCGCTCTCAAAAGGGGCAAAAATTTGCATAACCAGAGCAGACAACACGGAAAGGAACAGGGGGAGGACGTAGGATGAATGGAAAGCAGATGCTCCACGGAAGCCTAGCGGATGGAAGCGGATGGCACATTTGCAAGGCTTCCAGGGGATCGCAGCAAAGAGGACGTGGAACGGAAAGAGTGGATGCACAGCGGATACCGAGTGGATGAAGCGGATGCAGAGCGGAAGCCTCGCGGATGCCTAGCATTCACTGCGCATGCGGGGAGGATGCATTGCGTCAGCCCCGTGGATATAAAGGGAAGCAGCTCCCAAGCAGGTCACCATTCAGAGGAAAGACCTGCTTCCAGACACAGCTCAAAACTTTTTGAGTGGATGGAACCTCAGTCGACGGATGCTGGACAGATAGGATAAAAAACGGACGCAGTGAGTACAGAACGGATGAATCGTGTTAACCAACGGATGGCAAGTGTTTCTCTCCGTTTTACATCCTCTTTCCATCTGTTGGTGCAGTGTGACATGGGCTTTAGTTCCTTAGTGTGATTGAGTTAGTTTGGCTAGTACTGAATTCATAGGGCAAGTGGAATTTGCCCTCTCAAACAGTATATGGGCTACATCCACAAAACTGCTTTGCTGTGATTCCATTCCCTCCCATTCCAGAGCTTGTAAAAAAAAAAAATCATGCAATCCAATCTTGCTACACCTATATTACTCCCTTATCTTGCACCTCAAATAGATCTGTTTACTGTAATTGGTGGTTCTCTGCTGAAATTTCAGCTCTGTTCCCATTATCTAGCATAAAAAATGTATTCTCCAATTGGCAAACCTAACCCTTTGATTACTCCATGCATTGCATTTTTTCAATTGATTGAACTTTTTTTTCAAGCCGTGACATCATAGTTTGACTGGTCAACTGTTTGTCCTATTAGCCACTAGTGGCAGCAAAGAGTTGGAGTGATTGCATGTCTTGGCTGGCATCTAGTGGCATCTGGCTTTATGCAGATGAGATGCAGTCAGTGGATGTGCAGCTGAAACAACAGAGTTTGAGAAAGTTAAGCTGTAGAATTACTCAAAGAGGCTGGAGATCCCCTGGGAACAGCAGCCACTGGAAAGGGAATGCCCAGCCACACAGGTATGGAAACGGAGTGCTTTAATTGCACTTTTAATTGCTTGTGTTAAGCTTGGCATGCGTTGGTGAATTTCAGGGCTTCACACTTCCTAGGTTAATCAATGCAAGAAGCAACAAACCTGTTTAAAAAGAGCGCATATATGAGACTTCCGGTGACAAGGCAAGGATGAACAGAGGTGCAGAAGCCTGTTCGTGGTTTCAGTTAATCTCTCCTTGCAGTTGATGCTATCCTTAGAGGGTGCTCGAATCCCGGAGAGATTTGTGGCGGTGTGGGGGATACTCCGGCTGCAGTGTGGGGAAGGCAACCCTCTTGCAGCGAAGAGGAGCCCTCCAGAGCCCAACGAGCAAGAGATAGCCTCCTGTCAATGGCGGCTCCAAAGTCCGGACTGCTACCGATGCAAAAAAAAGCGAGTAAGTGACAGCTTGTGAGATCGTCAGAAGAAAGTGTGGCAGGGGGAATTTAGTGGTGGAGAGGAAGATTAGCAAGTTATAGTCTCCTGTACAGGTGACAGTTGGAAGCCCGAAAAGAAAGCGGCTAAAAAGCAGAGGTGAGATAGGCATGGGCGAAAGGATCCGGCAGACTGAAGTGAAAGTGTGGATTATGATGAGTGAAAGGGAAATCTGTGTGGTTCGGAAATTATTGTTTCAGAAAACTCTAAAGTTGGGGATGATTTGGAATCCTTTATTTGACTGTTAATTTGATAGACTCTTTTGGATAAACTTTACCGAAATGATGACAGGAAGAGGATCGAGGCTGACTGAGAGAAACAGCACGGCGCCAAATGAGATATTAGAAATCCCGAAGATACTGTAACAACATATTTAACTCTATTTATTTAATAGACTTTTCAACAGACTCTTGGGAGAATTTTACTTTAACCGAGAAGATGGTTGTACGCGGAAGAAATCAAAGAATTGAACATAGAAACAATTAAAAAAAAGAGAGAGAGAGAGGTAGATTGGAAGATTCAGAAGAGTGACTGATTGACCGTAGCTATTATTCAGCACTTTCTACCTCCCCATTTCTGGTACGTTTGAAGAGAAAAAAACAAACAAACCTCACTTCAGAGATAAAGAACCAAAGACTGACTCTGAAATTCCTTTTTCTTTTTTCTATTGCTTTTCTTCCTTTTTGTATAAATTTGCTTAATTCTCTTCTTTCTCCCCTCTTCTTACTCATATTTTGATGTTATCTCTTCCCTCATTCCTCCTTTCTTGTATTTAAATGGTTAATCCCAGAGAGGATGTTAGTTTCGTGGAAAGAAAGAAAAATTAAAATAGATACCATGGAAAGAGCCCAAGAATTTTATGAACAAACAATAGGAAGTTCAGAAAACCAGAGTAGTAAGGAGGAACTGGAAATAAATCTAGAAGAAGACCAAAGCTACCACAGAAACAAAAAAGAAGGATCTTTAAGCCAGCAAGCACTAGGAGAGACCAGAGTTATCACGAGATAAAGAGCAAAACAGAATTAAGTAAATGGAAGAAGAAAAGAAACTTCTATCAATTAACATAAATGGCCTAAATTCAACGACAAAAAGGAAAAGGATATTAACAAAACTAATGAAACAAAATGCTGATATAATATGCCAACAGGAAACCCACATAAGGAAAGTAGATGAAAAATATTTAGATTGCCTGAAATTAGGAAAGCTATTTACCGCACCAGCAGACACAGGAAAAAAGAAAGGGATTGCAATATATGTGAAAGAGGATTTGAAATCAGAATTAGTATGGTCAGACCCTGAGGGAAGAACTTTGGTTTTGCAAATTTGGATTAATGCCATTTCAATTCTGTTAGTAGTAATTTATGCCCCAAATGAAGATCAGAAAGAATTTTTTAAACACCTATACCAAAAAATAATAGCATTTGAAAAAAGGAATATCTGTATTATAGGAGATTTTAACTCTATTGCTGATTATCAGAAAGACCATAGTAAAGGGGGGAAGAATAAAAAAGGAAAAGAGAGCTCCCTAAGACATGTAAGGAAATGATGAAGGAATTAAATTTGGTGGATTTATGGAGAAGACTATACCCCGAGAAAAAATAATTTATGTTTTATTCTAATCCGCATCAAATATGGGCACGAATTGATATGGCATGGATGAATGGGAAAATAACAAATGAGATAAAAGGAATTGATATTTTACCAAATGAATGGGCAGATCATAACCCAATTCAGATAATATGGAAAAGCAGGAAGAAACCAAAGAAAAGATGGACATTAAATACCCAATTAATAAGAGAAAAAGAATATATTGATAAACTTAAGGAGGAATTAAATTATTTTTTAAAGGAAAACAACAATGGTGTAACTACGAAACAAAACATTTGGGATACAATGAAGGCAGTAATAAGAGGTATAACAATTTCTTCCAATGCTAGGAGGAATAAAGAAAAATATGCCCAGCAAAACAAATTGCAACAACAAATTAAGGAATTAGAAACGCAATTACAGAAGACCCCAAAGAACTCAACATTGCAAAATCAGATAATAATAGCTAAACATAAATTGAATTTAACTGAACAAGGAAGAAAAGAGACTGATATACCAATTAATAGATGGGAATGGTGACATACAACAAGAGATAGAACAGAAAAAAGAAATTGTACATAAATACTTTGAAGAGTTATATAAAAAGGAAGAGATAAATGAGGACAGAATAAGAAATTACTGAGATGAAATTAAAGATAAAGAAACTGGGGAAGAAATGATAGAATTATTAAATAAAGATATTTCTTGGTCTGAACTGAAATCGACAATAGAGAACCAAAAAAATAATAAATCCCCGGGGCCAGATGGGATTCCAGGAGAGCTATACAAAGTAATTGCAGAACAAATTGGACCTTTTATGGTGGAAATTTTCAATGATATATTATTGGCAGCCAGGATGCTGGACTCATGGAGGGGAACATTGATTTCGTTAATCCCAAAGGAAGAATCTGAATCCAGATATATCAACAACTATGGACCGATTTCACTATTAAACACTGATTACAAAATATTCACCTCCATTATAGCTAACAGACTAAAAAGAATCTTAAATCTATATATACATGAAGATCAAAATGGATTTATCCCGACCAGACAGATTAGGAACAATTCAAGAACAGTACTAGATGTTTTAGAATTTTATGAATCCCATCCCGAGAAACAAATTGCACTTATGTTCTTAGATGCTGAAAAGGCCTTTGGCAATTTAAATTGGCAATTTTTAATTCAAAAAATATATAATATGAAATTAGGCACTAAATTTGAAAATATTATAACAACTATTCAACAGGCCAATATTACAGTAAATGGGGAATATATCCGCCCAATAAAAATAGAAAAAGGATTCAGACAAGGTTGCCCGCTCTCACCCTTGCTCTTCATATTCTCATTAGAAATACTATTAACACAAATTAGACAGAACTCAGAGATAAAAGGATTAAAGGTTAAGAAAGAAGAATATAAGTTGCAAGCGTTCGCTGACAATATGGTTTTCATTATTGAGGAACCAATAGAAAGAGGACAAAAATTGATTAATGAATTAGAACAATTTGGAGCGGTAGCAAGACTCAAAATTAATAGGAAGAAAACAAAATTAATTTTGTTAAATTAATTTTTCTGTTATAAAATAAATTTTTAGAAAATTTAACAGAAAAACAGAAAAAAGATTGAGAAGAAGTTATGGGAATACAAGTGACAAAGTTAAATATATAGGAATATGGTTGACAGCACACTGTAAGGCACTTAAAGAAAATAATTATGATAAATTGTTGCTACAGGTAAAGAAGGATTTAGAATTATGGGGCAGACTGCAACTCTCACTATTGGGCAGGATTGCTACCATCAAAATGAATATTCTCCCAAAATTTTTATACTTATTTCAGATGATTCCAATCAAATTACACAAATTTTTTTTTGAAGAACTTAACAAAATAATCGCTAAATTTATTTGGCAAGGGAAAAACCTAGAATAAATTTAAAAGCAATGCAGGATATGAGGAGCAGGGGAGGGTTGGCACTTCCAAATTGGGAATTGTATTATATTGCTGCCACTTTAGTATGGTTAAAAGATTGGGTGAACTTAAGTAATAAGAGAATCTTATTTTTAGAAGGCCATGATCTACAAAAGGGGTGGCATGCCTTTTTATGGGACATAGGGAAAGTTAACCAGAAATATTTCCACAGACATTTAATTAGAGACTCATTATTAATTAATTGGAAAAAAATACGCAAAAAACACTATTTAAAAGTACCGATCTGGTTATCAACAATGATCCACCCAAACAATTTGGATATCTCTAAAATGATTAAATACAAGGATTTATTGGAGGTGTGTGTGTGTGTGTGTGTGTGTGTGTGTGTCTTTGGAGATTCTCAAGCATCCAGGTCATGGTTGTCCCAAAGGTGTTCTTTTTTACCAAAAGACAACTGGACTTTCTTGGGGTGGTGGTGGTGTTTCTCTTTGAAAAAGTTTTGCTTCTGAAGAAGCTTCTTGGATGAGAAAACAAAACATAAAAAAAAACAAAAACAGTTGAATTTTGGGGAAAAAAGCACCTTTGGGACTTTTTATCTTCTTCTTCTTCCTAACATATTCCCATAAGTGCAGGGTTCGCTTTTCAGATCATTGAACGCCACTTTGCACAGTCAGCTGCATCTCCAGGGTCCAGGCCCATGGGTTAAATATATTTGATGATGGTATCTTGGTTTTGAGCGTTCACAAAGGTGGGGATATTGACTTCTAGTTGGTAGACAGTCTTGGAAATGATGAAAGGTGCTGCTCTCAGGACATGTCCACATCAGCAGAGCCGGCCTTTTCTCATCTTCTCTATCATTGGTGCCACACCAAAATATTGTCGAATGGTGTCATTTGTGATGTGGTCAGGAAGGGAAATGCCTGATATCCAATGGAACATACACATTTCCATGGCTTGGGAATAGCTTTCGGTCCTTTGGGATTTTTTCATGTAGTTCAGAATTTTCTCACTTGCACAAGATTGTCGCTGCCTCATCTTTAAGGATCTCTTTTCCAAGTACCCTATAAAACATACAGGGATATGTAGGGATCTGCCTTTGCTCTGGCAACATATTCCCCTGTAGTTTAATCTTCAATAAGTCATTCTTTGGGCATATCTTCCCAAATTAAGCTGTAGGTAATCATATACATTTAAAGCTGGCAGGAAAAAAGAAAGAGGAAGACCAGGATTGTTCTTAGCGATCTTCCTTTGGGGCTTGAAGTACAAACATTGCTTGGCTCTTACCATCCATGGTAGAAAGAATTCAAAGGAGAAACAGTCCTGCTCTCTAAAAATGATGAAATAATATGTAAATAATGTTAACATCTGAATCACTAGGTAGTGGAATGACATTTCTGGTACTTGATCAAAGACAGGAAAGAAGGATATTTTTCTCTTTAACCACAATTGAGAAATCCTACAGTACATCTGTCTCATTTAGAATTATAATGCAGGAACATTTTCTCACCAGCAGAGGTCAGGATGGCACCATCCAGTAAGAACTTGTGTTTCCCCCCTCTCCTGCCTCCGTAACCCATATTCTGCAATGGAAAGATATGTTTACTCTGACACAGTCAGCCTTGCCCAGTAGTAACAGAATGAGATATCCTGTTTCAGGCAATCGAATGGGTCAGATACAAATAGGAATAGTCTGAGTGACTATCTTAACGATGTAGGACTACTGCTGATGAGTATGGCCAGTACCTTTTTAAAGAGGAAAGCTTTGGAAAAGCTGTATGCATGTTTTTGATGACACAGTCTGCTAGCGAGAAGTTTCCTGAAGATGGGCTGCAGCACAAGTCGGAAAGCTCAGGAGACAAATCTCTGGTCCCCCAATGACTGACCCAGATTGGATCCTGCACATTTTTGAAAACAGAGTGTCTCAAGACAGTATTTCTGAGATAACTCATTTCTCATCTTCATTCCCTTTTCTCTCAGATGGGCAAGGGTGAAAGAGAATCTTCATTCCCTTAAACCTACATTGGGTTGCCTTTCTGTTACTCAGCAACATATACTAATACATGCATGCACACACTTTTCTATGTGCTACACTGTGTCACATTTGGGGGCCAGTGAAAATCTGTGGGCCTCTGCTTCTCAATCTGGAAGTTTTGTTAAGCTCTGAGGAAAGAATACCATGGTTAGCAAGGGGAATAGTGATCACCCAGAGGGAAGAAGGATAGGGCCAGTCGCATGTCCAGCAAAATTCTGAAGTGTACATTAGCTGTGTATGAAGCAGGAGCATTCTAGCTTTGGGATGAGACATGCAGGAAGCTCATTGACAATGATGTATATATTTGTGTTTATTGATTATTCTCAAGAGGATCTGGTTCCTCTTTGATTATCAATACTTGCTGTCATTTAATTTCTGTGTCCTGGTTCTATTAGGCTAGTTATTACACCATTTATTTGGTCCTGGGTATTTTTTTAGAATTTTTTAATCTGTTCCATTTAATAGCTCCTGCTATCTTATCACTTTCGCTACAGAATCTAGGAGTTGTGTATTTCTGGTTCGCTCAATATTTATAAAGCTTCCTTCCACTATTTCAAGTAAGTGTTCAAATTTCTAAACACATCAGATTTCTTATTTGCTCTTCAGTTCATCCATCACTTCAGTCCGCCTCTACTATTGCAGTTTCCTTCCTACTTGAGTGACTCATTGGATGGTTCTGGGAAATATGAATGATTTTCAACTGTTCACTTTAATTCGTCATTGGTTGAAGCTATTGTGCTGTATATGGATCAGTTTTTCGCTGTACCTGTATCTCTACTATTGAATTAATATTTGCTAGTCTGCAGGAACATTATATTTATTACTTCTTCATCTGTTACTCAATGTAAAAGGTTCCATTTAAAAAGGTATCCATTGTATTCCTGGTTAACAACATTCCTGGGTAAAAGTTGTTAGCCAGGAATACAGTGGATACTTTTTCAAATGAAACCACTTTTACTGTTTTTTTTAAGCTAATTAATTCAGCCTAGAATCACTTCTGTGCAGGTATCTTTGAACAAAAGAAAATTGAGCTATAAAATTGATGCCTTGGTTTCAGACAATATTTTTTGCTTTCCCAAAAAAGTGTTATGGAATGTAATATATACTGTCAGTTTCTTCATGCAAAATAGAACAGCAACCACAGCCGTCTTTCAATATTTTTTTTTGCAAAATTATTAAATTTAGCATATTCATACACAAATTCATTTGATCCATAATCATAATAAAAGACTTGGACAGCATCATTGAATTGCAATAATATACCATAATGAAAATTAATTTAAAACATTAAAACTGTATACTGGTTTATCTTCAGGTTATATAAATATTTAATACTTAATGTGTTTTAGATGAGGCAAGTATCTCTAAACATACTGTACAACCATATTTAAATATCTGCCTGAATATAATATTTGTTTCATATGCATAAACCAAATTCCAGGTTTGTTTCTACATTTCAATAAATACCATAATTGTTTTAATAGATTCTCTCTGCATCTCATATTTCAACATTTTTTAATCTTTTCTTCTCCTTTCTCTCTCCTTTTCCTTTCCCATATTCTGAGATGTGCTAATTCTGAATTTGGTAATTGATGGAAAATGAAAAGCTGATGACTAACAGTGCAGTGAAAAATATACTGATAGCTACAGTCTGAATTAGGTCAAGGTAAAATTAATCAAGGGGAGATTTTCTTAAGTCTTAGGAAGATCACAGAAGCTGCCTGTCAGAGAGATTACATGTGCTCAATGTATGTATGAAATTTAAGAAGGCCCCTGTGTTCATTCTCCTATGAGCTGTTCAGAGCATCCAGAAGTGGGAGGTGCTTCAGTCTCTTCTGGAAAGGCTGGGCTTAAAACTCCGAGACGCTCCTCCTCCTCCACGGGACACCTCCCCAATGTCCCCCAGTTTTAGCTCAGCCTTCGTGGTAAGAGGTTGTGCACTCCCTGACTGGAACGGTTTTCTGATTCAGCAAGTCAAAATTCAGGTTTGCTCTTGGGTTAATTCGGCTTGTAAATTTTCCTCAATTAATTTGGCGATTTCAAGGATTGTGGCTCTATTTGGTCATCCCCCCAATCAGTTTGAGAGCAGTTCTTTGTGGCTGGCAGAGCCTGCCACTCCGCAGGTAGCCTGAGATGGCTGCTTCAGGCAATTAGCTTATCTAATTCCCCGATCGTCTTATCTCTGCAATCTTGGCAGAACGCTCGCAGCCGCAGCTCACTTCTCCTTGCTGTTTCGACTGACAGAATCATTTAACTGACAATTCAGAGAGTCAGCAGCAGCGGCTCATTAAACTGCTCAGGCAATTAACATAGGAGATTCTGCCTTCCCACCATTTTCAACCGTTGGCAACAAGTTCGCACCTAAATATCACAGATGCCATTCCCCGCTGGTTTCCCTTCTTGGGGACTGGGGCAAGTACCTTCCCACTCCACTTCCCTGGGAAAATTTCTCTTGTATCTTGCTGGTGTTGGATAAGCAGGCTAGTCCTTAAACAGGAATTTTTTTTTTCTTTTTGCAATTGCTTTTGGATCATCACATTGGAGTGAAGCCGCAAGTGCCATTTCAAACAGCGGGACATTTTTTATAGGAAAGGATCCATCCAGGCCCTGTATAGCTGATTTTCCTTGTTGGGGACCAGGGATCCAGAATGTTACTTCCTTGGAGCGCTTGGGAGTTTCCCTTGTTGGGGACCCTTAGATACTGTTTCCTATATACATAGTTTTACATGTAGATAAAGGCACGTATGTGTATATATATATTTGTGTGTGTGTGTATATATGTGTGTTTATATAGATATATATATATAGACTTACACTCCTGGAGAAGCGTTCTACCTTCAACCACAGGGGTAGGCATCACCCCAAGTACAAATATAATAATAATAATAATAATAATAATAATAATAACAACAATAATAATAATAATAATAATAATAATAATAATAATAATAAAAACAATAATTAAAAAAAATAAAGTTAGAGTCATGAGAATCAGTCCTCCACAATGGAATGTGACAACGTCTCCCTCTCCAAGACAAATAAGTCCCGAGATAAGTCAGTGGGTCCCAAAAAGGCCTCTGAGGTGGCAGATAAGGATGCCCATAGACGGCACCAAGCCTTGGAAAGGCAGTTGCAGAAACGAGCCAGGGAGGCGGACAAGATGGCTATGACACAACAATTGGATCAGGGCCCATGTTCATTGTTGGCGCCCTTGGACTTATCCACCAAGCCCAGACAGGCTATTTCTGGACAGCCTCCCATAGCCATATCTCCTCCAATGAGCACTGCCCAGCGAATCCCAGAGGCAACCTTCACCCCTACGGCCACCAGTTTAAAACAGGAGGAGGGATTACCTGAGACTATTCCCATCGAAATGAGGCAATAGATGGAGATGGCAATACAAAAGGTCATTGCGGCTGGAGTTCAGCAATCCATCCAAACTACACACTTTTCGGCTACTTCGGAAGTGGGATCCCTGTCTGCTTGATCCTTTGCGCATATGGGGCAACTCAGGTATTCCCCAATATTCCTGACATACCAGTCCAGGGTCTTTGGGAGGAGGTGGAATTAGATGACCAGGATGTTCCCATGGAGGTGGGGTCGATCCATCAGATGGACTTGGGGTTGTCAGAGGCTGACCCACTAGAACGAGGAATGTTGGATGACGATGGCCTCATTCCAGACCAACCTACCTTTTCTAGCCTTTTTCGTCCGCACCTCTTTAAATCTTTATTGTTCAAAGCAAAGAACACCATTAAACTAGGCACATCAAGCCCTCATCCATTATCAACAGGGTCTCAGGATGAATCTGAGGATCTAATATTCTCACAACCAGCTAATGAGGCAGAAACTGTTCCTGTCCTTCATATGTTTGCTGAATTAGTACAAAATCAATGGGCATCAGCAGCATTCTACCCAGCCCCAACAGGGTATGATAAACGATATTATAATTTGGCACCAGAGTTCAAATTTTCTCAAAACGCCAGAGGTGGATGATCCCATTGTGGCACTGGCCTCTTCTTCAACGAGGCCGAGGAAGCCCTGAGACTGGAGGAAAAGACAGCTGAGTTGGCACTCTGTAGGGCACATGTTTCTGATGCCTGGGCCATTAGGGCAGCTACAGCTGCATCCTTTTTTACACGGTCCTCCCTACGATGGCTCTTCCACTTGAGGGATATGTTGCTGGCATCAAATGTCAGAGCCCACCAGGACATTGCTAAGATTATTCTGCTAAGCAGCAGAATCCTCCACCAAGACCACATTTAATGCAGTCAAATTCTCGTCTAGAGCCATAGCATGTCACATATCAGCACGGAGACTGCTATGGCTCAGACATTGGCAGGCGGATACCAAGCATAGATGCAAGCTGGCATCAGCCTCAATTTTGGTGGATAAATTATTTGGCAGTGTCTTGGAGCCCCTGCTTATTGAGAATAGAAACAAGAAAAAAGTGCTTCCCCCTCTTTTTTCAGAGGTCTGAAAACAGAACCCCCCAGTCATTTCGAAGGGGTTCCTTTCAGCCCTACTATCAAGGCCCATACGTTCCCAGATCGCAGAGAACATCAGGCTACAGGCCCAGTTTTAGACAGGATAGGTCAGAATCTTCCGATAGAGGTCAGCAGGGAGGCCAAAACAGAAGAAACCCCAGAAGTACCGGAGATTGATTTTTTTCGTTGCCCCAAGTGAGTCCTTGACAGCAGCTCCCATTGGAGGGCGGCTAAAATTGTTTGCTGATCAATGAAAAGCTCCACCTCTGATGCGTGGGTCAAGGACTCTGTTAGGTTTGGTTTGGCGTGAGAGTTTCAGTCCTCCCTCCCCCCCCCAATTTTTTCATTAGGAGCCCTAGGTCCACGGACCCCATTAAGAGAGTGTTGATGCAGGAGGCTATCAATCATCTTCTGCATATTCGGGCCATTAGAGAAGTCCCATCTGAACAACAGGGTCAAGGCTGTTACTCTCTATTGTTTGTGGTCCCAAAGAGTTCGGGGGACTGGAGGGCAATTCTGGACCTTAAACGTCTGAACAGATCATTGGTTTATCAAAAATTCAAGATGACTACTCTCCAGTCCATTCTGCTCAGCATCAGAGAGAACAATGTCCTGATCTCTATAGATCTGACAGAGGCTTATCTACATATACCAATTAGACCTGCTCACTACAAATATCTTAGATTTTGCTATTGTGATCGGCACTAAGAATATATTGCCTTACCATTCAGTCTGGCTTCGGCCCCTAGGACTTTTACCAAGGTCCTAGCGGCTTTGGCTGCCTCCCTCAGGATCAAATCTATTCGTTTACAATGTTATCTGAATGATATTTTAATTTTGTCATCTTCCAGATATCAAGCAAATTTGGATACCAAGATTACTCTGGAGACCCTTCAAGGTCACGGCTTTTCCATAAATTGGAACTAGAGTAGTTCCCCCCTCAACTAGAGTAGTTCATTTAGGGGCAGTGATAGATACCGTGGAAGGCAAGGTTTTTCTCTCTCAGGACAGGTTGAATAGTATCCAGTCTTTGGCCAGAGAGATCAGAGCCTTAAAGAGGGTTTCCCTGGCAGTTCTGTCTCAACTGTTAGGGAAACTGATTTCTTGTATTTCCATTGTGCCTTGGGCTCGATTCCATTCTAGAGATTTGCAATGGTTCCTGCTACCTTTCCAGCGATCCAGAAGAGCCACTTCCAACGTCCGGATAAAGGTACTGCACTATGTTCTCCGATCGCTCCGCTGGTGGTCAGAAAAGACAATAAACAAGGGGTGTCCTTTCAAGGAACCTTGCAGGACAACGATTGCAACCCATGCCAGTCTGGTAGGATGGGGAGCTCATTTTCAATCCCACACTGCACAGGGAATTTGGACTATTTCCGAACAATCACAAAGCATCAACCTGTTGGAGCTGTGAGCAATTCATCTGGCGTTACGCAGTTTTCTACCCCTTTTCCAATCACGCTACGTTCTGGTCTTGACAGACAATATCACAACCAAGGCCCACATAAACAGACAGGGTACCCACTCCAAACTTCTGATACTGGAGACGGCCAGGTTGTTCAAGTGGGCCGAGGCCAATCTGTTTTTGCTCAAGGCAGAACACATAGTAGGGGCCTTAAATACACAAGTGGACTGTCAGCAGGGCCACGGTAGATCAGACACAGTGGCGCCTACACCCGTCTGTCTTCCAGGAAGCAGTGTGGAGATTTGGGCAACCAGTGATCAATCTGTTTGCCTCTCCCCTCAATGCCTAATTGCCCCAGTATATTTCAAGGTACCCAACTCAGGGGGCAGAGGCCGTCAATGCCCTGCGATGTCAGTGGCCTTCCGGATTTCTATATGCGTTTCCTCCCTGTAATACCCAGGTTGAACCAGAAGTTATTGGAGGAATGAGCGGAATTGATATTGGTCGCCCCTTACTGGCCCAGGCGAATGTGGCTCATGGACTTACAGGACCTCAAGAAAACAATCTTGGAAAATTCCACCATCGAGGATTTCCCTCTCGCAAAGGCTGGTCCTTCACCTGGACTCACAATGGCTCAGCCTAGCCGTATGGAGGTTGAATGGAGCTGTTTAAGGACCCAACAGATTTCAGAGGATGCCATTGCCACAATACAAGCATCCAGACGGTCCTCAACAAATCGTATATATGAGGTCACGTGGTCCGCTTTCTGTTGCTGGTGCCCGGGGTCTAAGATCGACCCAACCGCCCCATCAATAGGATAATTATTGGACTTTTTATAGGAGGGGTTGACCAAAGGCCTATCTCCAAATACTTTACGCAGACAGGTGGTAGCCTTAGCCTCGGTGATATCCTGGGGTGACCTTCATTCCATAGCGCACTATCCACATATCCGCAGCTTTTTTAAGGGTGCTGCAAACTTACAACCTCCCGTAATTCACTGCTATCCCACTTGGGAGCGCAACAAGGTGTTAACCGCACTTACAACTGGCCCGTTTGAGCCTTTAAGAACCACTAGTCTCAAATTCCTGACATATAAGGTGGTCTTCTTAATTGCAATCACATCAGCAAGGAGGATTTCCGAATTGACAGCATTGTCGATGAGAAAGGACCTGTGCATGTTTCATGCGGACAGAGTGGTTCTCAGATTGGATCCATCATTCACCCCTAAAGTAAATTGAGTCTTCCACAGAGCGCAGGAGTTGGTGCTTCCAAATTTTTGTCCGAAATCATCTCATAGACTGAAGCATCAATGTCATCGACTTGACATTCGAAGGGCGTTAAGCATCTATCTAGACTTCACGGTGGCATTTCTGAGCCTCAAATTTGAGCCTCAAATCTGAGGCTCTATTTCTATCCTTCAACCCATCCACTTTAGGACACAAGGTGTCATCGACGACCATTGGTAGATGATTGAGAGCCACCATAGCTAAAAGTCATAGCCAGTCCATCTTAGTTCCTAAGTCCATCTCAGTTCCTAAACAGCCCTCTCAACAAGGAGTTCGGCAACATCAGCAGCATGGGCCACACAGGCTTCCATCGACGAAATTTGCAGAGCGGCAACTTGGGCTTCACCATTTCCCTTTGTCAGATATTATAATTGATGTCTATGCCTCAGCAGACGCTTCATTTGGCAGAAGAGTCCTGCAGAGGGTCCACAGAGTTTAGGAGTAGATTTCGATCCAGACGGAGTCCCTCCCTAAGGACAGGCCAACCTTTGGTATGTCCCACTTCTGGATGCTCTGAACAGCTCATGGGAGAAAGGGCGTTGGTACTTACCTGATACACCCATTTTCTGAGAGTTGTGAAGAACATCCAGCCCCACCCATTTCTTTCTGTCTGGTGGGGTTCCGTTCTGGTCAGGAATCTAGATTAGGTGATGAGTTCTGGACTGTCACTCAGTCTTCACAAAACTGGGGGATGCTGGGGAGGTGTCCCGTGGAGGAGGAGGAGCGTCCCGGATTTTTAAGCCCAACCTTTCCAGAAGAGACTGAAGCACCTCCCACTTCTGGATGCTCTTCCTTCTGTTCAGATTTTGCACCAATGTCTTTTGAACCAACTAAAGGTTATTAAAGCAGCACTTGATTTTTATCCATAGCAGTTCTTTGAGTAAAAAGTTCTCATCGCAGATTACATAAATATGTTAGCGCTGGAGGAGAAATATTAGAATGCTACCTAAATGAATTAAATTTGGATTCCAGCATACCCAGTTTCAGACTTGCCCAGGAATCAATACATTTTCCCACTGTCTGCTTCACTACATGTCTTTTGCTACTAACCATAACCAAACATTTTATTAGCTTTTATTTCTGTGCTTTCCCAGCTTCTCAAAGAAAAGGCTCCTTTAGGGTGTCCCTTTAAGTTTGTAGTGGTAGTTGTTGAGTTGGACTTAGCTGAATAATTTTTCCCTCCACCTCAATTTGAGTTTATACTTATGATTTTTAGTATATAAGTTATTGATCATGAAATGCCTCTGCCTAGGTTGAATTCTGTCCTTCTGAAATGAAAGAGGCTGTTTTGGTTTTATGTATGTTAGAAAAGGAAAATGGCAAGAATCACTCGTACAAAGAAATCTGTTTCCTTCATAAGAGCCTGAAGTATTGTTTGAAGACCACAGATTTGTGAATTTCCATTAGCGTAGTAATAAGCAATGAGACAGGACATAGAGGGCTTGCTTGCTAAATTTGTATCCTATATGTATTTGCCAATAATGTGCTGATTCTTGAGGGATAGCTTTGGTTCAAGTGTGTCTTATTATAGTACCTGATTATCACTTGACAAATTATGTTTGATGTTTAAACTAAACTGATTCCACCATGTCTAGAAACAGGTCGTCCCCCCCCCAAATCAATGACTTTCTTAAATGTAATTCATAACATACTGGTCTGCACTTGATGGATAATGGAATGCTGGAAGCCTCCCAGGGTGTGTATGAATTGAAGAGGAAGAGAGCCAGACAGTTGCCATTTGAAGGTGGTGCCAAGGAGCTATAAGCAAGCAATATTCTTTCTCCAAATAATTAGGCTTTGCAAATCCTCAGTTGGTGTAGTTAACACAATTAAAATAGTTTCACAAAGTTATTAACTTGTTTCACTTGTGATATTTTTCCTTTGGCATGGTTTTTTTTTATTATTTTATGATCATTGACTGTGGCAATAAGAAAATGCATAACCATCTCCTGGCATTTCATATTACAAGATACCTTTTAGGCAAACATAAAATAAAGGCACTATGACAACTTCATATGCCTAAACAAGCAAAGAACATATGTGGGCTTGGCTTTCAATTCTTCAGAAGTAGCCTATTCAAGTGCATGATTGGTTAGTATATATAATACACCTATAGCTCATGCTACATATTTTTCCCTCTTTTGCTAAGATACAGAAAGAGGCCATATAGAGAAGGAATGTAGTATGTGTTTGTCACTTTGCCAGCTCAGTCCCAAGCATTTTTAAACACCGGTAAGGTTTGGAAAGGATCCTATTTGAAATGCTTAAAGGGCTGCTGGGAGTCACTGTAGCTAAGGTCAGACCAGGTGAACCAATAAACTGTTGGTACTTTTGAAAATAATAAAGACAAAAGAAGCATATTAGTGCTTAAAATCAAGACGAAGCCTGTTATTGTTTTCTAAATTTGGAAGTATGCTGTTAGCTGATACAAAAATGTATAAGTAAAGTTACACCCTAGTTTCATTTTACAAAGGAAGGCCTAGAGGCAAAAGAAATTCAAGGTTAACTGAACCAAACTTGACTGCAGAAAATACGACTTCAGCAACAGAGTGGTCAATGTTTGGAATACTCTACCTGACTCTGTGGCTTCTTCCCCAAACCCCAAAGACTTTAACCTTAGACTGTCTACTATTGACCTCACTCCCTTCCTAAGAGGTCTGCAGGGGGGCGTGCATAAGTGCACCGATTGTGCCTACCATCCCTGTCCTATTGTTTCTTTTTATTTTTCTTATAAGTATCTATCTCATGTATTCAAAACTATTTTTATTCTTATACCTGTATCTTGTAAGCGATTGACAAATCAGATAAATACTACGGTAAATATTAAATAGAATAAATGCAAAGCTTTCACTCTGGGATATTCTGTTACCTTTTCTTACAATTTCAGATTCTGAGTTTGTAGCTACTTTGATAATACAGATAGTCCTCAACTTATAACAGTTTGTTTAGTGACCATTCAAAGTTACAATGGCAATGAAAAAATTATGACAATTTTTCACAGTTACAAGCATTCTAGCATCCCCATGATCATGTGATCAAAATTCAGATGCTTAGCAACGGGTTCATACTGACGATCGTTGCTGTGTCCCCAGATCAGATCATGTGATCACTTTTTGCGACCTTCTGACAAGGAAAATCAACGGGGAAGCCAGATTCATTTAACGGCTGAGTTACTAACTTAACAACTGCAGTGATTCACTTAACAACTGTGGCAAGAAAGGTGGTAAAATGGAGCAAAATTCACTTAACAAATGCCTCACTTAACAATGGAAATGTTGGGCTCAATTGTGATTGTAAGTCAAGGATTATCTTTCAGCTGTTTCTCCAACATTTACTCCATCTCTGACAGTATTTCTCTTGTCTGTCTATCAGTTCTGTCATGGGGCCATGAAAAACCACTCTCCAGACCAATTACTTGTTCCAGATGTGTCCCCCCCCCATATGATTTTTAAATCTGCTTGGCCCTAGATAAACATACATACTCAGAGATTGCTGTAATCCTCACATCTAGTTTATGGTGTTTATTTTGCAATCCGGCAACTGTGAACTATTCTTGAAACATCATTCCAAAGAATTTATGTCTCATCCAGCTCCATTCCTAGAATAGAGTGTCCTTCCAATCTAAATTGGAACTTTAACCTGCCAGTTCTTCTTCCAAGACCACACACGTGGTGCTACCTCCCAAATTTAGAACAGATTTAGTGCTTTCTTTAAGGGAGCGAGATACATTTGAAAGCTTCAGCATTTGTTTCACTCGCTTCCTAAAACTGCTCTTAAAAGTCATTACTGTACAGGTAGTACACCATTTACAACAGTTCATTCAGTGACCGGAGTTACAATGGCACTGAAAAAGTGACTCATGACCATTTTTCACCATTATGACTGTTGCAGCACTCCTGTGGACACATGATTAAAATACGGACACGTGGCAATTGATTCATATTTATGACCATTTCTGTGTCCATGGGGGTCATTTTGTGACCTCCTGACCTTTTGCAACCTCCTGATCAGCAAAGTCAGTGGGGAAGCCAGATTCGCTTAACAACCTTGTCACTTAACAACTGCAGCGATTCACTTAAGTAGCTGTGGCAAGTAAGGTCGTAAAATGGGGCAAAACTCACTTAACAAATGTCTTGCTTAACAGCAGACAATCTGGGTTTAATTGTGGTTGTAAGTTGAAGACTATCTGTATACCAGTTTCTTTTAAAGTGGTGATTTGAATTTGTAGGCAGGTTATTTAGCTTTTTAGGGAAAAATATTTAGGTAAATGTTTGATGCAACTAAGTGAGTGCCACAAATACAATAAAAATAATTGTCAACTTTTTCTCCTTTTTTGTGAGTACTTTATTGCTTCAGTGGATAACTAATATCAGGTAGTAGATTTGAGAACTAATGCTACAGTATATTTCTTACTTTGCTCTCCGTTTATAGTTTGCACCAGTGGTTGATAAAGAAAGAAATGTTTTACTTGATAGATTTGAAATCACCTCTGTATCTGTCCTCCTCTTGCCCATTTTTAATAACTTGGAGTCTGGCTTCACAATCTTTTCTTTTAAGGGTTAATGGGGGAGGGATTCACCTGTCAAAAGTTATGCTTTCTGCTAGCCCAAGAGAAATTAAAGAAAGAGGAGAGAATATCTGATTTCAGAGAGACAAACAGTAAGCAAAAACAGCGAGTAATAACAGAAAAATTCTCTTCGGGAAGCTGGCATTCTTCCCCTTTTAGAAGTATGAAAAATTCCAGCATGTTCAAGGTTTATATTCAGAAGCCATCTTGTCTGGCAGATGTTTAAAATCAGACTCAGAAGAAACATGTTTTTACTTTGTTTAAATCTTGTTTCTAGATAACTTTTATAGTAATCTAATTAGGATAGAAATGAAAAATGCCAGAAGTATAACATACCTCATCTTTAAGGCTAAATAGACATGTTTGTCTTTATCATTTGTATTAAATTGTGAAGGATTCTCCATAAGACAGTTACAAATAGCAGTAATTTGCCAGAAACTAGTTTTAGTTTTTGAAAATGAGTTGCTAAATATTCTATTGCATATACAATTAAGGATGAACAGTTCCTTTGCTGATTTGAAAAGCGCTTGTGACTGGGGAGAGAGGAAGGCAAAAAGATTGCCTCAAGAACCCATTGAAATAAAAGTTAAATTGGAATCACTGTGTAAATGGAATCTTCTCATTTGGACCCTTATCAAGCATGCTAAATAGAATTGCAGAACAATATCTGAAATTATTATTCCCTTTGAAATGAAATTTTCTCTATATAATACAAAACATGTTGGGGTTAATCCTTTTCTTAAAAAAACAAAAACAAAGATTGTTTCCATTGTAATGTATCTGGAAGCCAGAAAATAAATTCTACAAGTACTCTACAGGAATCACTTTGAACTGAATTGTTTGAGTTTTATTTTTTATTTTGTTTAGTGTTCAATCAACCAAACCATTTTTAGACAGTCATATGCAAAGAGCAGGCCTTTAATTGCTACTGGATTGATGGCAAATCAGCAATGTCAAAAGACACAAGAGATTGCAGAACAAGGGAAATAGCAAAGAGATTAGGACTCTTATGGCACATAGTTTCACCACTTCAAATCTTGTTTATAGGAAGTGAGCAAGGACACATTTTAGTGCCAGTTTTATTCCTCTCCAGCAAACCTTGGCAGTGGTAAAGTTATACTTAATTGAAGGATCTGTCTAAATTTGCCCTGAAGTTGGAAAGACTCTGCTAAGGCTATCCAAAGGAAATGGGGACTGCAATTTGTCAAGGAGTACACATTCTTTTCATAGAAGGTACGCAATGATACCTGGAACCATGACAAGTAACTTGTGCAAAGTCTTTGTGACAGCTTTCTTTAAATATGCAAACATTTCCATGTATTGCATCTGCTTAACTTTTTTGGTCATGCTTCCTTGGTTAATTATAGAGCTGGATTTTGTTTGGCCTTTTTCCTTTCTGAAGAGATGCGGATCCGTTGGCAAGCTACAGATTTCCCTTTTGTTCTGCTGGAAGCAGCACTCTGTTCTAATTTGCCATGGGTGCCAGGAACAACTTATCTGTTAGGCACGAGAGGTGCAGTGCTTAGGGTCCACCAAAATTTGATTTCTAAAATTTAGTAATGATAGACATAATTAATCTGCAACTCTTAAATTATTATTACAAAATAATATTTGACTATGTTAAAACCTTTGATTGTGTGGATCACAACTAATTGTGGCAAGTCCTTAAAGAGATAGGAATACCAGACCATCTTATTTGACTTTTGAGAAACCTATATGCGGATCAAGAAGCAACAGTGATAAACTGGACATGGAACCACTGATTGGTTCAGAATTGGAAAAGAATTTCAACAAGGCTGTATACTGTCACCTTGCCTAATTAACTTATATGCAGAGCACATCATGAGAAAGGCAGAGCTAGATGAATCAAAAGTTGTAATTAAGATTACTGAGAAAAATATCAACAACCTCAGATATGCAGATGATACCACTCTCATAGTAGAAAGTGTAGAGGAACTAAAGAGCCTCTTGATGCAGGTGAAGGAGGAGAGTGCAAAAGTTGGCTTGAAACTCAACATTAAGAAAATTAAGATCATGGCATCTGGCCCTCTCAATTCCTGGCAAATAGATGGGGAAAAAATGGAGGTAGTGACAGATTTTATTTTTCTCGGCTCTAAGATCACCGCAGGTGGGGACTGTAGCCAAGAAATTAAAAGATGCTTGCTCCTGGGGAGGAAAGCTATGGCAAATCTAGGCAGCATACTGAAAAGCAGAGGCATCACCCTGCCAACAAAAGTGCGTACAGTCAAGGCTATGGTTTTCTCAGTTGCATTGTATGGATGTGAAAGTTGGACCATAAGAAAGGCTGAGTGCCAAAGAATTGAGGCCTTTGAACTATGGTGCTGGAGAAGACTCCTGCGAGTCCCTTGGACTGCAAGGCGATCAAACCGGTCAGTCCTAGAGGAGATCAACCCTGATTGCTTTTTAGAAGGCCAGATCCTGAAGATGAAACTCACATACCTTGTCCACCTAATGAGAAGGAAGGACTCACTGGAGAAGAGCCTAATGCTAGGAACAGTTGAGGGCAAAAGAAGAATGGGACGACAGAGAATGTGGTGCCTGGATGGAGTCACTGAAGTAGTAGGCATGAGCTTAAATGGACTGCGGAGGATGGTAGAGGACAGGAAGGTCTGGAGAAATTTTGTCCATGGGGTTGGGATGGGTCAGACACGACTTTGCAACTAACAACAACAAAAATATTTGGATTATTTACTATTCTTATTTCTTTGTAAAAATATGAAAAAAAAACATTTGAATCATATAAAATATAATTTGAAATACCATTTTAATGGAAGGAAGGGTCCCTAAAGGCAAAAGTATTATGGGACCACAAAAGGCATTATTTAATCTGATGGGTGCAACATCATCTTTGGCATAGGAACTCTAATTTATCCCTTAGGTGAAGTTCCATTTTTTAAGTATGCTCAGATTTACAATAGGCCATGCCAGAAAAAATGTACAACTACATGTATGAAAATTACTACTGGGGTAAATAAACTTGGTTATTATCATTATTTCCCTATTTGGAATCAGTGAGGAATGAATGTGAAAGATCTGCATTGGATAGTAATTATATTTTAGAAGCATCACTTAAAAATTCAATTCCCCGACATTCCACTCTTCCAGTTGCGGGTGTATTGTCCTATGATTGGTATTGCAATTCAGATTCTTTTTTATGTTTTGCAGAATTTTTCTATTTTGAAGAGTATATATAGTCTCACATATTTTATCCCAAGTAGCGTTCCCATTTCCAATGACAGTCCCGACATGTGCACTTTTGAAATACAATTTTATAATGCTCTTTCCAGACTCTTATAATTAACATTTTTGAAACCACATTTTTTTTACTAACCGTCACCGGTATCAAAGGATTCAATGTTCTTTGCTGGGGATTTGGACTACTGATAGTCTTTGAGTTTAAATTCATAAACATTTCAGTATGCCAATAATCTGTGTGGGTCAGAGTCTATGTATATGATATGATGGTGTTTCTATGATGTTAACAAGTTACTGAAAACCTGATAAATGTGGGTCAGCAGTGACACACCACAGACTTGAAAAATAACCCTTGATTATGAACACATAATGCTGACTAATGATAAATAAGCATTTTTCATGAAGTTCTTGCTCGAGGACAATGAAACTAAGCTTTCCTATGTTGGTTTTTAAGCTGGGGCTTCTGCTGTGCAAACCAAACAAAACCTCAGCAAACGTTGTCTTATTCTGTTCTAGACATGATCAGTCAGAGGTCCAAAGGAGGTAAAAACAGCGGATGTGCTCAACTTGGCACAGGAAGGAGCACTCTGCGTCTGCGGGCCAAGGGTCCAGCCACCGTGGAAGAACAGGTGTGTATTCCAAGGCCTCAACTACATTGGTCAGAAAGATAAGTAGCTCTGGAAAATGGGGCTCTTTCTTCCAGCCAAGGATAAGCTCAGTTGAAAAGGATGTCCTGCAATGCACCAAGCATCACTTTTGCTGCCTCATCTTTCTATGTCTCACCTTCCTTCCTCATTCTGTGTGGCAAAAAAGAAGTGGCGAGAGGAGGGAATGACTGAGTAAGCAGTAATAAAGATTGGCTGCTCTGCCAAGCTTACATTTGCAAATCTTTTCACGTTGTTTCTCTTAATTTATTTTTCCTATCTCTACCAAGGTACTTTGCTGCACTGTAACCACCATCACTTCTGTCTTACTGGGTATAGTTATGTGGATTGTTTTTTCAGTTAGCAGAAGGGGAATATTGTTGCTATTTTGACAAGTGTGGTTTTGTTTTGTTTTCTTCACAGCCCTCTGCATTTGAGGAAAAGGCCATTGAGAAGGTTGATGACCTTCTGGAGAGCTACATGGGTATCCGTGACACAGAGTTAGGTAAGCTTTTTTTTTTAAAAAAAAATCTGCGTGCTAAATTGCTAAGAGAAGGCAAGCAGTGAGTTGTGGCTGATCACAGCCGACTCCTGCCTGTTTTTACTCCTGTGCTTAGGAATTGAAATAAATGTGAGGGTTTCCTTGCATCCTTCCTTATATTTACATTTAGTTCTATAAACTATGTGCAAAAAGCCCCATAAAGTGTTTGAGGATGGAATTAATGCTGATTTCTGATTTTTTTTTTCTTCCTCTGTAGCTGCTACCATGGTGGAGCTGGGCAAGGACAAGCAAAACCCTGATGAATTTGCAGAAGCATTGGATGAGCAGCTGGGTGATTTTGCCTTCCCGGATGAGTTTGTCTTTGATGTCTGGGGAAGCATTGGAGATGCCAAGGTTGGGCGCTACTAGGACTGTAAACATACTAGACTCCCCCTCCCACAGAAACTATGGACAGAACAGTGAATCTGGAACACTACAGCGCCCTTCCCTTTGATGCTGGGCCCACTGATTTGGAAGGGATCCTAGAGCTATAAGTAATCTACATTATTGACTGGAGTGTAATGTGAACTGGGGGCAGAATTTCTGTTGCTTGCTTCCAGCCCCATTGTTGGAAATTCCCTCATCCCTGGGTACAATCAAGCCATTCAGTTTGCTCTGTGTTCTAGTCTGAGTTAGGTGCTACCAGTTACTTCATACAGTTTGCTATTTCTTAGAGAATTATGGCTGCTGCAGGTTGGATTTCTGAGCTTATTCTGGTTTGAGAGCGAGCCTAACTGAAATAGCAATTCAGATTTAGATGGATGATCAGCTGTTTTTGTTTTGAGAATCAGATATTCTCCATGGGAGCTGAAGGAAGGAGGGATGGACGGAATTGCCTTTTTCAGCTCTTAATAAAACTGGAGGAGGGATTCTAGCTCCTAGCTCTGCATATTTGCTCTGAGCAGGTTGATGCCTGAGGAGATACACACTTCCTAGTTCTTCTGAAAGCTTGATCACCCTTTCCCAGTTCATCTGTGTTGGTACGAGGCACATAAAAAAAATAGCCCCTCCTATTTAGGAACGTCTCTATCTCCTTGATCCTGGTGACTTACATTAGCTAGAAGATGCAACAGTGATGCTTCTGCTCAAAGTTAGTGCAAACTAGGTAAAGAAATAACTTTTTGTTCCATCCCATTACCGACATGTATTAGATGTGTATGAGTGGCAGTCAGTTGAGATTCCAACTATGAAGTATAACTGATTTCTGCTAGCCATCAGTTGCTGAACTTGATCTGTTTTTGATCAATGACCTCAAATATTGTGGCTGGAAAATAATTCACATACAGTCAATTGCTACAGAGAGCACATATAGCATACATCTAACTCCCAAGTACTGGTCCTTATGGATGGGTCTGGCACATTCTGTTGTTTGAATGTTACACTCTCAGAAACACATGTAGTTTTCAGCCTTATCCACCCTGCCCTTTTTAACTCTATATTTGGGCTTTTAATCCCTGCCAACTCATGATATGTGTGGACAGTACAAAGGCTATCGTGCGCGCGCTCTCTTTCAGGGGACGGAACTGTGTTGAATCATTAATTCAGTGGCATTTTGTCCTCCACCCCATTGATTCTAGAACATTCCTTTTCTAAACTGGCTATAGCAAACACCTGTTTTCAAAGTAAGTTTTTTCCCCCCAAATTTGGGGACTTTTTCCAGGAGGAAAGGCAGCAACAGAAGTCCTTTGTTGTCTAGATATGGGCATACCCTTCTTAATGTCTGTCTGAACTAATTTTGTCCTGCTGACCTATCTCCTAGGGTTGGCCCAGTTCATTTCTTGTTATTTATATTCTTTCACCTATGTGGTCATTCTCAAATTCTGGGCCTCTCCCCTGTGCCACAATCCATTACAGTAGTTAATAACATCTTCTTCACATACACCTTACAGCCTCAGCCCATCTACTGTATCTCTAAAACACTAATTCCAGGTAAGATATGGAGCTTGCAGATCTCTGGATCATACCTCAAACGCAGAGCGTGTGAGGCTTCTGCTGAGCCTTGCTGTTTCTTGTGTCCTGGCACTGGAAACCTTTTAGGGAAAACAGGCACCATGTCCTCCTTGGGCATATTTTTGTATTCTGCAAGTAAATTGTCTTTAAGATAAAATATATCAATACTATTAAACTGTGTGCATGGTGGTGTTTAGAACAGTTAATTATAGTTAATGAACTGGTAAGAATGGAAAGAAGACAATGAACCTGTGGAAGGGGTTGGAGAAAATCCACATGACATATTGGGAAAAGAAATGTATCCACAGCAATACAGAAGAAACCAGCTGCAGCCTCCAGAATTTTGCATTATTTTATTTTAGCATTTTTTGCCCTCTTCCCTTGAGAACCTTTACTGCCAGTTATTCTTCTCAAGCTCTGGAAATTTCCCTCTAGACCTGTGCCCTGTCACAGCTGCAATTTGAAAAGGTTGTGCATGGAATGGCAGCAATAGTCTGTCTCTTGAATTGGCCTATATCCTGCTCATGTGGAGCAGTCTGGAGATCACTGAAAAGGATTCTTCTACAGGTGAAGCTGAACCAGAGGATATGTTGCATGGAGCCAACAATTGCATTTTAATAGGCCTTCTAGGATTCAGCAGTGACTGCTAAACTGGAGGTTTAGTCCTATGCAATGGACATGGGGTGTTTACAAGCTATTTTTTCACATCCTCCCTTTCATATTAATTCTACCTAATATGAGTCAAATGTTAAAGTTATTGGAGATGTCCTGAAGAATCTTTTAAAGATCTTGTCTTTAAATAGACAATCTAAAAGGGAAGCAGTCATTTCTAAAACTGCTTTACAAAGATCAATAGCATCATGATCTTTGACTACAGGCTGTGGCATATAAATAATCACAAATATGTTAAAAAGGATAAACAAGAGACAAAAAGCAGATGCTGTCTCTCCAGCTTGAAGGAGATTGGTGAAAATGATCATGAGGATGGCCCAAATCAACTGAAACACAGACACCCCAATCTAAAGGAAAGAATAATATTGCTTCTCCCTCTTTTCTGCATGCTTTTAAAGTAGCTTCTGTTCGAGGGTGTTTTTATTTCTCAGCTTTTCTACTATAGCTAGTCACTGTCCAAAGAGGCTACAGTGCAAATGGATGTTACGCTTTGTCTCAAATGCTTCTGCCAGCATTTGAGTGGGACTATCTGCTCTATCTTTGAGAAGCCCAGAGCAGGAATAAACATACTATGTTGCTAATTAAGTTTGGGCTGGGAAATGGGACACTTCCCCCCATGGGAGATAAAGAACAAACTATGAGTAGGAAGAGTCTGTTTGTTCATTTGTTTCAGGATGCACAAAATGAGATGGAATTCAGGTCTAATCTGAGATTCATTAGGCTCATGTGCGGGGCAGAATAATTTTCCATCTGTCAGGGAGGTTAACACAGCAGAGGAAGGCTGGAAACACCATAGCTCCTGGTTTGCTTTTGAAAGCATTTGGGTGGGGGGAGCTCCTATCTTTCCCCTTTCATTTAAAGTCACTAGCCTCCAAAAAGTGTTCCAAGATTATCCTAAAGCATTTGGGATGGAGTTTAACAAACTGCCAAGTAAACTGCCCTTTATTTGGATCCACTTAAATTTATGTATAAAGAGCAAATTTGAGCACTAATTTGGAAAGTGGGGGAACTGCCAACTGTTTGTCTTAAAATCAGCCTGCTCTCTTTACTCCAACACCAAGGATTCCTTGCATAGGTGCATGGCTATAAACATAGTCTTGCTCCAGTAAAGTAGCTCACTCTGACTTAATCCTCATGAATAGTACTTGTCACACTTCACAGCATTGCCTTGGTTGATATTTAGCCATATATGTGGGTACCAGTTGTTCCAATAGATTTCACAGAGATGAAAACCATCAATCCATCAATTTGCAGGAGCCGAGAACTGACAAGTGCTTTTGGGCAGCTTTTAATCTAGAGCAGGGGTGTCAAACATGCGTTGTCACATAACGTATTGTGACTTTTTTCCCCTTTGCTAAACTGGGTGTGGGTGAGTTTGACACCCCTGGTCTAGAGCCACCGTTGAACAGCCTCTCCACAGGAATTAGATTCCAGCACAATTCCTATTACCTTCAGTATGCCAGATATGAATTATAAAATTGATAGTGGAAAGGCTGAGTCTAATGGTGTGAGATTCTTTAATGACCACAATCTTTTCAAGAAGAGCAACAGTCTCTTATATGAAAAAAGTCTAGTGGCACCTTAAAATGTGATAGAATATCATGTACTGTAAATCTTTTTGGGTCCTAACTCGCTTCCCATTTTTATTTTCGCCATTCCCTCTTGTCCCAAACAGCACATCTATGAATATCATATGTTCTCGTGGAGCTGACTTCCATGCATCTATGATGCAAAATAGGTAGCCTGATGGTTTAGACAATCATAGGAACATTAATTTTAAATTGCCAGAAAACTGTTGAAAAAGCGTGTAAAAACTAGATGAGTATATGAGAAAAGACTCTGGCATTCTCGTTCCATCTGTGACCATCTATAGATACAAGAGGAAGTTCTACTAAATCACAGAGGCACATAGAATATTATTTTCATGAAACTGGGGTAAGGAGCACAGAATAAATTCCAGTTAGCCTCATCACTATAGATATCCTTATTTTTTAAATTGGTAGCCTATAACATATAATTAATTCCACAGTTAATCTTGCTTTGTAAAAGGTAGTAGTATCAATGGCAGCAACTTTTATTTGTCCTCCGAATATTCCTTCCACAAAGTGCAGGAGTTCAGTGGGAATCTGGTACAATTCAGTGGGAATCTGGTACAAATCATTATAGGTTAGCAGTAAACATTCAGATACCACTTTATTTGCCAACCCTATTCCTTGGGACTGTGAAGGTAAGGAATCACTGCAACTTAACACTGAGCATTGGGTGGAAAAATTTTCTTTGCAGACAACCACTAGTTTGGAAGAGATTGATAGATCCTGTGTGATAATTGAGTCACTGCACATTTTTTAAGTGTCTCTCATATAGGTTACCTCAAATACTAGACACATAACTTCTCTGACACACAATCTAATCCAGATGTGCACAGCAGTTGCCTGACTTTTAGTCTCCCAGCTGAAATTGGCAAGCAACTTGATCACAATTACTGCCTCCTCTGTTGGCTGATTGTATCCGTCCCCAAAATCTGCCTCCATTCTTATTTTTCAACAGCCTGTTGAAATAAGCAGTTTGAACACTGGCCACTATGTTCCCTTGCAGATAAATGCGGTACATAAAATTCATGATTTAGATAATTTCATGATTTGATTATTATGAAAATGGCACAGGGTCTCCTACTTGAGGGGGTTGGACTAGAAGACCTCCAAGGTCCCTTCCAACTTCACTGTTCTGTGAAAATAAACAGCACCATTGTCAGCCGAAATCCTTACAAGATTAATAAGAAAGCTGGTTTTAAGAAGTGTTTTTTGATTCTTCTCCCTGAACTTTTCTTTCTTAAAATGCTAATAGTTTTGAAAAGAATAAGAGTAGCTAACATTTGTAAAATCAGCAGAGGTAAAAAATTTCTGTCACAAAATGGTGCCAGTAATAGCCAGCCTATCATGCAATTGAAAGATGGGCATAACTCATCTGCTCCCATTGAATTCTGCTATAAAAGTACAATTGACTTGGATGAACCTGTCTTCATATTACAGGATTCAGGGTTTCTGCTGAGATTGGTTACCATCAAAATTACGGTAAGTTCCAGCAGAACTTCAACTGTTGGCATCTTCAGCTTATTAGGACCTTCAGAGAGTGGTTAAAAACATCCCTAACAATATCTGTTCAGAGGAAAAAGATTGCTTTTTTAATTTTGTTTTTATTTTTAGAAATAAGGTGAACATTCCTAATACTTGTTCCTTCTCCTATTTTCCTCATAACAACTCTGTAAGGTGAGTTGAGCTGAGAGAGTGACTGACCCAAAGTCACCCAGCTGGCTTTTATGACTAGAACTCACAGTCTCATTCTAGCCTGATGCCTTAACTACTAAACTAAACTGGCTCTTCTTTTTGAATCCTTCCTTAATCGTAAACCAAATCTCCATTTGCATCTAAGAAGACTATCAACCATTCTTGCCACAAGCAAAACAGAAGTTAGCTTGAAAAGTTGCATTTTTCGTGTTAACTAACACAGATATGACCACCAGATGGGGCCACTAGACAGTTCAAGAGCAAGGTAGTAAGCAAGCAGAACACTAGAGAAATCTGGCCCAATGCATATATATCACCTGAATAGTAAGCCTGCTTGCACAAGTCCTAAAGGAACTGCCTTCTCCTGGGGCAATCTCATATTCAACACTAACACTAAATTAAATTTCTTGTAGCTCCAGTGCAGCCTGTTTATTCTGTATTTGACAAACTGATCTTGGAGAAGACTTTGAAGCAGATTCTAAGTACTAAACAATCAAAGAATTCAGTGTGAAATCATGTATTTATTTATTTTAAAATCTTTTAAGAGGTATGCGGAACTGACTACACATTGGGTAATTTAGTAGTATACTATTTGGTCAGTTTTTCAGTTCTGTTAAGAACACAAGCAAGGAGTAATTTCTTCCTCCTGTTCTCCATCTAGATCAGGGGTGTCAAACTCAAGGCCCAAAAGCTGGATCTTCCTGTGGGGGGCTTAGATCTGGTCCATGGGGCCACCCTGGACACAGTGAAAGACCGACCTGCAGTGCCTCTTCCAGTGAAAATGGAGCTCATGAGGGCTGCACACGGCCCTCGTGGACTCTGCTTTGGACTGCAATGGCCTCTCACAGCCCTCTACCAGGGAAAATGGAGCCCAGGAGGGCTGCATGATGTCAAGCTGGCCACACCCACCCTGGCCATGCTAACTAGCCCCCCCAGAGGTTAAACAAAAAAGCTTGATGCAGCCCTCAATGAACTCAAGTTTGACACGTCTGATCTAGATGTACACAATTCCCAATCGACATGCAACTGCCCCAACCTCCTGAAATAGACTTTCCAAACTGAGACACCAAAGTGGCTGAAGTTTGGCTGAATTATTTTTCCTTCAATGCATAAACACTTTTCTTCTAAGTTTACAACTTATTCCACAAGTTTACAGCTTTCTTCAGAATCTCTATGGACAGAAATTTACTCCATCAACAAAGTCAACTTTTCAAAGTCTCATGCTTACACATACATACACACAGACACAGAAAGAGAGAGAGGGAGAGAGAGAGGGAGGGAGGAGGAGGGAGGGTGAAGAAAAGAGAGAGATCCCAGCTGACTTTGCTTTATAGTCTTCTCTAGCCTTGGCTAGAAGGATTCTTGGGCACTCAGGCTGAATTGAAATAAAGCTTGCAAGGTCCCAAAGCCATCCATTTCCACAGCTATTGCAAGAGCCGTCAGTCTGAACAAGAACAAACCAAATCATTGAATACTGAAAAAATAGTTGAATATTCTTGCTTGCAAATATCATACTTAGTCCAAATGTTCCTCAGCTCAGTGAAATGTAGGCCCATTCAAGACTGGTTCCTCGCACAATAAATAGTTGAATCTGAACAGCAATTGGGAACTCTATCCCATTGCAGCTTTCAGGACATTGTTTTGTGAGAGGACCAAGGTAACAAATAGTAACAATTAAAAAAAATCCTACCCTTTTACTAATTTTCTATGCTTATACATCAATTCAATATTCTTTACATAAGGGAATAAAGTCTCATTCCCAGAGGGCCCGTCACTTGTCTTTTCCAATGTTCAAGGCTTCCTTCTTACAAAATAATGACTTTTCATTTGTAAAAAGATACAACCTGTAACATCCTTTGAAGGGTGACTTGCCAACTTTTCAGACCTCTATTATACCCTACATTGCAAATTGCAATAAGAATGTGAAATAAGACAGTCTGCAGGGAAGGTTCCATATGTAGACATTCCCCTCAGTCCACAAAGCTGAGCAACACAAGAGTCTGCCTGACTGAACCAACAGCCTGAAATTGTTTCTGCACTGAATGCCTTCTGTTGGTATTAGCAGCCATTATCAAATTTTCTTCCTCTTAGCAGAGATTATAGAAGCAAGGTCAAAGAAAGAAGAATACTCTTCTGTTTCTCACTTCCTAAAGGCCCGATCCCACTGGCCGAAGGATGCAAAAGGTATGCATAAAGGACACAGCGGACGAGCAAAATTTTGGGGGTGGCTCCATCCGTTGTCATCCGCTCCAAAAAGTGGCAAAAATTTACATGAACAGAATGGAAAAGAACGGACTTGGGTAGTATATAGTGGGGATGTTAAACGGATGTTCATAGGAAGCCTAGCGGATGAAAGCAGATGGAAGCGGATGACACCTCCGAAGGGGTTCTGGGGGAGAATTTCAAAGCGGACGCATAGCGGAAGGGGCGGATGCATAGCGGATAAAGCGGATGCATCACGGACGCCTATAGGAAACAAAGGGGATGCCACGCGGATGTATATGGGATGCAAAGCGTTCACTGCACATGCGGGGAGTATGAATTGCGTCAGCACTGCGGATATAAAAGGATGCAGCATGCACGCAGTCAGCATACAGGGGAAAGACGTGCTGCCACATACATCTTGCAGGAACACCATGGTTCATCAGTCAGGCAAGAAGAGGAAGTCCGTGCCTACTCGTTCAAGCCCTGGCAAGGTGAAGAAGGCCAGAACCAGCATCCCACCCCATGGCGCTGACTCTGAAGCTGCTGCTGCTGTGGTGGACCATCCCCAAGGCCCTCAAAGCCCTGCTGCTGAAGGCCCTGCTGCTCAAGCTCCTGAAGGCCCTGCTGCTCAAGCCCCTGAAGGCCCTGCTGAAGCCCCTGCCAGAGGGAGGAAGAGGCAAGGGAAGCAGAAGGGAGAGAGGAAACAGTACACCGTTTCCGAGGACCATGAGGAGGAGGTGCTGGAATGGCGGAGGGAGAACAAGTACCTCTGGAGAAAGGGCCACAGACTGTATCGGGACACCAAGAAGAAGCAGGCAGCTTGGAAAGACAAGGCAGAGAGCCTGGGGTATACTGCAGAAGTACTCCTGGGATGGTGGAAGCACATGCACACCTGGTATGGCAAGCTACACCTCAAGAAATCCAGGCAGGCCGCTGTCAAGCTCACTGACCGGGAGATGTACGTCATGGCCAAGTGCAGTTTCCTGGAGGGTGAGATCCGCCACCGAGGAGCAGCCCCTCTGAGACCCCTCTCCCTCAGACAGCCCACAGACAGCCCTCTTCCAGCAAGGAGCCAGCTACCCTGTCCAGGCAGGTGTCTTCAGAGGGCCCCACGGCAGAGACCCCCCCCCCCGACAGCTGCACTCCCCATGCCAGCAGACTTGGAGGATCCCATGGAGGATGACGCCCTGCTGTCACAAATGGAGGAAGAAGAAGCAGCCACCAGACGCCAACCCATCCCCACCCCCACCCCCAGCTCCAGAGGATGCAGGCAGAGAGGCAGACTGGAGGGCCAGGACCACAGTGTGCTGTTAGAGATCAGGGACACAATGAAGACCAGCACAGAACTTCTCTCTCAGTTGGTTCACTTGGACAGAGCATCCTCGGGCCGGAACACCTTCATCACCTACGTGAGCCAGACCCTGAGGGACCTGCCCAAGGCCCAGTGATGAATTCTGCACAACCCTCAAGGCCCAGCTGAAGTTGCTCCTACCCAGTCCAGGTCTGCTCCTCCACCATCTCCTCCAGGTGATGTCACAGCCTTCCCAGCTTTCAACAGCCCATCACCTACCAAGGCTACGATATCCAGGACTTCCCACAGCAGAAGCAGAACTTCCCAGTCCAAGTCCAGGTTCATCGGATACCACAGACGCCAGTTCTCACCCAGCTGCAGACCAGACAGTCCCACTACATTCCTCCCAACCCTTCCTCCACCCCACAGCCAAGCCTGTCAATGGACAATCTGTCATCAGTGTTGGGCCTGACATCTCAAGCTTCTCAACCTCATGGGACTGAGTCAGCTCTCGGATAGCTTCCTGAACAAACCACCACCTGTTGTACCCTCGGGGCCAGGCACCCCAATGGTGCCTCAGACCAGTACTCGCCACAGCCACCTCCACAGTCCCTGACCGCTTAACAGCTGAGACCATGGACATGACTCAGAGTGACTGAGAATAGTGTCAGAGACTGAGTTGTTTACTTGTTAAGTTTATCTTTGCTTAAGACACTTGGTTCATTTTGCTTATTTAATACAGTCATAAAGTTTACATTAAAAAGTTTATCTTTGTTTAAGACACTTAATACAGTTTACTTGCTTATTTTGGTTCATTTTGCTTATTTAATAAAGTCATAAAGTTTACCTAAGAAAGTTAACAAGTTTATCTTTGCTTAAGACACTTAGTTTACATGGTTCATTTTTTTTACTTAATAAAGTGTTGGTGAAAACTTTGCAAAAATGGTTAAGCCTTTGCATGCTTGTGGGATAGATAAGGATAGTTGTGGGATAGATAAACCTCCAGTGCAACCATAGTGGGACTGTATGGTCCACCTTCCCAGCTGCCACACATATGGACCTTTTTTATCAATAACAATTTATTCATTGATCAACACATTTTAAAATAAACAAAGCTCTTTATTAATGCCCTATTCATTGTAGGACCACTCAACATACATGGCACAATCTCATCAGTGTTATGCGACAACCTCAAAGAAGCATCCATTAATCATCTATCATCCTGTCTTGCCACTCCACTGCTCCAGCTGGAGAGTTGCACTAGTGTTTCAGGAGGTTGCGCTGCTTCTTCCCTTCACGTGAAACTCTATTGGGGCCTTGTACGTCCACAGTGTCTATCAGGTTACGTCCTTGCCTCCATTCACAAGCTCCATGTCCCCATTCCCTTGTTGACGGTCCACAAGCCTGTTCTGCAACACTGGGTAGCGGGTGCGCATGAGATTGTGCAGGATGCAGCAAGCTTCCACGATGCTCCTCACAGTCCCTGGGTGATGCTGCATGGTGGTGAGAAGTACCTGGAACCTGTTGGCCAGGATGCCAAAGGTGTTCTCCACCACCCGTCTTGCCCTGGACAGCCTGTACTTGAAGATCCTCTCTTCACGGGTGAGGTATCTGGAAGCATAGGGCTTCATGAGGTAGGTTCTGAGGGAGAAGGCGTCATCACCCACGATGAAGTAGGGCACATCTTGTGTGTCGTTGGGTAGGGGGTCTGGATCTGGGAAACCCATGATGAGGTTGCGTTCCAGCCCATCCTTGAGGTCACTGGCATTGTATACCTGGGCATCTGAAGCTGACCCGTTGCCTGAAGCATCGATGTACATGAACTTGTAGTCAGCATCAACCATGGCAAAAAGGATGACACTGAAGAAGCACTTGTAGTTGTAATAAGTGGACCCTGAGTTGGGTGGAGATTTGCAGGCCACGTGTTTCCCATCTATGGCTCCAACGGTGTGGGGAAGGTTCCACCTCTGATACCACTTTTCTGCAAGTTTTCTCCAGCCTTGTTCAGTGGTGGGGCCCCTGAGGAGCTCCTCCATTTATTCTTCAATGATGGCCTGTACCACTTCTCTGACCACTTTGCTGATGCTGTTGTGTGGCACCCTCCAGGCATACTGCATGTTTCTGTATGTGGTTCCAGAGGCCAGGTGCCGCAGAGTCAGTGCCACCTTCAGTCCAGGGTCCAGGTTGGGACAGAAGTTGGTGCTCGGCTTGGTCAACCTGGGTCTCAGACGCTGTACAAGTTCGTCAAACATGGCTGGTGGCATCCTCATGAAGTGATGGAATGCACAAGGGTCTTCATTCCTCAGCTCCACCATCAACTGGTCATATAGTCCAAACTCCATTCTTCTCACAATCCATCCTCGGACTCACACAGCTCTTGGACGTCTCCATCTTCTTCTTCTGTGTAAAACTTGTTACAGTTTGAACAGGTTTTGGTTCTGGTGATGAATGAGCGCAGCTATCATACGGACTGTGTCATCATCCATGGTGGAGATCAATTGATGATGTTGAAGACCAAGACCAAGGGTGATGAGGTCTGTATACCACGGCTGCTGGACTCATACTGAGATCCAGATGATTTTCTCCCCCTTTTTATGGAAAATATTGGTTGTCCGTTTGGTATCCTTCTGCATACTCTAGACATACTCCAGACTTCCTAAATATACAAGATACATCCCAGATACAAACATTTTGTCCGTTTTTAATACTTTATATACGAGATGCATACGCTTACATCCTTTCTATTTCCGTGCTACTAACGCTGTGTAGATATTCCTTGTACCTTTTGTTTCCTCCCTCTTTCCGTTTTCAGCTGCAGCGAATGTGAGCTGAGGGGATGGCCAGAGGATGCAGAGAGGATACAACGGACGTTTAACAGATGATAACGGACATAGAACGTTTGTTGCCTGTATATGTCGTGGTTGTACATCGAATGCGGCGGAAAGTTCATCTGTTCACAAAGTTTTGTGCAGCTCAAAACTTCTTGCGCGGATGAAATCGCAGTGGACGGATGCTCGACGGATAGAGCGTATGAAACATGTATGCAGTGAGTACACAACGGATGCATAGTGTTTTCCAACAGATGGCAAGCTTTTTTTAACGTTTTACATCGTCTTTGCATCCGTAAGTGCAGTGCGACCGGGCCTTAAGTGAGAAATACAAGGGCACTTAACTCATTTAGGTTTCTTGAATTGCGTTTCCAGATTATCAGCAGCTTTGTAAGAAACCAGGCATGAGCTTTAAGCCCATATAAAACCAAATCCTAATACCACTCCCTCTATTCAGTTCACATGGAACTGAACATAGAAATACTGTCAGTCAGTTCCATTATCTCCAGGGTGATTGGTGGAATCTTTACTGTTTGGGTAAATTAAAGTCACCAATTCCAAGCCAGAGATGTGGGGAAATCATAATCCCATGCTCAGAAGCAATTGTCAGTGTGCTCAGTCCTATTTACTCCTGAATAGCATGCACAATTCTATGGCTTGAAGTCACAACTTATTTATATGTCTTATTTCACATAATGATACATATTTCCAACTCAAAGCATGAATTTGCTTATCACACATCATAATTTCATTCCACCACACTTACTACATTCTGCATGTACTCTTACCCAATTCCAAGGCTGACAGAGTTTTAATCATAGAAGTATTAACATTTCCAGAGCTTTCATCTGGGAGCAAGAAGTCATGATAGCCCACTGAACCCTTGACTAAAGTGCTATTATTAATTATAGTGCATAATAATTGCTTAGGAATAGGGTCTGCTTCTTTTAGCAGTGAGCCACCCAATAGTTCATATTTCATGTTTCTACTATCAGTACGGTCTGCAGAAATTAGTTGATAGTGGTACTGTGAAAACATTGATCTCCTGGCTTGTCCAGATCAAGGGCGCTGACAGTAATAGAAACAGACCAGGCAGGTTTTTTCTCTCTCCTTCCCCTACTATCAGTTGGGACCCTCCCCCCACCCACCCCCAATTCCAGGCAGCCTGTAACTAGCTGGAAATATTTGAATGTTCTCACTCTGCAGGAATCCTTTGGTTTATGGTAAAGATAGATATGGCATTACTTCCTAAAAACAGAATTAGCTTTATGACTCAAGATCAGTAGGAATCCAACCAAGGCGCCTCTCCTCAATTCCACTTAATGCCCAGCCTGTCCACGAACAACCACAGGCAAGGATGAAGATGGCCAAAAGATCTCATTTGAAGCCAAAGCTAGAATTCGTATCACATTTTTCACTGGGACTTTGGAAGATGGTGATGGATGGATAGACGGCATTGCAGGGGTGAAAAAGGGAATGATGACCATGTATACTGTATTGCACATGAACTGGAAATAAAGGGTAACAATATGTGGTAGCCAACCACATGGAGAAGTAAAACCAAAGACTCACATGGAAACATTTATTCTACTGCAACAATTCTGAATTTTTGATTTCTAGGGAATCCTACCTGCCTGTCAGGATTCTCCCCATGTAAATGCATAGATCATATCAACTCCACCTCCACTGCAATTGCTTTTTCTATGCAAATGTAAGAAGTAGAAACATTGCATCAGGCCTGCTTCTTCCTACTCCTAGAAGACTGTACTGAGCTGTGGGGGAAAAGTTAAGTCTTCCAGGTCTCACTCTTATACCAAGAGTGAAAATCCTGTGTTCTTCCAGAGGTTGTTGGGCTCCAACTCTGATCAATCTAGCCAATTCAGCTAACAGAGTGATAATGGAAGCTATAGTCCAACAACCTATGGAAGTGGCAGGATTTTCATAAACACTATTTCATTTTGTTAAGTGAATTAACTATTGGGTCATCTACTGATGGTTAGTCAGTCACTAATATGGCTGTATTGTCATTAATCCTCCCCTCTATCTGGTTCACAGCCAAAGGCTGTGGCTTTGATTGGTTTGTATTTTTTCTTAACTTTGATTCCATAATCTTTCTCTCTCTGCTTTGTTCTCAGTACTCAGTACATAATCTTTCTTTCAGATCATCGAACAAATCACTGAACTATGCAGACCAGTACACATCATTTTGCCAAATCAAGCAAGCTACTTACCAGCTGATGAGATTTTCTGACAATTGTTCATTATCTTTCACCTACTGTATGTGACAGAATCTCTTCCTGTCTCAAATTAAAAACCTGCCTTGTTCACTTTGGGATATCTCACATCTACCACTCCTAGAATGGTATGTGATGCAAACAATTATGGGTAAGGTAAACAATTATGGCTTCTTCAAAACGTATGTCTTATCTCATAACCCTCATCATCTTTATTCTCCTTCAATAGAAGGTGGATCCTGCCATTGGTTTCAGGTGAGATACAAGGAATATTGGGGATGCTTGAGCTGCATAATTCCTTCTCTGTACAATTGCATTATCCAACACTTTCATAGTTTAGAGTTCAATGGCAGACAGCAAGCATCATGTGTAGAACTGACATCTTCCCGCATTTTCATTCTGACAGGACGCTTTGATTTCAATCATTATCTGAGAATTGACATGTAGTGAAAATTAATAGAAATGGTTATTCAACCTATTTCAAGAATTATAAGAAAGACAAACATATTGGTTTTTAGAATATAAAAATCCAGCAATGTATTGTTGATGAGGACAAGTGTTAAGAATATGAAAATATCCCAGTGCAATTTGACCACAGGTCCATCAAGCCTGAAATTCAATGTCCTATGAAATGACTTGGGAACTATAAAACACAACTTATTAGACAGTGGATAAAGAAATCAGGGATATGTATTGCAAATAACATCTCCGAAAAATGCCCAGTTTACTAAGTTGAAATGTTCTCTGATTGCAATCATGAAGTTGACCCAAAGTTGACTACTCAATTTCTCTTCATCAGGTGTGTGCAGACTTCCCTGAAATATGTTGCCTTCTTTAAGAGCTCCAAGAACTCCTGACCAGCACTTCCAATATCTGTCAAGGCTTCCAATGCAGACTCCAACAACCAGAGGGACATAGGTAGGGACAGCTGGGTGACGGCACAAAAGCAGAGCTTATTCTGATCTTGTAAGGATATAAATCTGAAAACTCATTATTCACATATATCAGTCCAGTGTTTTAAGTAGACTTATAGCAAGCACACATTAAAGGCAATGAAATATGGGCACAGTAGAAATGCAGATGAAGATCGTCTTAATCCAGAGCAGATGCGGGTGGCAAAGAGAGATGAAATGAACAAACCTCAAGATATTTAAGGAATGACACGCTAAACAAGAGCTATAAAGAATTTGTAGCTTAGCCTGGTCAGACAGCTGCTGAGCCTTGGTGATCTCCTTTTGATAATCAAGAATCCCAGGATGGCAAGAAGTAGAATACTCTGGGGTCTAGACTTGGGTAAGTGCCAAAAGATTTTAGGATTTAGGAGGCTGTGAAGTGGGTAATTAGAGCCACAGAGATGAGTAGAGCACTCAATACTAGACCAAGAAGTGTTTGTGGGGCAGAATAGAGGTGCAGAAGAAACATCCTCCTTCTTCCCCTCTTGAATTCAGATCTACCTTGGAATGCATCCTATCCCATTCTTTGCTTCCCCTGTGGGCCTCTCTGACTTTGACAAACTGGATGAAGACAGGCAGAAAGCTAATAAGTGCAGCATTTTTCTCTGTATGGGAAGCCACTCCTCTTACGATCACAGGGGCATAGTCTATGATTGAGAAAGAAACCAGAGAACAGCCATGCTATCCTTACTTTCTTTAACCATTTTTGTGACTTTGGGAGTTTGCTTCTTCATAGGCCCAGCATCTATACGAGCACAGGTCACTTGCCTCTCTCCTGTTGTGTGGGTGTGTGACAAGCTGATTGTGCTCCTTCTCCTGAGAAAGGAAAGCCTCTGGGAGTAAAGCCCATGTCCCACTGCACCAACGGATGCAAAGAGGATGTAAAACGGACAAAAAGCTTGCCATTCGTTTCAAAATGCGGTGCATCCGTTGTGTACTCACTGCGTACGTGTTTCATACGCTCTATCCGTCAAACATCCGTCTACTGCTATTTCATCCGCTCAAAACATTTTGAGCTGCACAAAACTTTTTGTGCGGATGAACTTTCCGCCGCGTACGATGTACATCCGCAACACATACGGGCAACAAACGTTCTACGTCCGTTGTCATCCGTTACACGTCCGGTGTATCCTCTCGGCATCCTCTGGCCATCCCCTCAACTCACATCCGCTGCAGCTGAAAGCGAAAAGAGGAGGAAGCGAAAGGTACATGGAACGTCCACACAGCGTTAGTAGCACGGAAATAGAAAGGATGTAAGCGGATGCATCTCGTATATAAAGCATTAAAACGGACAAAATGTTTGTATATGGGACGTATCTCGGATATTTAGGATGTCTGGAGTATGCCTAGAGTTTGTGGAAGGACACCTAGCAGAAAACTGACATTTCCTATAAAAAGGGGGAGGAAATCACCTGGATCTCACTATCAGTCCCGCAGCCATGGTGTACAGACCTCTTCAGCCTTGCTCTTGCTTTTCCATATCATCCATTGATCTCCACCATGGATCATCACAAACTCCTTATGGTAGCTGCCATCATTCAACACCAGAACCAAGCCCTCTTCAGACTGTTTCACCTTTTCTACGCAAGGAGAAGAAGGAGACGTCCAAGAACTGTGTGGGTCCGATGATGTATCGGGAGAAGAGTGGAGTTTGGAACCTATGACAAGCTGATGGTGGAGCTGAGGAATGAAGACCCTTGTGCATTCCAGCACTTCATGAGGATGCCACCAACCATGTTTGACGAACTTGTACAGCGTCTGAGACCCAGGTTGACCAAGCCGAGCACCAACTTCTGTCCCAACCTGGACCCTGGACTGAAGGTGGCACTGACTCTGCACCACCTGGCCTCTGGAACCGCATACAGAAACATGCAGTATGCCTGGAGGGTGCCACACAACACCATCAGCAAAGTGGTCAGAGAAGTGGTGCAGGCCATCATCGAAGAATACATGGAGGAGCTCCTCCAGTGTCCCACCACTGAAGAAGGCTGGAGGAAAGTTGCAGAGCAGTGGTATCAGAGGTGGAACTTTCCCCACACCATTGGAGCCATAGATGGGAAGCACGTGGCCTGCAAAGCTCCAGCCAACTCAGGGTCCTCATATCACAACTACAAGGGCTTCTTCAGTATCATCCTCTTTGCCATGGTTGATGCTGATAACAAGTTCATGTACATCGATGCTTCAGGCAATGGGTCTGCTTCAGATAGCCAGGTATACACCAGTGACCTCAAGGATGGGCTGGAATGCAACCTCATCATGGGTTTTCCAGATCCAGACCCCCTACCCAATGACACACAAGATGTGCCCTACTTCATCGTGGGTGATGACGCCTTATCCCTCAGAACCTACCTCATGAAGCCCTACAGTTCCAGATACCTCACCCGTGAAGAGAGGATCTTCAACTACAGGCTGTCCAGGGCAAGACGGGTGATGGAGAACACCTTTGGCATCCTGGCCAACAGATTCCAGGTACTTCTCACCACCATGCAGCATCATCCAGGGACTGTGAGGAGCATCGTGGAAGCTTGCTGCATCCTGCACAATCTCAGGTGCACCTGCTACCTAGTGTTGCAGAACAGGCTTGTGGACCGTCAACAAGAGAATGGGGACATGGAGCCTGGTGAATGGAGGCAAGGACAAAACCTGATAGACACTGTGGATGTCCAAGGCCCAACAGAGCTTCACGTGAAGGGAAGAAGCAGCGCAACCTCCTGAAGCACTGGTGCAACTCCCCAGCTGGAGCAGTGGAGTGGCAAGACAGGATGGTAGATGCTTAATGGATGCTTCCTTGAGCCTGTCTCATAACACTGATAAGATTGTGCCATGTATCTTGAGTGACCCTACAATGAATAGGGCATTAATAAAGAGCTTTGTTTATTTGAAAATGTGTTGATCAATGAATAAATTGTTATTGATAAAAAATGTCCATATGTGTGGCAGCTGGGAGGATGGACCATACAGTCCCACTATGCTTGCACTGGAGGTTTATCTATCCCACAGCTATCCTTACCTATCCCACAACTATCCTTACCCATCCCACAAGCATGCAAAGGCTTAACCGTTTTTTCAAAGTTTTCACCAACACTTTATTAAGTAAAATTTTTTTACCAAGTGTGTGAAGCAATGATAACCTTTATTAACAACTGTCTTAAGTAAACTGTATGACTTTATTAAAAAAGCAAAATGAACCAAGTAAAGTGTCTTTAAGCAAAGATAAAGTGAACAGGTAACAACTCAAGTCTCTGGCACTATTCTCAGTCACTCTGAGGCATGTCCATGGTCTCAGCTGTCAAGCGGCCAGGGACTGTGGAGGTGGCTGTGGCTGGAGTGCTGGTCTCAGGTGCCATTGGGGCGCCTGGCCCCGAGAGTACAACAGGGGATGGTGTGTTCAGGAAGCTCTCAGAGAGCTGACTCAGTCCCGTGAGGTTGAGAGGCCCTTCCTCAAGGACCTGGGATGTCAGGCACAGTACTGATGACATTTCTGTTGAGGGGCTTGGCTGTGGGGTGGAGGAAGGAGGAGTGTAGTGGGGCTGTCTGGTCTGCAGCTGGGTGAGGTGAGGCGTCTGTGGCGTGCGATGTACCTGGGCCTGGACTGGGAAGGGATGCCTCTGCTGTGGGAAGTCCTGGTACTTGTAGCCTTGGTAGGTGAGGGGCTGTTGAAAGCCGTGGAAGGGCTGTGACATCGCCTGGGGTGGAGGAGCAGTGCTGGACTGGGTCAGAGCAGGTTCAGCTGGGCCTGGAGGGTGGTGCAGCAGTGCTGTGATCTTCTCCTTCATCACCTGGTACTGGGCCTCGGGCATGTCCATGAGGGTCTGGCTCACCTACGTGATGAAGGGCTTGCGGTTCGAGGATGGTATATTGCTGTGGACCAGCTGAAATATCTGTGCTGGTCTTGATTGTGTCCCTGATCTCCAGCAGGACAGTGTGGCTCTGGCCCTTCAGTCTGCCTCTCTGCCTGCTTTCTGTGGAGGTGGAGCAGGGGGTGGGGGTGGGTTGGTCTCTGGCTGCTGCTTCTTCTTGCTCCATTTGAGACAGGGGATCCTCCACGTCCTCTGGCATGGGGAGTGCAGCTGTTGGGGGGGTCTCTGCCGTGGGGCCCTCCAAAGACACCTGCCTGGACATTGTAGCTGTCTCCTGGCTGGAAGAGGAGTGGCTGTCTGTGGGCTGTCTGAGGGAGAGGGTTGACAGAAGGGCTGCTCCTCGGCGTACCTCACCCTCCAGGAAGCTGCACTTGGCCATGACGTACATCTCCCGGTTAGTGAGCTTGACAGCGGCCTGGCCAGATTTCTTCAGGTTCAGCTTGCCATACCAGGTGTGCATGTGCTTCCACCATCCCAGGAGTACATCTGAAATGTAGCCCAGGCTCTCTGTCTTGTCTCTCCATGCTGCCTGCTTTCTCTTGGTGTCGCGATAGAGCCTGTGGCCCTTTCTCCACAGGTACTCGTTCTCCCTCAGCCATTCCAGCACCTCCTCCTCATGGTCCTCGGAAATGGAGTACTGTTTCTTCTCTCCCTTCTCCTTGTCTTGCCTCTTCCTTCCTCTGACAGGGGCTTCAGGGCCTTCAGCAGCAGGGCTTTGAGGGCCTTGGGGCTGGTCCATCACAGCAGCAGCAGCACCACCAGCACCAGCAGGAGAAGCACCACCAGCACCAGCAGGAGAAGCACTAGCAGCAGCAACTCCAGGAGCACCAGCAGCAGAAGCACCAACAACTTCAGAGTCAGCGCCAGGGGATGGGATAGTGGTTCTGTCCTTCTTGCCATGGCTGGCAGGAATAGGCCCAGGCTTCCTCTTCTTCCCTGACTGATGAACCATGGTGTTCTTTCAAGATGTCTCTGGCAGCAGGTCTTTCCTCTGAATGCTGACTGTTTGCAAGCTGCATCCTTTTATATCTGCAGAGCTGACGCAATTTATCCTCCCCGCATGCGCAGTGAACACTTTGCATCTGCTACGCATCCACTATGCATCCGCTATGCATCCTATAGGTGTCTGTGATGCATCCGCATCATCCGCTACGCATCCACTCTTTCCGCTACGCGTCCATTTCACTATTCTCCCCCGGAAGCACTGCAGATGTGTCATCCGCTTCCATCCACTGTCATCCGCTAGACTTCCTACGAACATCCGCTTACCATCCTCGCTATGTACTACCCACGTCCATTCCTTTCCACTGTTTTCTGTTCTGTTTATGCAAATTTGGGGCACTTTTGAGAGCAGATAACGGATGGAGCTACCCCCGAAATTTTGCTCATCCACTGTGTCCTTTTTGCATACATTTTGCATCCGTCAGCCAGTGTGACCTAGCCTTAAAGTGCACTGCATTGGCAGGCCGGACAGAAAACAACCTGCAGGGCTACAACCTAGCATTGTTTCCTAGTAAAGGAATCCACTGAGTGCTATTGACTGGGAATAGTTAGAAAAACTGTCCTGACCTGGTCCCTCCTTCCACATAATTCAATCATGCCTCCATCCACCTATGTATGGAGAGACTCAGCTCTGGAGTTCTTGCTTGTTGGGAGATGGAAGGGGATATTAATTGTACTTCCATGTTAGCAAATGTGCCTTGATCTCTGCAGTGTGATTGGCATTTACAATTCATTACTAGCTTTATGGAAAAAAATGGTGATTTTGAACATCACACCCTCTTCTCATCATGGTTTGGAAAAACATTTGTACACCATTAATGATTTAGAGAGCTGCTCAAGAAAGTAGCATTACTGGTAAAGATGAGTTCTCACTGTAGATGGTGGAATAACCAGCCTTAGAAGAAAAACACATCTTGGAGTTTGGAATGATGCTCTTCTTACTGAGGCAGAAATAGTTAGCTCTACTCCAGAGTATCCTTTTCTAACACATCGGTAAATGACCGAACGTAAGTCAAGGATGACCTGTAAGGCAAAACCAACAACAACGAAAGGAACAAGGGATGTTTTCAATATGCTGGAAGCGGAAAGCCAACCATTAGAATGACAGTGGTCCTCACCATATGAATGGGGATTGTAGAGAAGCTGAATGAATTATTGGCCTCTCCCTTTATGAAAGAAGATAAGGGACAAATACCTGAACCAAAAGCAGAACTTATCTTGGGGTGGGAACTGAAACAACTGAGTCAGTTTGAAATAATGAAAGAAAATATTCTAGAACATTTAGAATAGAATTAGAATTAAAATAGAGTGGAGTGGAGTGGAGTGGAGTGGAGTGGAGTGGAGTGGAGTGGAATGGAATGGAATGGAATGGAATGGAATAGAATAGAATAGAATAGAATAGAATAGAATAGAATAGAATAGA
>BLBF01000003.1:108266957-108277237 GCA_015471245.1 Laticauda colubrina | reverse complement strand
GAATAGAATAGAATAGAATAGAATAGAATAGAATAGAATAGAATAGAATAGAATAGAATAGAATAGAATAGAATAGAATAGAATAGAATAGAACAGATTCTTTATTGGCCAAATGTGACACAAGAATTTGTCTTTGGTACATATGCTCTCAGTGTACGTAAGAAAAAATAAAATACATTCATCAAGAACCATAAGATACAACTTGGAGAGACTAGCGTAGTAACAAATCATTGAGGTCCTGATGTCTTCACCCATGAATCTTAAAGAATCCAATTGTGAAAATGCTAACCTTTGGCTAAAGTTGTATAATTTGTCATTCAAATCAGGCACAGGGCCAGAGGACTGGAAGGTATCAAACACTGGAAGGTATCCAATAGCAATATTTAAAATGGAATGCAGCAGTTCCATAGAGATGTTAAATCAAAATCAAACTGACATAAGGAATTGAGCCTCGCTGAATGAAAAGCAGCATGTGTTCTACAAAGATACACCCTCCTTTGCCAATCTTTTAGACTGTTTTGAGTGTCAACAGATGGATGGAGGTGATCTTATCAACACTATTTGGATTTTTCAAAAACCCCTTTGACATAGTTCATTATCAAAGGTATTCAGGTAAACTTAGTGGCATTGAGGATTTCGTTATTGAATTTGAATTTGTTTTGAATAGTTTATTTGGTCAAGTGTGATTAAACACACAAGGAATTTATCTCCAATGCAGACATATTCCAGAAGGTCTTTTTAATCTGAATGAATGGTCAAGCAAATGGGAAATGCCATTCCATTAAAATAAACATAAAGCAATGATTGTTAGGACCCCCAAAACACACAACTTTGTACACATTGATAGGGCCTGTTCTTCAGATATTAGTGGCTAATCTAAATGAAGAAGTGGAGTCAGTGTTCAGCAGCTGTGAGAAAGGACATTCTATGCCTGCAATTATTAGGAAAGATTGAAAATAATATTTTAATGTTGTTATACTAATCTAGTGTAAGCCTACTTCTGGAATGCTGTATTCATTTCTGGTCACCACACTTGGAAAAGGTTATAAAAGAGCGTGGGAAAAGTTCAGAAGAGGACAAAAGAGTCTCAAACATTATCCCTATAGGAAAAGGCTAAAATCTTTGGAACTTGCTGTCTTGGGAAAAAGGGGGAATGACAGAGTCACAGAGGCTATGGCTGAGATGTATAAAATCATGCATAGCACAGAAAATGTTGGCTAACTCTTTTCAGAGAAGTTGACTGGGAGATCTAAAATGGGCAGAAGAAAGCACTTTTTCCCAAAACCCCTAATTGCCCTGTGGAATTCATTACTGTGAGACACAGTGATGGCCAATAACTTGGATGACTTTAAAATGGGATAAATTTGTGGAGGGCTATCAGTGACCACCAATCTAAAATGCTGAAAGGTATCTCTCGGGCTTTATGCTCCAAACACCAGTTGCAGGGTAACAATAGCTGGAAGGAGTTACATATCTCTTTCCTATTTGTGGGCATCATAAAGGCAACCACTTGACCACTGTGGAAAATGCTAATTGTAAACTCACTTCAGTGGAATTCATTCCATTCCAATTCATTGGCATCACTTCCCATTGAATGCAGCTAGTCTTCTATAATGAGAAATCCAGAGCCAACCCTATTGGGAAGTCACACATTTTATTTCAAATTCTTGGATCAATGCTTGAGAAGCAGGTAACTGCGGTGACCAAGAATTTACACAAATTCATATTGTGTGCCAATTGTGCCCATTCCTAGAGTAGGAGGCACTGCTCATAGTCACTCTAGCCTTAATCACTTCTTATTTAGATTATTACAAAGTGCTCTGTGTGGGGCAGCCCTCAAAGAGATTCTGAGAAAGACTTATAAAGGTACTGCTTTGGAGTTTAATTCTCCCCATGACTGTAATTAAAAAAAAAAAAAGTTTACTCAGCTCAGGTTGTGATAGGATACAGTAATAGAGGAAGGACATAGATAATGAAGGGTTCCAAAATCAATTTGGTTCCATTCTAAGCTACAGTGGTGTGATTGACAGATATACCTAATTTCTCTGTCATTTGGCGATGTGTGGTGGAGAACCAGCAGAAAAATCAGTACATCACTGCCTATCAATATTATGGGACATGAATGGCATTATTCAGTAAGGAACGAGAGGAGACATGCTAGAGGCAGGATACAGATAGGCAACAAGGTAACAAAAATCACACAGGTATAATTAAAACAGCATTTTAATCCCAAAGCGGAGAAGGAATACCTTGGTTATTGGAATCCTTCTGAAGGAAGAACATACTACTTTTTAAAAAATATGTCTTCTCTTGTGATGGTGATGGATGGATGGACAGATGGACTTCTGAAGAACTGTAAGATTCAATAATACAACTGAGAAATCATGTAAATATTATCAGTGCAAATATATACAGGGACGACATGCAAGACCACTAACATTCAACTCACGGGCTAGAAACCCAATGCTCCAGAAGGAGCCAACCTTCCTGGGATTATGTTTAGTTTCACAGCATGCTTTGGAGGAAATAATGCTCTATATTTATTGGGAGAATATCTTCATCCTGATATTTGAATTTGCAATAGAGCAAGAGATTGGATCCAATTTTTATGATATGACTGAGCTCCTTTATGTACCTTCCCACCAATTTGGATTTGTGTGAACTTCCTGCAGTAGCTAATTAGGTGGTCCATTCTTTCTTCAGCTTCTTGGCAGAGGTGGCATTTTATATCTGTTGCTGTCTTCTCAATTCTAGTTTTGTATCCATTTGTTTTTAAGACTTGGTCTTATGCAGGCAAAATTAGCCCCTCTGTCTTTTTCTTCAAATTTCCTATTCTTAGGCATTGCCAGGTCTTGTTATTATCTGCTTTGCCTGTTATTTTCTTTTTTTATGTACTGAAATACTTTGCCTTGCCATGTCTCTTTTCTATTCAACATTTGGTCTTTCTTGGTCTTTAGTCTCTCTGGTATTCAATATGCCTTCATTAGATTTAATGCAACTTCTTCTCTATCCTTCAGATCAAGGGTCGCCAACTTTTTGGACCTCAGGGACTACCAAATTCATAATTTAAATCCCGCATACCAGAGACCCTAAAAAGTCTGCAGGAAAATTCCCCATCCCATTTTCCTACCAATCGATCATTCTTTATTTTGGGATCGCAGGATACCATCTCCAGCTACGTTCTTGGGGGGGGGGGGGGAAGAGACTTTTGGCTTCATGCAAGGAAAGCAGCAGAAGCAGCAGAAGTTTTTCTTTCTCTCCCCCAAACTCTGCCAGAAATGAGTCTTTGTGAGACTTGAAGTGCCGGCACAGCCTCTTGGAGCAGGATGCCTTGCAGGGTCCCAAAGACTCATTTCTGGCCTAGGTTGGGGGAGAGAAAGAAAGACTTTTGCTGTTTTCCTTGCGTGCAGCCAAAAGCAGAAGAAGAAAGAAGCGGAAAGAAGCAGCCCAAGCGAGGACCGTGGGGTGAATTGGGCAAGCTCCCCCTTCCATTCTTGCCCCCCTCCCCTCACTACCTCGTGTTGTTTGCAAAGCAAGCGATACAAGCCTTGTGTTCCCACGGACCATGTGGGCAGCACAGCCTTGTGTTCCCGCGAAGCCTGAATTAATTGCTTTCGGGGGTGCTTTGGGGGTGACATTTCTCTGAGAACCACCAAAATTTTCTCACAGACCACCAGTGGTCCCCAGACCACTGGTTGGCAACCACTGCTTCAGATATTCTTCTAATGTGGTGTGTATTTATAGCATCTTATGCCCACTTATGCTCCTTTGTAACTAGAGTTGTTAATACCATATTATGGTTCATCACACAGTCAATTAGATGTTTAGACAGGACTTGGCATTTTGTTCCATCTGAATCTTTTCTTTGCCATAATACTGTATCTATTTGCACAGGACCAGCTTGCAATGTTCTCAAAGTTTCCAATAATTCTTTTCAAATGCAATATAACTGACATCGGCCTCTATCCTGCCTATTCTTGATTTCTCTGGCAGGTTCCTAGGGATGCTCGTTCATTTGATAAGACTGTATTTGGAATGGTCAGTTTGCAAAGGCTACTCTGATCTAATGACAGTCTTGTTGATCTTGATTCTAATAATTATCCTTCTTCTTTCCTCATCAATACACAGGCAGTACACAGCCAATACACACCCAGCAGGTATTACTAAAAAAAAAAAGGCAAGTCAAGTTCAAAGCCTTCCAGAGATTTTAAATTTGGAATCATCTACCCAAATTATTTAATTTACAATGACGAGTACTCCATGGCCCCAACTCATCCTAGTTTGGAATTTCCTCTGAATTGGTGATTGGTCTTCTTGGTCATTTTCTCTATGGAGGGAAGCCACACTCATTGGGAAGAGAAATTCGAATTTCCACTTTGGAGACTTTTCAAGATGGCCCAAGTAATCCATTAGTGCCAATAGGGTAATGAAGGAAGTAAGAACATTATGCCTACATTTCTGAATTGAAAGAAGTCCCTTTTTCAAGACCACGTTGCACATCTCCTGCCTCATCACTTCCTTCTACAGGGAAATTGGCTACCTTATAGGATCTGCACACATTAGTTCTTACTTCTTGGCTCACACAGAGCAAGCATCCCTCTGTAGTTGCCAGATGGCACTGTCCTGAAATCTCCATTCATAAACATATGGCATAAATATTAGGCAGAGTGAATGCATTTATGTTTATGTTGCTTTTATGTACTGTATAAATACAACTTTTGCAATAAAGCCAGCTTTGTTTAAGATAACACAAAATCTGCTTTATGAGGGTTTAGGAGGTGGTAGCATTCTGTGCCAAAGCTTCTTGGGATGAATGATGATATTTTCCCATTTTCTTCCCACGCCTCTCTTGCAACACAGTTATATTTATTTTTCATTTCACAGCCATATGTTACTTAAAATCTGTGTTCCATGACATTTTTTCAAGGTTGTCCAAGGAATTATGTTCTCCGGAATCCTAATTCATTTCCTCTACTTGGTCCATAATTGTGTATGTTTTCTAGGCTTATTTTTAGCAGTGACTTTTTTCTAGAATCCATGTTTCAGTGAAAACAGATTTCAGTCAGCGTACTTTTGCTACCAAACATTGTTCTTCAAATCTGACCATCAAGCAGTCACAGCCAAATTTGTCCTAAAAACGCTCTCTTGATGATGCTTTTATCAGATAAATGCTCTGAAGTACTGAAAGATTTTACTAAGACATACATATCTCTTTCTTCTTGTTTCTATCCCTCCTCTGTTTCCCCATTTCTTCTATTTCCATTTCTCCTTTAAGCTCTATGTATTTTCCATTTAGTAGGAAAATATAGAATAGTTGCACATGAGGACTTTTGACTGATAAAGCTAAGAACTGCTCTGCCCTGTCAGGAACAATAAACTGGCCAACTAACAGGTTGTTGCCTGGATTTTGTCCAAATGATCTGAAAACTCCCTGGAGAGGGAAGGCAGAAATTCAAGTTGGAATTGAATGTGAGCAAGAAAGACTCTTGCTTGTAAGGAAGGGAATACTGTCAAAGGAGCCAGAGCCAGTTTTCAGAGGATCATCGGAAAGCAAAGGTTATTTGCAAGAATATTCACCAGACAGGACTTCCGGGGAAAAGGAAAGTTGTTCCAACAAGTTCCAGAACTCAAGCGAATGCACAGATGTTCTTGGCAACACCCTTTTCTCTGGGCAGCTCTTGAGCTGAAAGGTTTACAATCTCCCTTGGAGACTTACAACTATATAATTCTTTTCAGACAGGGTTACCAAAGAGGTTGTTGAAAACACCCCACACTCAGGGTGGTTGCAGTTGGAGGGGTGGGTTCCAGCTTAGACGTTCTGACTTAGGGAGGGAAGATGTCTGCTTGCAGGTTCCCTACTCTTACACTGGGCTACACTGGGAACAGCTGCAGAATTCCTGGGCCTCCAGAGGTTCACACTTCTGCTTCAGACACAGTTTCCAGATCACCACTGGAGATGGGCCATAACAAGTTTAACCACAGCCCAGTTGTGCACTGACAGTCTCTAAAGCATGCCTGAATGTGGCTGAACTCAGAAAACATTTGACTTAATTCAGACAATGTTGCACTCAAGATTTTAAAACTGACTGAACTCCAACAAGTAATCAAGGTCACAATTATGTACTGACAATAAACAAAGACAACACAGAGAATGTGTACGGTAACTGGGTTTTGCTTCTGGTAAACCTATCCATGGGAATGCAAACAAGATATGGTCATCCAGAAACTTGGGAAATGAAAATATGTCATAGGGATAAGATTAGCCATTCATATAAAATTTCTCTATTGTTTTTGGTTGTGGCTAAAAAAATGTCATTTGCCTCAAGTAAGCTCAACTTTTAATGGTATTTAAATGGCTGTCTACAAATGCTCAAACAAATTTCATGAGACTAGTCTAGTTGGTGACATTGTATATTCATTTTTAATTATAGCTGGTCTTGGAACTACTTGGATAAAAATTAATTTTATACAATTAATTAAGGGAGAGAGAGAGTGTGTGTGTGTGTGTTTTCTGGATCACAGGTCCAGCTGAGAATGAGGAAAATGTAGCATAATGCAGAAATAAGTCTCATCTTGGAATTCAATAAGGATAATAAACAAACAAATACATACACACATACATACAAATGTTAGGCTCTATTTCCAAAATAGTTTGGCCAGTCCAAGAAAATAAATATCTCATCCACATCTGTCTCCAATGTGAGTTGCAGAATCAACCAGCCCTTTCAGATGTGCTGCTGAGTCACACTCTCCCCATGTGGAGCCAACATGGTTCGGAGAGATGGAGGCAGTCATTGGGACAGCATAGAAGCAAATACTGCTGGAACGGCCCAGGGCGAGACCTGCAATGGAGAGAAAGCCTCTGTGATTGTTTTTCTTCGATGTCCAATAAGGGGAGTTCTGAATGGTGTTCAGCAGGTTCACATTTAATGGCTCTGAGCTGTCATCCTCAATCTATCAAGGAGATTTTTATGTCTGAAAATCTGGCTAGCTAAGCTATCCTGTGTTTTATATATATAAACATCTATCTCAGATAGAGACTTAAAGATGTCCTTTTAAACAATGTGCAAGCAAGGCTACCTCAGGATTATGGGTGGCTTATTTTTCCAATCTTCAGTCCACCCTGATGTAATCAGATCATTTAGGAAACCATTATTAGATCACACAACATCGGAGAACAAAAGAAAATTTTCCGGTATGTATGAAAAAGGCCCTCCAAAGAAAATTTGACCAATCTGATCTGCTGAACTTCTATAGGCAGTTTGGACTACAAGTGGGGAGGCTAAGGTTCAAATTCACTCTCAACTATGGAAACTGATTGACTCCTTCTCAACCCACCCCACTCCATCGGAGTATGGTTGGAGAGATAAAATGAAATGAGATCCCCATAGAAGCTACTTTATGCTCTTGAAGAAAGTAGAGTATACTTCATCAGCATTATCATCAGCATGAGCAACCATAGCATTCAGTGCTTTTATTAATGGTTGAACATGCCTTCAGGGAGTCTTTGTGTCTAATGTTATTACAGACAGTAACCTACACAAGTAATGAATGAAATTTGCAGTCTGATCCTCATATTACATTAAATGTGGTACAGTATATAGTTGCCTCATTAATGGTTTTTAAAGGCTGTGTCTTCTTCAGACTGTCTTTGACTCATCTTTAGCCCACTGTAGAGGCAACTTAGAGTCATCTGTACTTGTTGCATTGTTATTAGCAGATCTTCCCTTTTCTCCCATGATCTATTACTGTATACTATTGGTGGTCCTGGTCATATGGTCAATGGCTGGGCTCTGCTGGCTCTCATTGGCCATTCGAGACTATTGCAGGCAACTTTCTTACGTACTACCCTCACCCCTTTGTTACTAGTCACTGTCTTCCATGACTCACATAAAAGCAATAGCATTAGGGTTATATACCACTTCACAGTGCTTTACAGTACTCTCTAAGCAGTTTACAGAGTCAGCATATTGCTCCCAACAATCTGGATCCTCATTTTACTGACCTAGGAAGAATGGAAGGCTGAGTCAACCTTGAACCAGTGAAAATTGAACTGCTGGGAGTTGGCAGAGTTAGCTACAATGCTGCATCCTAACTACTGTGCCACTATAGCTCATAACGCCTGATTAGCACATTCCTTAGTGCTTGCTAGATTTTGTTCTGAAGTGCTTGTTCTGTCTACATTATCTGTTCGCCATCATTTTAGCTAAGAAAGACCTTCAATGCAGCCTTGTTATTTTGTGGTAGGCACCACTTTGCCTACCCCTACATGATCTCCCCTACTTCAAACAGACTATGTCCAAGTGCTGCTAGCCATGGCTATTTGCTAACAGGGCTGCCATTCAATCCACTGTTTCCTGTTGGGATATCTTGGAACTGAAGTAAAATTGTAAAGAGTTCTGTTTCCTCTTTTAGTCTGAGCAATAGGTCATCTAGGCAGGGGAAATGGGGGGGAAAGGACTGATACTCCTCACAATCCCTTCAATGCATCACTGGCACTCAGGCTATTTCTAAACATGGGATGATTCTGCTGCACTTCTGGAAGAGCACTAAATTCATGTCCAAAAATAACCTGGCTGACAAGCTAATGGAATGGGTGAGGAGTGGGATGAAGTGAGAAGGAGACTGTTGCAATGGCTACAAAAGCTTCATCCTGCTTCACCCTGCATTTTCTTCCATTTCACTGTTCTATTAGCTGGGCTGTTTTTGGACATGGATTTAATGTTCTTCCAGGAAAGCAGTAGACCCCAGTTCAGAAATAGTCCAAATGACACATCTCTACTAATACAGATAACCTCTTGGGTGATATCCTATAAACCTGTTGAAAGAAGGACAAGACAAAATGTTGATGCCTCATGATCTACGTGTGCTTATTAGGAAGATGCATTTAGTCCTGCTGGCAAAATCTTCCCAACCATGTTGTATCAGGCTACCAGACTGAGCTGCAAAAAATCTACATAGCTACCATACAGCAGGATAGAGTTTGAATATTTATAGTGTGTCTCTTTCCTGACAGTTAGCAATAGCCAGGATTTTTGCAATTCAGATGTGGTAGCCCTATCATAGTATCATTATGGATAGACCTACAATTCTCTAGAAAATGGAAGTGAATATTTTATCATCCTGGCTTTGCAAAATAAGCCACTTGGCACCCAATCCTGCAGGCAGGATCCATTTTCTGCACCTGATATTATATCCCATATAATTTTCATGTACACAAAAACATACCCATAGCAGCCAAGCTGTGAGCCATGTCAGAATTACATTTTCAGAAACAATAATTGTTAGGATTTTTATTCTTAATCCAATCTGGTGCAGAGAATGGTCTTTTCATGCTGATCATCAACATGCTAGGCTACTCAAATTGACATTTCAATCACTGTCCCCCTACTTCTATGCCGTGTTCACCTAGGACCCCAGTGCTTTTCCCAATTTCAGCCTGGTGTCTTTGCAGTTGCTTCAACCTTTCAAAGTCTTCTTGAGTTTCCCAAACACAAAATTTCCAGGTTTTACAGAGTTACATCTTATACGTCTACATAGTAATATTGCTTTTGGGTTCTCATGGCTTACCAAACATATTAAGAAATAGTTTGAAATCTTAATAAGTAGATAACCCACAGGTTTACTTTTGACACATATTTTCCAAGTGTGACAGGTTTAGCTCCCAGAAAACTGCTAGGTGGTGAGAATTTTTAAGGGAATAATCTGTCATTTTCAGTTGGTACCAGGTAAAGGAAGGTCACTTTAAATATATCTTGCTATAGAGCATTGCACATCAGAACAATTAGACACAAGAACAGTTTTTTCCCAAATGCCATCACTCTGCAAAACAAATAATTTCCTCAACACTATCCAATTATTGACTAAGTCTGCATTACTATTATTATTAATTTTCTCATTGTTCCTATCACCCATCTCCTCCCACTTGTGACTGTATGACTATAACTTGGTTGCTTATATCTATATGATTTATACTGTTTCCTAATATGATTTTATATATATATATATAAATATTGCTTATTTGTACCCTATGATTATATTAAGTGTTGTACTTTATGATTTTATATATATATTATATATATCTATATATTCTTGATGAATGTATCTTTTCATGTACACTGGCAGCATATGCACAAAGACAAATTCCTTGTGTGTCTAATCACACTTGGCCAATAAAGTATTCTTTCTTTCTTTCTTTCTTTCTTTCTTTCTCTTTCTTTCTTTCTTTCTTTCTTTCTTTCTTTCTTTCTTTCTTTCTTTCTTTCTTTCTTTCTTTCTTT
>BLBF01000003.1:108197518-108266947 GCA_015471245.1 Laticauda colubrina | reverse complement strand
TTTCTTTCTTTCTTTCTTTCTTTCTTTCTTTCTTTCTTTCTTTCTTTTTCTCAAACCATTTTTATTCCTTGTGAGAATCAACACCTCTTCTTCAAGCAGATAAGGTATTAACTGCTAATTACTTCACACAGTGAAAGAAACTATGGTTTAATGCAACTTCCAGTAGCTCTACACTTTGTAACAAACATTTTATTGGGGCTGGCCTATTCATTAAAAGTATATCAAGAGGACAGGCAACAGGTAAGTTACGGGACGTATTTTTCAGTAAATCGCCTCTGGAATTTGATTACAGAAAGGAGAGCAATCTTTTAGAGATTTTTATATTTCTGAATTGGGGAGAGAGGAAGTAAAATTGCCATGTGCCATCGCTCCTGTCCAGAGACCCCACATTATATCCTCTTTATTGGCTGCTTCAGAGCTCTTCCATTTTCTCATGAAGCACTTGAACCTATTTGGGTTATTTGGGAATTTCATGTCATCATCAGTCACTGTGTTTATATTAGTCTCTTTTTTTCTTTTCTTTTTCCAAGCAGAGTTTACAAAAAAGAGAGAGCTGCTTCAGAACAAGTTGTTCGTTCATAGAAATGGCTGTACACTTTTCTGCACTGCCCTTGATGACATTCAGGACTCTTCATTGCCTTGTTGAAAGATCCCATGTTTCAGGAATTGGCATTGGCTCAGACAGACCCATGTCTCTCTGTTTTCAGGGGAGGAAAGGAACAGCCCTAAATTCTTTCCAGAAAAAAAGCCTCCCTTTCTGGTCTTCTTGAGACATAAAAAAAACTCTTGGACCCTACTGAGAAATACTGTCTTATGGGCTCCCAGTAGACACAAAGTTTTCTCACCTTAGATTTTTTTCCTTGCAGAAAGCTTTTTTGCATTTGTAATTCAACAATCAGACTGCAGGCATTTGTTTCCATCTCCTACTCACTGTATGTTTACTAAATCAGGACAGCTGCCAGATTGGTTCCAATTTTATCTTGTCAAGCAATAAAAGTTAGAAAATTACCTTTTTAGCAGAAGATGGGATTCTTCATACTCTGTGCCAGATTGTAGGATTTGCCTCCCTCGAGTGTAAATTAATGCTTATTAATCTGCTTTCCTGCCCAGTTTCTTCAGATGTGCTAGATTACAACTCTCATGGCAGTTTGTTGGAAATTGTCGTCACCCAAAACATCTGGAATATATCACATGGAGGAAAGTTAAAACAATTAATGTTATGGAAAAGCCTAAATTAGCAGACCTGGGTCATGCCATTCTTAGGACTGCTATTTGTCTTTTTTTAGGTTTTTTTTGCTCACTTTTTGGAATGTAAAGGGATCAGCTTTTGCAGTCAATCAGCTGAGATTATGTAGGTAGCAAGAGAAGAGGCCTGCGATTTTTAGCAAAGCAAACTGGCCTGAGTAAAGTTGTTCTGCCTTCTTTATACCGTATTATCATATCTCAGTGCCCTTCCTTCATTCTCTTCATACATCTGCTGTTCACCACCTGCTGCTATTTCATACAGCAGAAAGCCAAGGAAACTGGCAGGAGAATGGCCAAAATATGATCCAAGCAAAGAATTATGCAGTTATTCCTATTTGTAAGTGGAAGGTAGCTGCATTGACAGCTATAGCTGTACCTTTTCTTATTCTTATGCAGAAAGTTTGAAGGTTCAGATCTATTTGCAAAGTAAATTGAGCAAATTGTGATCAACTACTAAGGTCTTTTCTTTGGCGGTCATCATTATGCTTGGCCCCACTGTTTTCTGAATACAGACGTGAAATCTCCTGAAAATGAGAAACTTTCTTTTGTAAGCAGCTGCAGAAAGGGGAAAAAAAATCAGAATATGATTTGCATAACGTAGCCTCCATAGCTGTTAAACACAGCAGCTTTGAGGTTGAATCCAAGGCAGGTAAGGTTAAAGCTAAGATTATTTTCTGAATGGGTTAAGGAAGGTAGCAGCCTTGTTACCAACCTACAATCCTATACACCTTTACAGTGCTCAGAAACAAATTGGGAACTGTTATTCACAGCTAAGTGTGAAGAGAAGTCGTTTGACAGCTGTGAAGGATGGTGGTGAGAACAAAAACTTTTAAGGAATGGGCAAAGCATTGAAAAGGCTTCATTCAAATCCCAACTAGGCAAAGCTGTAGGGTAGATATACCCTTGTGTCATAATTTCTCCATCCCTCTAGTAATGTGATCTTTTCATATTCCTCCCACTTTTTATCTTAAATGGACAACTGAACAGCCTCCATGGTGTTAACGCCAGACACTTACAGTATATTCACGTTCTATGGGCGTGCTCACATGTGCTTAACTACTATCTTAATCCAATGGAAAACTCGGAAGCTTATACATTATGTTTTTATAAAGGCCTCAGAATCTTTCATAATCAATCTCATTTAGTCAACTACCTCCCTCAGGTGAAATTAAGATGCCTATCTAAAAAGCCATGTGCTATTTAACTTCTCCAGCAGATCTCTTCTTTATAAAGCTGCCTATATAGTAGGTGAAATCATCAACAAAGTGTTAATGCTTCAGCTTTGTAGGGGAAACACCACATTGTCAGTATGGACAAAGCCAGGCAGTAAAAGGATGGCCTACTGTCTGTACTATTTCCTATGATGCTATGGATGATCTTTTATGAAGAACTAAAAGCCTGTGCAAAGATTTATCCTGTTGAGTATTATGCATTTTTAATGCTATTGATTTATGAATGAGTGAATCCATCTTTCTATACCCTACATAGAGTGAGAAACCAAATGAATAACTCTATGCAAGACAGGCTGTGGATTCTGAGGAGGAGGGACTATTCATATGTCTAAGTCTTTTTGAAGGCCATGTCAAATGGCACTGGACATCATCGAACCATTGCTATATTTGATACTTTTCTGTCAATATGCATTTCTATGTATCTTAAGTAGAGATTTATATCTATTCCTGGTCATGATTTGTACAGCTACAGGTAATCCTTGATTTATGACTTATAATGATTTAATGACCGTTCAAAGCTATGATGACACTCCTTGTTTTTATGACATTGCAGTGCCCGGTGAGCATGAATCAAAATTTGGATGCTTAGCAACCAGCATGTATTCATAAGGGTTGAAGCATCCAAGGGTTAGGTGATGGCCATCTGCGACTTCCCCCAGGGGCTTGCAACAAGAAAAGTCAAAGGGGAAGCAGGATTCGCTTAACAACTCTAGGATTCGCTTAACAATCACGACGATTCGCCTAGTGACTGTGGCAAAAAATATTGTAAAGTCAGGTGTTTCTCACTTAATGACTACATCATTTAGTGAAAGATGTTCTGATCCCAATTGTCATAAATTGAATACTACCTGTACTTTGGAAGTGCAGACTTTATAATCAATATATGTGCAGAGCAAAATTGCTTGAACCTGAATATATATGCCAACCAGTGTTGGGATTCAAAGATTTTTATTACCGGTTCTGTGGGCATGGCTAGGGGGCATGGCTAGGGGCATGACCATGTGACTAGATGGGTGTGGCCTTTTTGCAGTAACCCTCCCCCCATCCATTTTTTGGGCCTTCTGGGCCTCAGGCAAGCCTCTGGGGGGGGAGGGTGTTTCTGCTCCCAGAAGGCTTCCCTAGGGCTCAGGAAGCCAGAAAACTGAGCCGGGGTGGCACAGCCTCCCCCCATGCTTCATTTTGGGGCCTCCCTGGAGCCAAGGAAGACAAAATAAAGGAGGGGGGGGCAGAGGTTTTTGGTTTTTTTGCCTTCCTGTGCCTCAGGGAAGCCTCCTGGGTGAAGCAGTAAGTAAGCAAGGGGAATTCTGGCACAGCTGATGGTAGGAACAGCTGATTGTCAGGAGGGGAAAAAAGGAAACATCTTAGGGAGTGACTGCATGGATTAGGGTCAGACAGGTGGGGTGGGAAAGCATTGGGTGGGCGGGGCAAGCAAGCAAGTGGTGACCAGGCGACTGGGCAGGGGTGTGGACAGCCAGAAATTACTACTGGTTCAGCAACCCATGCCAAATCCTTGCTACCGGTTTGCCGGAACTGCTGCGAACCGGCTGAATACCACCGCTGATGCCAACCTGTACTTATTATTTCTACATGTGCACTCTTTACGTAAGTAAAACCAAACCTGTAGATTATTGTGTTGATCTCACAAGTGTCCTTTGTTACTTGTACGCAAGAAGATATAGTGCCATGTTTCTTCTATGTGAAAGGCAAACTGAAGATTGACTGGCTGTTAAGGATTTTTTTTTTCCAAGAACATCATTGCCCCCTAGAAAAATACATCCACAACAGGATATATTTTTCTTGACTCAGGGCAGATGTTTAAATTTATAGCAGGAGAACTCTACATTTCTTATCTCTTTTTACAAAATGTGTTCAACCATACAGAAAGATCCCCAGAAATTCAGAGTATAATCCAACAACCTTGAAAGGAAGACACAATGATGTAAGCAAGCAGCAACTTGCAAATCTTTGAAAGCAGACTCTACAGGTCAAAACTGTACTCTAAAACAGATAGTGAAAGACTGTAACAGTGAGTACTAGTGCAGTCCGAACGTGACTTTGGAATGCAATGGATGGAACGATCTTTCCCAACCACCACAGATCGGGCTGCAGATTTTCAATAAAGATCCAAGTTTATCTCTCTATTCCTCCCATATTGTTCTCATGGAGTTGCCTTTTCTTCACTTTTTGAATTTCTCACACCCTTATCTTAATATTTAAAAATAATTAATCCTTTGTTTTTTCTAGTTTTAATAAAATAAGATTTGTTATGCTAACAGTGTCTATTATTTGTCATCATAAGAGCAATAATTTTAAAAAGTTGAGGTAACAGTTGCTTATTATCAATCTTAAATGTCAAATAATCATTAGGATGTCAACAGGTGTTAAATAAATATTCCCAAGCTGATAAAGTTGGCCCAATGTTGTCAGCAAAACAGCAATAGTTTAGCCTAAGAGGTCTCTTTCTCGTTAGTACATTAACTGATACAAACAGCTGAGATGTGTGGAAATTGCAAAGCTCTGTGGTATTTCCCAATCAAGGTTCAGGCCACCAAAACTTACAAAAGAAAAATGTTCTTTTCCAGCTAGTATTGCAGGAGACTGTAGCACTTCTAGGTTGACTGGAAATTGGTAATGTAAACATTTCTAACAGTTAAACAAAACATATAATATTAGGGGGGTAGATGAGGAAGTGCTATATCAATGCAAGTATTTTTCTTCATGAAAAGGTTCCTTTCTTCTCATCTGTAACAGGATAGATTATAATGAGGCAGAGTTTCCCTCCAGCATAGTGTTGATATATTGTCAGTATTAAAGTGCCCATGACACAAACAACTAAGCCTTGCATTAATGATCTTGGGAATACGTGTATAGCTGGTGATCTTGGCATAAAGTAAATTATACAGTAATTTTGTTCCAGGACTGGCTAGCTGGAATTCAATACCACCCAAGGAAAATGACCAGAAGGCCTCTCTAGGAAAGCCTGCAAAAATTTCTCTGGTTTCTGATAACCTTATCTGGTTTATCCCATTTCACTTTCTAGAAGTGGAACTCTCGCCTCACAATCAGGAGGCTGTGAGTTCGATCCTAGGTGGAGGCTAATATTTGGAATAGACTCTCCTGCTCAAGCAGGGGGTTGGACTTAGATGACCTCCAAGGTCCCTTCCAGCTCTGTTATTCTATGATTCACCCCAGTACCTATGCTCTCCATTGATCACACTGTTTGAATGTTAGCTACTGACTTGCAGCAGGACACAGCAAGAATTTTAACCTGGTTATTTTCTCCCCTCTACCCGATCTCTGTCATTGTAACAGTATTTTGGAACCCCAGGATAATTTCCTGAATGCTCCCTCTCTTATTTGATCTTTTTCAAATATTTTACATTGCATCACCACCACCCAACTTGTCAGGAATGAGGCAATCAACAAAATAAAAACTGTTTTTCTTTCCTCTTCCCTGTGCTTTAGGCTTGGGATACACAACTTTTGGGAGGTAAAGGCAACATTTGACCTTCTTTGGATATGTACTGGAATGCATTTAGGAGGTGACCAGATTGAGCCTGAGGGAGGGGTCAAATGCATCATCAGTTTCAAGTCCCTTCAGGCCCACAAGAGCTCTAAGTACAGTCTACCTTGAATTCCACCGTTGACTTTTATCTATCGCCCATTTGCTTTGGTAGTTAGTAGTTCAGATTCTTGAAGAGAGCATTAGCATACAATAAATCTATATTCATTTCAGCAGCCTGGACGCTTGATTTCCTGCGCTTGGCATACATCCTAGCTTGTGGGCGTGGCCAGGACCAAGTGGTGGGTGATGCCCGGCCAGAAATAATTAAATTTCATTCCTATTTCATTAATTTTCCCTATTTCTCACATTAAAAACTACAATTTGAACACCCCAAGATTTTGAGAGAGGGCAACAGGTACACAGAGGTATGAATTGACATTGCATGAATTCTTCAAAGAGTTATCCTACCTGTAACCAAAACTAAGGATCACTATGTTTAAGCTTCCACATCTTTCTAATATGGATCCATTCTCATATAATATACACCGAACAGTGTTGTGCAAACTGGAAGAAAAAAATCTTTTTCATTTTGAAATGTGTGTGTGTGTGTGATTACTTATATTTATGCATACTTCAAGCCTGTAAATCCTATCACCAGCATTGATTTGCTATCTTGGGGAAATAATGCAGTTATACCTTAAGAAATTGTTAAAGATACCATAATTTTTTACAGTTATATTTGTTTTATTTATACATTATTCCAATAACAAGCTCTCAATTAAATTTGATGCAACAGAAATCCACCCACCATAAACACATGCTATGTCCAACAACTGAGACTGACACTTCATGCTTCTAGTGAGCTTACCTTAACAAAGCTCTGACATTTGATTCAACTTCTCTTATTTCCCTCTGGCTAGTTGTACGTCTCACTTGTCTGTATTCAAGAAATTATCAGGCTCTCTGCTCCACAGCTATTTCCAAATGATTTAGGAAGGCCTTATAGCATCATCCACAATGTTATTTTGGAAGAACTATGATTGGATGACTCTACAAGATGTTATAAGCATTGCTGCAGTGGGGAAATGACCTATGTGTGTTTTATTGGTTCCAGAAAATGACACATGATCCAGATAGCAGGATGATCGTGGCTATGGAAAGGAATTTCCACAAATACTTTAAGTGGTAAACTTAGGTCTCCCTCTCCCCTTGATATTTATTCATTTATTAAACAAATGGATATAGCTTCACATCTACCAATTGAACTCTGAGTGGCAAGCAAAAGTTAAAGCAGAAAACACAATCCTGTTACAAAACTGGAATGTATTATAGGCTGTCTACAGCACAGTGGTACATACTTAAAGGCTAGGTCCCACTGGCCGACGGATGCAAAATGTATGCATAAAGGACACAGCGGACGAGCAAAATTTCAGAGGTGGCTCCATCCGTTGTAATCCGCTTCAAAAAGTGGTGAAAATTTGCATAAACAGAACGGAAAAGAACGGAAAAGAACGGATGTGGGTAGTATGTAGCGGGGATGTTAAATGGATGTTCATAGGAAGCCTAGCGGATGACAGCGGATGACACCTCCGAAGGGGTTCCGGGGAAGAATTTCGAAGCGGACGCAAAGTGGATGAAGCGGATGCATCACATACGCCTAAAAGAAAGAAAGGGGATGCCGCGCAGATGTATATCGGATGCAAACACATCCTTTCTATTTCCGTACTACTATCGATGTATAGACGTTCCATGTACCTTTTCTTTCCTCCATCTTTCCGTTTTCAGCTGCAGCGGATGTGAGTTGCGAGGATGCCCAGAGGATGCAGAGATGATACAGCGGACATTTAACGGATGATAAACGGACATAGAACGTTTGTTGCTTGTATGTCGCGGATTTACATTGTACACGGCAGAAAGTTCATCCATTCATAAAGTTTTGTGCAGCTCAAAACTTCTTGTGTGGATGAAATCGCAGTGGACGTATCCTCGACGGATAGAGCGTATGAAACACGTATGTAATGAGTACCCAATGGATGCATAGCGTTTTCCAACGGATGGCAAGCTTTTTTTAACGTTTTACATCCTCTTTGCATCCGTAAGTGCAGTGGGACAGGGCCTTTATTCTCTTTCTAGTTGGATCCTCTAGTTTCTCTCTGGATCCTATTTCTAGGAAGGTATTAAAACTTTCTGTTCCAAAAATGTAGGGTTATATTTTGTCATCTTTAGCTTCCCATAAACAAGATCACCAGAGAAAATGCTTGCATAATTCTCTTGTTGCAATGCACCAACTCCAGATTTTTTTTCTCAACAGAATTGCTCCATAGGGGCTCAATGGAGAAACCAAAGAGAACAATCCAGCCCTTAGCGGTTTGGTGGAAAATTAATCAACAGGAGAAATAAATTAATATATTAATAATAGGGATTTTGTTTCTTATCTTTAACAATTTGAATATGTATGGACTTAAACTCTCAGAATTCTCTGGTCAGCATGCTGGAGAATTCTGGGAATTGAAGTCCACATGTCTTCAAATTGTTAAGGGTAAGAAATACTGTTCTAGAATGAAAACAAAATTTTCATAATTAAGGATCTTCTTAATTCAGCTGTGTTCTTCTATTCTTGGGCATGCTTGGGGCCTAATTTCTATTCTGCTCCTAGGTTTTCTTTTGATTTTAGTTCTAGCCATGTCCTGATTTGGCTCCAGATTTATATTGCTACCTGCAGTTCAGTTTTGACACCGGGATGAACAGTGGAGTATTAAAAGTGTTGAAGAATAGTATTTCTACTGACCTTCAAAAAAAAAAGTATCAGCATTGAAAGTACTATCATGAAATGAATTAGATAGAAGAGAGATGGCAATTCTTTGGGGTGAAGCATGTAAACAATTCAGAAAACGCCAAACCTGACTCTGTTGGCATATCATCTCTGCCCTGAACAAAAAAGAAACAATTCTCTAATCCTCTCCTCTCTCTAGGCCATCCCCAACAGAGCCACTTGGTGGCCACACTAAAATTGGGCCTGAGTTAGAATCCGGAGCCTACTAGTTTTGACTGTACTCTGACTTCAGCCATAATGCCACCTCTGCCTTCAAAAGGCATGAACCATGGGGTACAGTAAGATTGCCCCCTCCTAGCCCAACACTCCCCAGCATCTGCCACACTACCTTCTGATGGTGTTATTTTTCTGTTGACAGGCCCCTACAGCTTACATTGCTCCAGGTCGCATGAGGCCTTGATTCTTAAAACAGCTTCAGAGAATGCTCTTCTGTGGCCTGCAAACACTGGATGAAAGCATGCACCATTTTTGCATGACTTCCAGAGCCTAAGAAAGAGCACATTCCATGGTTGCCTGGTAACTGCAGCCTCCAAAGATCACACAAGAATTGAAGAATAGTTGTTGTTAGGTGTTGATGAACTGGGAACCCAAACACTGTGGCATGTCACCTTTGACATACGTGTTATAGGTTTGCCATCACTGAATCAGTTTTTGTCGGCAAACTTTCTATGAACCTGGCACATTCCAGAAGAAATGTTCCAGATGTGTTGGAACCAGAACTCCCAAAATTCTCAGCCAGCAGAGCCTTGCAGTTCCAACACATATCAAAGGCATCTAATTGTGGAAGGCTGGATCATGCATACTGAAGAAAGGAACTGCAGTACTGTCAATGCAATGTGACACAAATAGACACAAGCAGGGTTAGAATTTAGAACTCCCAATTTGCAATTTTTCTCCTATAATCTGTCCTGTTCATCCTGGACAGATGTATAAAATATTTGACTGGTAACACAAGAATATAATGAACTGTTGCCAAAATGAAAAGATACGTTCTGTTCTGGTTTCTGTCAAACCTGGCCCATTATTGGAGAAGATCAAATGAATTTTCCAGTTACCCCCATCTTTTTATTTTTCAGGTGCTCCATTAAATCCTTCACGATACTATTCTTTATTTACAAAAAATTAAGAATTAGTGTAGCAAGAATCCAAAGGCTTGAGTTGCTAGAGTGGGAAGGGAGAAAATATACAAAAAATGTGTGAGTGATACCATGCATAGCAAATAGTTGTTAAAAGGTTAAATATCAGTCACTGAGTACTGTTTTTATGATTCATGATCTGAGTGTCTCTACATAACTCATTGTTTATGAATGCAGAGGAGTCAGTTGTTTATTTCAGCTTACAGGCTTACATTTAATAGAGTGCATCTATCTCTCACAGTGATACCTTACACTTAAAATTCTCAAAACATCTCATCATCTGAGTCATTCCTTCTGATGGCAGATTTCATTTCTAATAGATCTCTGTTGGATAAGAAGGCAGACAATATGCATTCAGATACTTCATTTATTCCGTGTTTTGTAGAAAAAGAAGGAAGATTCTATCTCCAGTAATAAAAAGAATCAAAGAGGAAAGAGTGTGAAGTTTTTGTACTCTCTTCAGTCTGGGCATTTATTTCCTAGTTGGGCCCACTAGCCCTCCTCAGAAAAAATAATGGTTGGAATCAGATTGCAAGTAGCCTTGCCTGAGGCAAACAGACTGTCCTGCATTTCTCTTCCACATACTGCTTTACTGATAAAAAACAGAGGTTACTGCATCTGCTCTGCAACTTTAAAAGTTTAGGAATTGGTGACAGAGTGTTCAATAGGGCAGGAATGAAATGTACGTGTGAAAGAATGTGTAATACAGCGTACACTGAATAAGAATGAAACGTCAAGAAATTAGCCTTTACGAATGTCCATGCCCAATTCATCATGCCACCTTAGGTCATAAGGTGGATGACAATTTGACAACTATATTCCCCAGTACTGAATAAGTGACAATTTCTAAGAACTGAATGAAATTTTCTTTTTTAAAAAAAACAGGATTAGGCAACTGTGCTTTCCTCACTTTGGTTGGCTATCCCTGTTCTAATTTGCTTCTTCTTGATATTTAGAGAATTCAGCATTTCTCTAAGGAATACTGAAGAAAGATTACTGCACCTATATACTAAGTTGTAAGAAGAGCTTTTGAGCAAGCAGTGATTTATTCGGACTTAGGTAGCAAAAAATTCTGTAGGAAAATCTCGCACAGAAATGTTCTAAACAGGGAGAAAAGAGAGGGAGTGTTGTTGTTTTTTCTTGTGAAGTACCCCAAAGCCACAATTTAATTACGTAAGTGAGCATAGGCAGAACGTTTGTCTGTAAATCTTACATGTTGCAAGTGGTTATGAGAGGAAGTATTAAACCTTAGCAACCTTACTTGTTCCCCTGATTGATGAAGCAATATTTATTATTTTGTTTGCAAGCAAAGTATGCAAATAAAAAAGTTCCTTCACAGCTATCCACCTTGAGTATGTGGTAATAGAGGCCTGTCTTAAGAGCTAAGCCTATATTTTGCTGTTTGCGTCTGAAGATATTATTATTATTATTATTATTTTATGAATAGCACAAACAGACCTTTTCGGTGAAGCAAGCTCTTGCTAAATGTGGGTGTATTTTGTCTGGGTCTAGAACAGGATGGAAGACCATTAGATAAAACAAGACGGGCCTCAGCCCTTGGGCTCAGAGGAGGAGGGAAAACTAAGCCGGTGTTTTTTTGGCCCAAGTTAGTTTCTCAAAAACACCTCCTTGGGTTCTCCTGGAATCTTCAGCTTCTGTGGAACTCGATCTGCAAAAAGGTTGCTCTAGGTCAGTCATGGCAAATATTTTGGACTTGGCTGTGTCAGAAATTTGGAAAATGCCTAACTTGGCTGGCATGTCACACTCCTCTTCATGCAAAAGAGAAAAGAAATCTTCCCACCCACACCCACCCCAATCTAGGCTATCCTGAATAGCAGCGCTTGGGACTTGCTCTTCTGTAGTCTCTATATCCTCTGAAAATGACAAGAAAGTACATTCCATTCTGGCACGATTTTTGGAGGCTCTGGAAACCACCTAAGAACCCCATTCTCACACATCCCCCCAAATCTTGTGTTTTTGAAAAGAATTATTGGGTATGGTAAATACAATTTTCTTCTCCTAATTTCTAATGAAAGAATGACATCATTTATTGTTGATGGAATTGCCATTATCCAAAGACAGAAGAAGTATATGATACCAGCTTATTCTGGTCATTTGCCCTATTGATTGTAAAATCCACGTGATCACAGTCCTTCTACAACAGTTTTTTAAGATTTTAAGCTATTTTCTACCTATAACAGCGACTAGTGTGCATGTGTACTGCATGCACTTCCCAGTTGTTAAGATATAAGTGGTAAGTGCAGAGAAACCAGAATATGATTTTAGATAATAATTATTTTGGCTAACATTTTAGAATAGAATAGAATACTTTATTGGCCAAGTGTGACTGGACACACAAGGAATTTGCCTTGGTGTAAATACTCTCAATATGCATAAAAGAAAAGATACATTCATCAAGAGTTGATGATCATAGAGACTTCCGGTGGCAGGCAAGGACAAGTAGAGAGGCTGAGATCCGCTAGTGATTTCAGTCAATCTTTTTCTACGTTTGGTGTGACCCTTTTGAGGTGCTCGAACCCCGGAGAGGTTCGTGTTGGTGTGGGGAGTACTTTAGCTGCTGTATGGGGAAGGCAACTCCCCAGCAGCGAAGAGAAGCCCTCCAGAGCCCAACGATTAAGAGATAGCCTCCTGTTAACGGAGGCTCCGAAGTCCGGACTGTCACTGATACTAAAAGCGAGTAAGTGACAACTTGTGAGATCGTGTGAAAGACGTGTGGCTGAGGGAGTATAATGGTGGAGAGGTGAAGAGAAAAGATTACCAACTGGCAATTGATTAAATAAGTGACTCTTAAAAGCCTGAAAGAAAGCAGCTAGAAAGCGGTGAAGAGGAGCGTGGGCGAAAGGATTTGTTGAACTAAAGTGAAAGTGTGGACTGCGAAGAAAGAAGCCTGTGTTACTGCATTAGAAAACTTTAAGATCGGAAGTGATATGGAACTTTTCATCTGACTACTAAGTTGATATTTTCTTTTGAAAAACTGTATTGAAATAGTGAAGAGATCTGAGGCGAACTGAAGGGGACAGATTGGTGCCGGATGAAATGAGACGCCTAGAAGCCTCAGAGACTCAGTAATATTATATTTACACTTAATTAATAGACTTTTAATAGATTCCTGGGGAACTTTGCCTTAATTGAGGAGGTGTTGTCAAGAAGAAGAAATTTAAAATTGATCCTAAAACACTTTAAAAAAGGGGAGATAGGTGGACTGGAAGATTAAGAAGACTGACTGATTGACTGTAGTCATTATTCAGCATTTTCCTTCTCCCCACTTCCGGTGCATTTGAAGGAGGAAAATAATAATAGTAATATTATTTTTTTTTCTTTTTACCAGAGATAAAGAACAAAGACAGACTTTGGGATTTTTTATTTTTTATTTTCTCCTTTTTCTCCCCCTTTTCTTATTGCTCTTTTCTCTATTACAAATTTGCTAATTTCTTTTTTCTTTTTTTCCTCTGGTCTCTCTTATTATTTACATTTGGATGTTATCTTTTCCCGCTCCTATTACCTCTTCTATATAACGATTGTAAATTTATTTATTGAGATAAGAAATATAGAATAATAGTTTAGATTGTTGATAATTGACTTGATTAATATTCTGAGAATTGGGATAATCATATTTTGACTAGATATACAAATTATAATAAGAATAAAAAAGAGAATATATAGTAAGAACATAAGGAATACTGTAAATTAACTATCAATAATTATAGGATTTAATATTCAATATTGAGTATATTAAAAGTTAGATGTATGGTGTATATATAGGTATTATATAGATTGTTAAATAACATGGTATAGTGATATATAGAAATTGAATACAATCTCATAAAATTTACTTACTTGATTTAGATTTAAGATTTGGAAAAATATAGTTTAATAGATAAATTAATTCTGCATAGATTAACTGTAATATTGAGGCTATAATATTGAATGGTAAAATTAATATAATTCGACAACAGAAACAAATATTAAAAGAAATGACTTCGACAAGTACCACAGCCCTGAAAACTGGCAGGAAGACTACTCCAACTTTAACAACTACATTGGCAACAGCTTCGCCTATGGCCCAAAAAACTATAGAAGAAACATTACCAGTAGAAAAACAACCCAATATTACAAATGTTAATATTCAATCAATTTTACTAACACTACAAGAATCGATGGAGAAATTACAAGAAACAATGATAAAAAACCACAATGAAACAAGAGCAGACATTAACGAATTAAGGGAGGAGATGGGAAAAATGAAATTAGAAATGAAAGCGGATATTTCTAAAATAGATAATAAAATTGGAATACTCCAACAGGCCCTGAAAGAAAATGAAGCAACAATAAAAGAAGTAGAGAAAAGGACTGAACGAACTGAAAGGAAATTGGAAAGGGTAGATGAGGAATTAAAAAAATGTAATCAAAGAAATGGAAGACTCACTGGTTTATTTAGAGATGGACAAGGCGGCTACATACCTAAGATTCCAGAATGTAGAGTCCAAGGATGAAGACCTAGAACAATTGATGGCGAAAATACTGGCTGGACGATTAGATAAAGAAAAGGATGACATTTTAAAAGAGTTTGATGAAGTTTATAGGGTCAGTACTAGCTATGCGAGACACCATAAATGCCCAAGAGAAGTTCACATACGCTTTACGAGAAGGAGTGTCCGCGATATTATTTTTAAGATATCTAGAGATGGAACAATTGTATATAAGGGCAAAGAAATTTTGATTCTTAAACAAGTCCCGAGAAGAATAAGAGAAACAAGACGAGATTACAAATTTTTGGCTGCTTATTTAAACAAAAAAAAATTGTATTCAAATGGTTAATTCCAGAAGGGATGCTTGTTACATGGAAAGAAAGGAAAATTAAAACTGATACTATAGAAAGAGCCCTAGAATATTATGAGCAATTAGTAAGTTCAGAAGATTCGAGTAGTAGGGAGGAATTGGAAATAAACCCACAAGAAGACCAAAACTATCACAGAAATAAAAAAGAAGGAACTTTAAGTCAGCAAACATTAGGAGAGACCAGAGTTATTACAAGACAAAGAGCGAAACAGAATTAAATAAATGGAAGAAGAAAAGAAACTTCTTTCAATTAACATAAATGGTCTAAATTCGATCTTAAAAAGAAAAAGGATATTTACAAAACTAATAAAACATGATGCTGATATAATATGTTTACAAGAAACCCACATAAGAAAAGAAGACGAAAGATTTTTAAATTGCCCGAAACTAGGGAAGCTATTTACTGCGCCAGCAGATATAGGAAAAAAGAAGGGAATTGCAGTATATATAAAAGAGGATTTGAAAGCAGAAGTAGTATGGTCAGACCCGGAAGGAAGAACTCTGGTTTTGAAGATCTGGATCAATGATATCCCAATTTTATTAGTGGTAATCTATGCCCCAAATGAAAACCAGAAAGAATTTTTAAAATATTTATACCAAAAAATAATAGGATTTGAACAAAGGAATATTTGTATTATAGGAGATTTTAACTCTATTGCCAATTATCAGAAAGATCATAGCAGAGGGGAAGAATAAAAAAGGGAAAAGAGAGTTCCCTAAGATATGTAAGGAAATGATAAGAGAATTAAATTTGGTTGATTTATGGAGGAAACTGTACCCTGAAAAAAAACAATTTACATTTTATTCAAATCCACATCAAACATGGACACAAATTGATATGGCATGGATGAATGGGGAAATAGCAAATGAAATAAAAGAAATTGAAATACTACCGAATGAATGGGCAGATCACAATCCAATTCAGATAGTATGGAAAGGTAGGAAGAAACCAAAGAAAAGATGGACTTTAAATACCCAATTATTAAGAGAAAAGGATTATACTGATTGTTAAGCCTGGGTTCCCCAACCAGGGTTAGGTAGACAAGCTAAACAGAATGTGCAGCGTTAGTCAGATAGGCACACAGATAAATGAGTGAGCTAAGCTTGTATGTTTATTAACATACAGTAAAAATAACAGATACGCTTGTGCTATCAAGAATATATTTTATTCCAGTATAAGTTTATAGCATAGTCAAAAACAGTCCAATATTCATTTACCATGTAGTCAGTCCATTCAGGGATATTCAGTTAGCAAAGTCCATGTAGAATATCCTATTGTCAGTTCCCATAAATCAGTCCGTTATTGTCTCTCCCGTTCGAGCAATGCAGTCTTGCTTCCAAGCAGTAATCAGGGATCATCAAAGCCAGAGAGAGAGCGAGCAAGCTGTAGCCTTGCTACTTTTATATGGTTTTCATAACCACACCCACAGTTGCTATTTTACAGTTAAAGCTGCATACATGAATCATATGAATCATAGTTAGTATTTCACCTAAAACAGTTAGGGTGAACAATGTTATCCCTAACACTGATAAATTTAAGGAGGAATTAAATTATTTTTTAAAAGAGAATAATAATGGCGTAACTACGAAACAAAACATCTGGGATACAATGAAGGCGATAATAAGAGGCATAACAATTTCTTATAATTCTAAGAGGAATAAAGAAAAATATGCCCAACAAAATAAACTACAACAACAAATTAAGGAATTAGAAATGCTACTACAGAAGACTCCAAAAAACCCAACATTACAAAACCAGATAATAATAAAAAAACACAAATTGAACTTAATCGAACAAGAGAAACTGATTATAAATTTGAAGATGACAAAATAAACTTACTTTGAGAATGCCAATAAGCCAGGAAGATGGTTAGCTTACAAATTTAAAAAAAAGAAAGAAAAGAGATTGATATATCAATTAATAGACGGTAACGGTGATATACAACAAGAGACAGGGGGGGAAAAAGAAATTGTACATAAATACTATGAAGAGTTATATAAAAAGGAAGAAATAAATGAGGATATAATAAGAAATTATTTAGATCAAATTAAAGATAAAGAATTTGAAGAAGAAATGATAGAAACACTCAATAAAGATATATCGTGGTCTGAACTGAAATTGGCAATAGAGAACCAGAAAAGCAACAAAGCCCCGGGCCCTGACAGAATCCCAGGAGAGTTATATAAAATAATTGCAGAACAGATTGGACCATTTATGTTGGAAATTTTCAATGATATATTATTGGCAGCTAAGATGCCGGACTCATGGAGGGGAGCATTGATTTCGTTGATCCCAAAGGAGGATTCTGAACCCAGATATATTAACAATTATAGACCGATTTCACTATTAAATACTGATTACAAAATATTTGCCTCCATTATAGCTAACAGACTTAAAAGAATATTAAGTTTATATATACATGAAGATCAAAATGGATTTCTCCCGACTAGACAGATTAGCAATAACTCAAGAACAGTATTAGATATTCTAGAATTTTATGAAGCCCACCCCGAGAAACAGATTGCACTTATGTTTTTAGACGCTGAAAAGGCCTTTGATAATTTAAATTGGCAATTCTTAATAAAAAAATATATATAATATGAAATTAGGCACCAAATTTGAAAATATTCTAACAACTATTTATGACACACAACAGGCCAATATTATAGTAAATGGGGAATATACTAGTCCAATAAAAATAGAAAAGGGAGTTAAACAAGGCTGCCCGCTCTTGCCCCTGCTCTTCATATTCGCATTAGAAACATTACTAAATAAGATTAGACAAAATTCAGAGATAAAAGGACTAAAGATTAAATCAGAAGAATACAAATTACAAGCATTTGCTGATGATTTGGTTTTTTTCATTGAGGATCCAATTGAAAGAGGACAAAAATTGATTAAAGAAATAGAACAATTTGGAGCGGTAGCAGGACTTAAAATTAATAGGAAAAAACAAAATTAATGACTAAAAACTTAACAGAAAATCAGAAAAAAGAACTAGAAGAAATTATGGGAATACAAGTGACAAAGAAAGTTAAATAGTTAGGAATATGGTTGACAGCACATTGTAAGGAGCTTAAAGAAAACAACTACGATAAGTTGATGCTTCAGGTAAAGAAGGATCTTGAATTATGGGGCAAATTACAACTTTCACTACTGGGAAGAATTGCAACCGTTAAAATGAATATCCTCCCAAAATTTTTATATCTATTTTAGATGATTCCAATTAAATTACATGAAAATTTTTTCGAAGAACTCAATAAAATTATTGCTAAATTTATTTGGCAAGGGAAAAAACCCAGAATAAATTTAAAAGCAATGCAGGAGATGAAGAGCAGGGGAGGGTTGGCACTTCCAAATTGGGAATTGTATTACACAGCTGCCACTCTTGTATGGTTAAAGGATTGGGTAAACTTAAATAATAAGACAATCTTCTTTTTAGAAGGTCACGACTTACAAAGGAGGTGGCATGCTTTATTATGGGATGTAGGAAAAATTAACCAGAAATACTTTCACAGACACTTAATGAGAGACTCATTGGTAACTAATTGGAAAAAAATATGTAAAAAACACTATTTAAAAGTACCAATTTGGCTATCAACAGTGGAGGCAATGATCCACCCAAACAATTTGGATATTTCTAGAATGATCAAATATAAAGATTTATTAGACGTACAAGGAAATTTGAAATCCTGTCAAGAACTTCAAGACCGGGGATTTAAAATAGATCAATGGGCATATTTACAAATTCATAGTAGATATAACCAGGATAGAAAAGAATTCAGAATTAGTAATAAACCCCAGCAGCTAGATAAAATTTTAATGGGATCAGGAAAAAAGAATATAACTAGATTTTACAATTGTTTACTTGAAGTAGAATTAGAAGAAGAAATAGTAAAAGGAAATATGATTGCTTGGAGTAGGAATGTAGGACATCATATCACTTTAAATGAATGGGAAAAAGTCTGGGGAAGTAATAATAAGATTACAAAATCGGCAGCATACAAAGAAAATGCATATAAACTGTTTTATAGATGGCACCTTCCTCCTTCGAGATTGGTGAAAATATGCCCCAAAATGAGTCCAAAATGCTGGAAATGTAAAAAGAAAGAGGGAACTTTTTTCCACATGTAGTGGTCATGCATAGAAGTCCCAAAATATTGGAAGACAATAAGAAATTGGCTAGAAGATAGTACTTAAGGCTAGGTCACATTGGCCAACGGATGCAAAACGTATGTAAAAAGGACACAGCAGATGAGCAAATTTTCCATCCGTTATTATCCGCTCTCAAAAGTGCCCCAAATTTGCATCAACAGAGCAGACAACAATGGAAAGAAATGGACGTGGGGAGGATGTAGCGGGGATGTAAAGCGGACGTTCATAGGAAGCGGATGGAAGCGGATGACACATCCGCAGGGCTTCCGGAGGAGAACAGCGAAGTGGACACGTAGCAGAAGGAACGGATGCGTAGCGGATGACGCGGATGCATCATGGACGACTATAGGATGCATAGCGGATGCATAGCAGATGCAAAGTGTTCACTGCGCATGCGGGGAGGATGAATTGCGTAAGCTCCGCGGATATAAAAGGATGCAGCTCGCAAGCAGTCAGCATTCAGAGGAAAGACCTGCTGCCAGAGACACCTTGAGAGAACACCATGGGGAAGAAGAGGAAACCTGTGCCTACTCCTGCAAGCCCTGGCAAGAAGGACAGAACCACCATCCCACCCCCTGGCGCTGACTCTGAAGCTGCTGGTGCTGGTGCTGGTGCTGCTCCTGCTGGTGCTTCTCCTGCTACTGCTGCTGGTGTTGCTGGTGCTGTTGGTGCTTCTCCTGCTGGTGCTTCTCCAGCTGCTGCTGCTGGTGTTGCTGGTGCTGTTGGTGCTTCTCCTGCTGGTGCTTCTCCTGCTGCTGGTGCTTCTCCTGCTGGTGTTGCTGGTGCTTCTCCTGCTGGTGCTGCTGCTGCTGCTGTGGTGGACCAGCCCCAAGGCCCTCAAAACCCTGCTGCTGAAGGCCCTGAAGCCTCTGCCAGAGGGAGGAAGAAGCAAGGCAAGGAGAAGGGGGAGAGGAAACAGTACTCCATTTCCGAGGACCATGAGGAGGAGGTGCTGGAATGGCTGAGGGAGAACGAGTACCTGTGGAGGAAGGGCCACAGGCTCTATCGCGACACCAAGTGGAAGCAGGCAGTGTGGAGACAGAAGGCGGAGAGCCTGGGCTACACTTCAGATGTCCTCCTGGGGTGGTGGAAGCATATGCACACCTGGTATGGCAAGCTGCACCTGAAGAGATCCGGGCAGGCCGCTGTCAAGCTAACTGACCGGGAGACCTATGTCATGGCCAGGTACAGCTTCCTGGAGGGTGAGATCTGCCACTGAGGAGCAGCCCCTCTGTCAACCCTCTCCCTCAGACAGCCCACAGAGAGCCACTCCTCTTCCAGCCAGGAGACAGCTAACGTGTCCAGGCAGGTGTCTTTGGAGGGCCTCACGACAGAGACCCCCCCGACAGCTGCACTCCCCGTGCCAGAGGACGTGGAGGATCCCCTGTCTCAGATGGAGCAAGAAGAGGCAGCCACCAGAGACCAACCTACACCCACCCTCAGTTCCACCTCCACAGAAAGCAGGCAGAGAGGCAGACTGGAGGGACAGAGCTACACTGTCCTCTTGGAGATCAGGGACACAATAAAAGCTAGCACAGATTTCCTCTCCCAGCTGGTCCACTTTGACATACCATCCTTGAACCGCAAGCCCTTCATCACGTACGTGAGCCAGACCCTCATGGACATGCCCGAGGCCCAGTACCAGGCGATGAAGGAGAGGATCACAGCTCTTCTGCACCACCCTCCAGGCCCAGCTGAACCTGCTGCTACTCACTCCAGGTCTTCTCCTCCACCCCAGGCAATGTCACAGCCCTTCCACGGATTTCAGCAGCCCCTCGCCTACCAAGCCTACCACTACCAGGACTTCCCACAGCAGAGGCAGCCCTTCCTTTCCACACCCAGGTTCCTCGGATGCCACAGATGCCACAGACACCTCAGCTAACCCAGCTGCAGACCAGACAGCCCCACTACACTCCTCCTTCCTCCACCCCACAGCCAAGCCCTTCCTCAGAACATCTGACATCGGTCTTGGGCCTCACATCCCAGGTCCTTGAGGAAGTGCCTCTCAACCTCACGGGACTGAGTTAGCTCTCTGAGAGCTTCCTGCACACACCATCTCCTGTTGTACTCTCGGGGCCAGGCACCCCAATGGCGCCTCAGACCAACACTCCAGCAACAGCCACCTCCACAGTCCCTGGCCCCTTTACATCTGAGACCATGGGCACGCCTCAGAGTGACTGAAAAGAGTGCCAGAGACTGAGTTGTTATCTGCTCACCTTATTTTTGCTTAAAGACACTTTACTTGGACCATTTTGCTTTTTAATAAAGTCATACAGTTTGTTATTAATAAAGGTTATCTTTGCTTCACACACTTGATTCATTTTTTTTACTTAATAAAGTGTTGGGGAAAACTTTGAAAAAAGGGTTAAGCCTTTGCATGCTTGTGGGATTGGTAAGGAGAGCTGTGGGATGGATAGCTGTGGGATGGGTAAGGATAGCTGTGGGATGGGTAAGGATAGCTGTGGAATAACGATAGTTGTGGGGTAGATAAACCTCCAGTGCAAGCATAGTGGGACTGTATGGTCCACCCTCCCAGCTGCCACACTTATGGCCCTTTATTATCAATAACAATTTAATCATTGATCCACACATTTCAACATAAACACAACTCTTTATTAATGCCCTATTCATTGTAAGGTCACTCAACATACATGGCACAATCTCATCAGTGTGATGAGACAGGCTGAAGGAAGCATCCATTAAGCATCTACCATCCTGTCTTGCCACTCCACTGCTCCAGCTGGGAAGTTGCACCAGTGTTTCAGCAGGTTGCACTACTTCTTCCCTCCACGTGAAGCTCTGTTGGGGCCTTGTACATCCATAGTGTCTATCAGGTTTAGTCCTTGCCTCCATTCACCAGGCTCCATGTCCCCATTGCCTTGTTGGAGGTCCACGAGCCTGTTCTGCAACACTGGGTAGCGGATGCACATGAGATTGTGCAGGATGCAGCAAGCTTCCACGATGCTCATCACGGTCTGTGGCCAATGCTGCATGGTGGTGAGAAGTACCTGGAACCTGTTGGCCAGGATGCCAAAGGCGTTCTCCACCACCCGTCTTGCCCTGGACAGCCTGTAGTTGAAGATCCTCTCTTCACGGGTGAGGCATCTGGAGGTGTAGGGCTTCATGAGGTAGGTTCTAAGCGAGAAGGCATCATAACGCATGGTGAAGTAGGGCACATCTTGTGTGTCGTTGGGTAGGGGTTCTGGATCTGGGAAACCCATGATGAGGTTGCGTTCCAGCCCACCCTTGAGGTCACTGGCATTGTATACCTGGGCATCTGAAGCTGGCCCGTTGCCTGAAGCATCGATGTACATGAACTTGTAGTCAGCATCAACCATGGCAAAGAGGATGATACTGAAGAAGCCCTTGTAGTTGTGATATGAGGACCCTGAGTTGGCTGGAGCTTTGCAGGCCATGTGCTTCCCATCTATGGCTCCAACGGTGTGGGGAAAGTTCCACCTCTGATACCACTGCTCAGCAACTTTCCTCCAGCCTTCTTCAGTGGTGAGGCACTGGAGGAGCTCCTCCACGTATTCTTCGATGATGGCCTGCACCACTTCTCTGACCACAATGCTGATGGTGTTGTGTGGCACCCTCCAGGCATACTGCATGTTCCTGTACGTGGTCCCAGAGGCCAGGTGGCGCAGAGTCAGTGCCACCTTCAGTCCAGGGTCCAGGCTGGGATGGAAGTTGGTGCTCAGCTTGGTCAACCTGGGTCTCAGATGCTCCACAACTTCGTCAAACATGGCTGGTGGCATCCTCATGAAGTGCTGGAATGCACGAGTGTCTTCATTCCTCAGCTCCACCATCAGCTTGTCATACAGTCCAAACTCCGCTCTTCTCCCGATCCATCGTCGGACCCACACAGTTCTTGGACGTCTCCTTCTCTTTGTGTAGAAAAGGTGAAACAGTCTGAAGAGGGCTTGTTTCTGGTGTTGAATGATGGCGGCTACCAAAAGGAGTGTGCAATGATCCATGGTGGAGATCAATGAATGATGTGGAAGAGCAAGATCAAGGGTGAAGAGGTCTGCACACCAGGGCTGCTGGACTGAAAGTGAGATCCAGGTGATTTCCTCCCACTTTTTATAGGAAATGTCGGTTTTCTGCTAGGTGTTCTTCCACATACTCTAGACATCCTCCAGACATCCTAAATATCCGTGATACGTCCCATATACAAACGTTTTGTCCGTTTTAATTCTTTATATCTGAGCTGCATCCGCTTTTATCCTTTCTATGTCCGTGCTACTAACGCTGTGTGGACGTTCCGCGTACCTTTCGCTTCCTCCCTCTTTCCGCTTACAGCTGCAGCGGATGTGAGTTGCGCAGATGGCCAGAGGATGACGAGAGGATACATCAGACATGTAACAGATGACAACAGACGTAGAACGTTTGTTGCCCGTATGTGTCGCAGATGTACATCCTACGCAGCGGAAAGTTCATCCGCTCAAAAAGTTTTGTGCAGCTCAAAACATTTTGAGCGGATGAAATAGCAGTAGACGGATGTTTAATGGATAGAGAGTATGAAACATGTATGCAGTGAGTACACAACGGATACATCGCATTTTCCAACGGATGGCAAGCTTTTTTGTCTGTTTTACATCCTCTTTGCATCCATTGGTTCAGTGTGACAGGGGCTTAAAGAACAGATCGAATATAAACCAGAGTCTTTTCTACTAGGGATTTTTGACAAACAAATATAAAAAATGACAAAATATATTACAATACATATATTAACAGCAGCTAGGTTGGCTTTTGCTCAGTGTTGGAAGCACCCACAGATACCTACAAAGGAGATGATTATCCAAAAAATTTCAAACTGCGCAGAAATGGACAGATTAACATTAGCTCTAAAAAACAAAGAAACTTCAATATGTTAGAATAGCTGGAATTATTGGTATAAGTGGTTAGAACAAAGTTGAATTTTATAATATAGGATTGAAAGAATAAGATAAATTTATATGAGTGATGTATAAATTCTTGTAAAGATAAAGTGTCTAGAGATAGTAAAACCAAAGGAAGAAAAGATCTCACAAACTGTTGAAAGTAAGAATATTTTTAACAAATTTTCTTTTCTGTATTTTCTTTTTTGCTTTTTCTGTTTTTCTGGTCCTCTTTTCCCATCCCCTCTTTTTCTTTTCTTTCTACCCTTCAATTATGTACGTGTTATTATGTTGTTGTGTTTTTTTTAAAATTGTAAAATCAATACAATTTGTTTAAAAAAAAAGAGTTGATGATCATAAAGTTCAACACTTAATGATAGTCATAGGATACAATAAGCAATCAATCACACTAGGAAACAGTCAATATAAATCATAAGGATACAAGTGTCTAGTTATTCTGGTGTGCAGTGCTCTGTAGGGTCGTTTTGAGGGAAGGAGTTGAAACAGTTTATGTCCAGGATGTGAGAGGTCTGTAAATATTTTCACAGCCCTCTTTTTGACTCGGGCAGTATACAGGTCTTCAATTGAAGGCAGGTGGGTAGTAATTGTTTTTTCTGCAGTCCTAATTATCCTCTGAAGTCTGTGTCTGTCCTGTTGGGTTGCAGAACCAAACCAGATAATGACAGAGGTGCAGATGAGAGACTCAATAATTCCTCTGTAGAACTGGATCAGCAGCTCCTTGGGCAGTTTGAGCTTTCTGAGATGGTACAGAAAGAACATTCTTTGTAGTATTTTTTGATGACATTTTTGATGTTAGGCATCCATTTTAGGTCGTGTGATATAGTAGAACCTAGAAATCTGAAGGTCTCTACTGTTGGTACTGTGTTGTCTAGTATTGTAAGAGGTGGTAGTATGGGAGGGTTTCTTCTAAAGTCTACCACCATTTCTACGGTTTTGAGTGTGTTTAGTTCCAGATTGTTCTGGTTACACCATGAGGCAAGTTATATAAACTCATGTCTGTATGCGGATTCGTCATCTCGAATGAGACCAATCACTGTTGTGTCATCAGCAAACTTCAGTATTTTAATAGATGGATTGTTTGAGATGCAGTCATTGGTATATAGGGAGAAGTGGAGAAAGCACACAGACTTGGGGGAGTCCTATGCTAACTATACAGTTATCAGATGTGATTCTGCCTAGCTTCACCTGCTGCTTCCTGTCTGTTAGGAAGCTTATGATCCACTTACAAGTGTGTTCAGGTACCGCTGGTTGGTTTAATTTACTTAGAAGAGTGTTTGGAATGATGGTATTGAATGCTGAACTGAAGTCTACAAAGAGGACCCTTGCGTAGGTATTTGGAGATCCAAGGTGTTGTAGGATGTAATGCAGAGCCATATTAAACAGCCTCACCTGTCGATTTATTTGCTCAGTATGCAAACTGCATGGGATCTAACAGCGGATCCATGATGGTTTTCACGTGGGACAGCACAAGCCTTTCAAAGATTTTCATAAGTACAGATGTTAGAGCAACTGGTCTATAGTCATTCAGTTCCTTGATGAAGGGCTTCTTTGGCACTGGGATGATAGTAGAGCATTTGAAGCAGGAAGGAACATAGCACATCTCTAGTGATCTATTGAAGATTCGGGTGAAGATGGCTTGCAAAGTAGATTTTAGATTAAATATCCTAGCTTGAGGGATGAACATGCTTGGCAGAAAACTGAACTCAATTGTACTTATGGCATATCAACTAAAATATGCCAACATTGACCACTGTTGTATACTTATTGCTAGCAGGGAATACATCATAAGTGCAATTAGGGCTGGTAAATTACTTTATTCTTTTTATTCTCTTACTAAAAAGCAGTAGGTAAAAGCATGTTAAGCAAAGCTATGATGGATGGTGGATACCAGTATTCATGAGTGAATCTAGTGCTGAACGTGGCATGTTCAATATGGAATAGAAATATATAATAAAGAACATGAATATTAAAAATTAATAAAAACTATAACAAAAGAACATGAATAAATGAAATGGAAAAATAAAAATAAATTGTGTATTTGTAAAGCTAAGAGGAAGGATAGAATAGATCTGAGAAAAGATGGTATGGGATTTTATTGACAAGAATCTCCGGAAAGAGTTTATCTGGCCTTCTATTTCCCCACTGGCTGCATCAGTGCTATTTGTAAAAAAGAAATCAGGGGAGCTACGTTTGTGTTGTGATTTCTGCATGTTGAATGCAATCACAGTGAGGAATCGGTACTTGCTTCCCCTCATCCCTGAACTGATTGAGTGGCTTCGTCAAGCTAAGATCTTTACGAAGTTGGACTTGCATGGGGCCTACAATCTGGTTCGCATTCGTGCAGGGGACGAGTGGAAAACAGCTTTCAGGACGAGGTATGGGCATTTTGAGTATACCGTGATGCCTTTTGGATTAACCAATGCCCCAGCTGTGTTCATGCATTTCATGTACAATGTTTTCCGTGATCTGTTGGATCAATTCATGGTCATTTATTTAGATGACATTTTACTTTACTCAGACTCCCTGCAGGAACACTGGCAACCTGTGTGGCTGGTGTTGCAATGTTTACGTGATAACCACCTGTTTGCTAAACATGAGAAGTGTCAGTTTGCACAAACCACAATTGATTTCTTGGGACATCGTATTTCACCTGCCGGGATGGAAATGGAGCCGGAAAAGATACAATCGTTGCAGGAGTGGGAACCTCCACAGCGGGTTAAGGATATACAACGACTATTGGGGTTTGCGAACTACTACCGCACATTTATTCCCCGCTTTGCTGCCTTGACTGCTCCCTTTTCTAATCTGCTCAAGAAGGGGGAGAAATTCCATTGGGGTACTGAGGAGCAGGCAACTTTCGAGGTGTTGAAAGTCGCCTTTGCTTCCGAGCCTATCCTCAAACACCCTGATCCAGGCCAGCCATTTGTGATGGAAACAGATGCTTCCGATATGGCTTGGTGCGGTGCTCCTCCAGGCCTATGCTCCTGCATGCACCTTGTTCCCGTGTGCTTATTATTCCCGGAAGTTGTCGGCTCCAGAGTGCAACTATACAATTTGGGACAAGGAGATATTGGCGGTTAAGGTCGCTTTTGAGACATGGCGGCACCACCTGGAGGGGGCTCATCACCAAATCGAGGTTTGGACGGATCATCGCAATTTGGAACACCTACGTATAGCTCAGACATTGAACCAGCGTCAGGTGAGATCGTCCTTATTCTTTGTTCAATTTGATTTCCGGTTGACCTATGTTCTGAGTGGAGAGAATCAACGCACCAACGCCCTATCTCAGAAGCCCGAGTATACCCAAAGGAAGGATAAAATCTTGCCTCAGACGGTGATTCCATTGGAACGGTCTGCAGCCACCAAGGAACCGGTGGACCTCCGAGTGAGGATTCAGGAGGTGCAGCAGCAGGACCTATTTGTGGCAGCTCTATGTCGAGAATTGGATGAGAATGGGAGACAAGAGACACTTTGGGCATATATTGGGAACCTGTTGTGGTCCGTGATCGGATTTACGTGCCTGGAGGTCTTCTTTGTGGTCTTATTCTACGTCGATGTCATGATAGTCTGGTGGCAGGACACTTTGGGGTGTTCAAAACATTGCACCTCATCTCTAGGACATTTTGGTGGCCGAGAGTTAAACATGACGTGTTCGGATATGTGGCATCCTGTGGGAATCTGTTGCCAAGCCAAGTATGCTCCTGGTGCACCCCCTAGTTTCTTGCAGCCCTTGCCCACACCAGAATGACTGTGGAGGGCAGTTTCATTGGATTTCATCATTGAGAATGGTGACACAACCATCGAATGGTGACACAACCATTTTGGTGGAGGTGGATATGTTAACTAAAATGGCCCACTTTATTCCATGTGCGGGTTAGGTGTGCGGGTCTTCCATCAGCCAAGATAACAGCTCAATTGTTTATCACCCATGTTTTCTGGTTGCATGAGTTACCAGACCGCATAGTATCAGATCATGGGTACAACTTATGGCACGCTTCTGGCAGATCCTACTCGCGAAACTGCAGGTTCAGGCGTGTCTGTCGTCTGCTCATCACCCCGAAACTGATGGGGGGACAGAGAAAGAGTGAATGCTATTTTGGAGCAGTACCTCCACTGTTTCAGCAATACTCAACAAGACAATTGGGTGAAAGTGCTGCCGGTGGCAGAATTTGCTTATAACAATGCTCAACATGCATCCACCCGTGTGTCCTTTCTTTGATAACTGGGTTTCATCCACAACTTTTTCCTTTAGCCCCATCTGATTCCCCAGTTCAGGCAGTGGATACGTTCTTGCAGGAGTTCAAAACCGTGCACCACATGGTCTGCGATCAACTAGAGAGAGCCAAGGAAGACTATAAATGGTTTGCAAACCAACATTGTCGCAATGTTCCACCTTTAGCGGTAGGTGATCGGGTTTGGCTCTCTACTCGATACTTACCAACAACGCGACCATCAAAAAAGCTCGATTACTGTTACTTGGGACCTTTTCCAGTTGAGGCAGTGATCAATCCTGTGGCTTATCGTCTCTCCCTGCCATGGACCATGCGTATCCATCCTGTTTTCAATTACTCAATATTTCACTGACACTGTCAAAATTATATATTAAGATAGGTACAAATTTATCCTCTGGCACTCTACTTGTATGAATATGGAACATTTTCTTTCATCTCCCAAACTGAAATGAGCTTTCTGTTCTAAAAAAAATACTACAAGGTACTGACCGAATGTCAGTTCCAGAAATACAAGGTATGAAAGATGGCTGACGGAAATGAATCTTTGACCTAAAATCCCCTCATCTCTTAGGCATTTTCTTCATTCCCAGAAGACAGAATTAATCTGACAGATTCCAACAGCACAGAATCTTCCTGGGGCTAAACTATTTGTAAGAGAGTAGCCTTTTTTGTTAGGCTGGCAAGATACCCTTTTCTTTTCTACTGCAGGAAGGAGTAAGTAAAGTCAAGATGATGGCTACAACTATGCAATCACAAAATTAATTAGACTTCCCCAACCAGGAATCACAGAACACTCCATTGCTGCTCAAGTCTTTAATCATCTTTTTAAGCTTCCAAAGGATCCTACGGAAACAGACAGAGCTACATCTCTCAGACAGATGATACTTACCAGACACACACTGACATACTTCTGCACATTATAATTGTCCTTACTGGAAGTTTAAATGGGTTTTCTCAAAAATTAGCCGTGTTGGTAATTCCGAGTGTGGGAGGACCAGGGCTCTTATAATGGCTCAATGTCCTATTATCAGTAAAGAAGAGCAAAAGTTATATCACCTAAAAAGTATCAGCTTGCTGGCACAAAGCCATAATAAATAGCAGCCATTGTCTCCTAGGCCCAGCAGAACAAAGCAAGGCTGGGAATGTTAGAAAGCAAGTCTTCAAAAGCATGGAAATCTCAGAGAAAGAGACCGAAAAGCTGAATAAAAGGAGGAAGTGCAAGCTGCAATACATGTGGTTCTGGGATATGGAGATGGGAAGCATGGGGCACTCTTCCAATTCAGTGACATCTGGGACAAGCAGCAGCTTCATCCTTCACAGGAAAGGATAGTTGCTGCTGGGAACTCACCCTAGAGGCTTCCATAGTTAACCACAATCTCATTATTAAAGCACTTAGCAGTTATGGCTTCATTATCACTAATGGGGCCATGAAGGATTGTAGCTTCTGATGAGAAAGTGGGCAGGGCAGCTCTCTGCAGAGCTGCAACTGGGAAGAGAAAGTGCTTTGCAGATGTTGAGCAAAGGTTGCTACAGCCAAGAGCTTCTTCACCCAAGAACACTGGAGCACATCTTGCAGCAATGGTCCTTGTCAGCGAAAGCTTATGCCAGCATTGCTGGGAATTTGCTACACCCCACAGTGAGGAATGGTTATTCTTAGGCAAGACTCCCCGCTACCAGAAGCTGGTGACTCATCCCAAGAGCCGCCAGAGGTTTTCTTCAGATGAACATTTTCCAATCTATTTTTCAAGGTGATTATCCAAGGCATGTCTACCAAGAAGGACCTCCTGGGTTTGCTGGGCTTTACTTCCTCATGCAATAACTGGTAGTCATAATTGCCATATTAAGCAATAATGTTTAAAAAGATGCCTGACATGGTAATTTCTATATGGGAGATAAAGGGAGTAGTCTAAGGCTTACCTAAGAAGAATGGATCAAGAAAGCAGGACAAATCGAGGAAAAAAGAGAGATATCTGGAGACAAAAACTACAAAATTAAATTGAATGGAACAAGCAAACCAAAGCCAATAAATGAGCATAACAAGGAGAAAACTGGGCAAAGTAAAGTGGACATTTTATGCAACAGTATTAAGTTTAACTGAAGTGAATCATAGTTATTCACAAAGAATTGCAGAGGAGAGGGTTAGGGTTAGGCTAATGATTCTTCCTTAAGGTGATGCATTGAACTAATGGCTGAAATGAGATCTGAACTAGGATAGTTCTGTTATGTGCATTATTATCCTTCAACTCAGGCTCAGATCCTGGTGATTACATAGATGCATCCATGCAGTTTTCTTGGCCACAGGATTGAAGAATTTGATTCCTTTCTAGCTGTGTGGTCTTCCTGCTGCCCATAGCCGGGTCTCCTTTACTTATTCATGTTCATTTTAAAAAGATATTGTCTTCAACAACATGGCAACTTGCCTGCAGCACAACAATATCCCCAATGAAGCATGACTACAAGGACTACAACTGAGGGCCTCAGTTAATTTGATTTCATGCAAATTTACACCTCATTTGATGATGGCAGAACTCCAATCCCAACAGCCTAGGGAAGCATGACCCTCGCCTTTCCTGTTACTGGATGTTACCTCTATCATCTTATCTTTCCTGCATCCTAGGGAAGCAGGTGATTACTGTAGTCGGTTAGGCAGCATTAGAGTTGCTTTGTGCTTAGAAAGAGAACTCAGCAGGGCCTTGATGAGGTCTATCACATTTGGCTGCAAAAGTTCCACATAGCTTCTAAATGGCAGCAAGCTGTTATAGCTTTCAGTATTTGTTTGGTGCCATCTTGTGGTCATCTGGATTTCTGCTACCCAGACAAGATTGCAGGAGCTTGTTTCCCCCATAGACTAATTAATATACAGTCACTTTCTCCCAGCCATAGGAAGCAGGCCACGGCAAACCACATCCAAAGTTCTGCTAAGAAAACTGCAAGGACTTGTCCAGGCAATCACTAGGAATAAATAATGACTGAAAGAAAGTGAAGCAGACAGACAGTGTATGTGTGTTTTGTTTTTGTAGCTGAAATTTTGTTTAGCCAAAATCTAATTTTCCCATTAGTCACACAGCACCTTTCAAAGTAATTCAGCCATCATTATGCCAATATAGCAGCCGCAAGATAAATATAATCATGACTAGAGGAAAAATGGCTTGTATTTTATTTCTCCTTAATTTTGCCTGCCTTTTCTTCCTCTTTAAAACAGTTTTGCTATTTCCCTAGATAAAAAATTCAGCTGTAAAATATTTTTAGAGAGCCAGCTGAGTGTAATGGTAAAAAGGCATTAGGTAGAAACTGGGAGTGTGTGAATTCTAGGCCTGCCTTAGGCACAAAGCCAACTGGGTGATCTTGAATCAATCATTCTCTCTTAGCCCTAGGAAAGAAGCAATGGCAAATTGCTTCCAAAACCTTGCCATGAAAAACGCAGGGACTTATCCATGAAGTCACCAGAAGTCAACACTGAAATCCCCAAACCAAACCAAACCAAACCAAATTTTACTTGGCCTGGATGTTTCTGTCATGTATGAGAGTCACTTGTTCCAACAGCTGCTTTACAAGATATATTGTAAAGCAGCTGTTGGGACAAGTGATTCTCATACATGACAGAAACATACAATCTTTGCCTGAATTCTGAGCAGTGTCCCAGTGAGAATTTGATGCTAGGGACTTCCTGTTCTGATTGTTCTCATGCTGTGCTTTACCCAGATCCATTCTCATTAGACTTCCTTCCTGTGATCCACACTGACTCGTAGGAACTAGAACAAGAGGAAACAGAAAGTACTGAGGTTTCCAGCCTTTTTCCTTTACCTACACTTCCCAGTTGAGCAACTAGCTTAACTGTGTCCAAAGAATTAAGGCCTGCCTTTCTGTTTTACTGCAGTGGAAGAAGACATCTGTCCAATTACTTGCTTCATTACTGCCTGCCAATGGGCAACAGGTTTGGTAGGTTGTTTGTTACTGGCTAATGCTTTCTGCTCTCTCTATCTCAACCCTCCTGCAAGGCTCTGGGTGTTAGCTCTTTTCTCCTTAATACGGTATACTATGCACTATAAAGACTGTTTTATTTTCCTATATTCCAGATTTGGAGGGGGGGGACAGATCTGTGTTAAGGATTCTACCAAATTTTGTATGGGACACACATACATTTTGGACTGCATAAAGGGTTGCACATATTAGAAAGTACTTTCTAAAGTGCTTTCCTTAATCTGAGCAACTTTTTGAGCTATTAGGTAATAATCTTCACCAAAGTGCTGTAAATAATTTTCGTAACTCTCCCCTCTTCATAACCCTGAGGATTTCATAATCTCTTACTCCAGGCAACCTTTTGTGGAAACGGAGCCTCCATCTAGCTTCTATGGCTTCTTCATAAAAACCAAGATTCCTTACCTTTCAGTAGAACGACTCACATCCCTTGTTCAGATGTGCTGTCGGACAATGCAGACAGAGACATGTTACCAGTGTAACTGCCCAGGAAATCTAAATTTTCATAATGATAAATATTTTCTTACCTATTTTATCAAATTCAAGTAAAACATTGTTAGACACCATCTAAAACTGCCAATGAATTGGATTCTGAGAGAGCAGTTTTGCCCCACCCCTTTGTTCAACAGATTACTACAATCTGAATTGAAAGAAAAAAATATACCCAAACAAGCTTTTCAAAATATTATTTGAGGGATACTGTAGTAATGATATGATGTTGCTATGATTGAGTAGCTCACAGCAGACCCTGTAACGACTGGGATCACATACAGCATGGTTTGTCTAACTATAGTTTCTTAAGTAAAATCCAACTGATTAGACTCCTGTAACATACAAAGCAAACTCCAATAAACCACACGATGCCATAGTGTACAATATTGCATGTGGATAGGAAAAGCAGAAGGGCAAACAGGCTGGAGGCAATTTCCCACCCTTTTAAAAAGGAAAACTGCGGTAGACCGACAAAATCTTACAGATTTGTGTGATGTGATTTCACTCTCTTAGTCCCCCCCAACCAAATTCCCTCCAAATATTGGGTGGCCCTTGGCTCCCATACGCCTCCCTAAAGGCACAGCGGTTTGCCAAATTGTTCCACTTTATTGGCCCTCAAAACCGAGAGTTGCAGAGCTGCCGAAACACGAAGAAGTGCAAATACAGGTAGTCCACGGCTTACAGCAGTTCATTTAGTGACTGTTCAAAGTTACCACGGCCCTGAAAAAAAGTGACTTATGACCAGTTTTCACACTAATGACCGTTGTGGCATTCCCATGACCATGGGATCAAAATTCAAACCCTGGGCAACTGACTCATATTTATGATGGTTGCTGTGTCCTGGGGCCACATGATCCCCTTTTGCAACCTTCTGACAATGGGGAAGCCAGACTCACTTTACAGTTTGACTCATTTAACAACTACGGGGATTCACTTAACAAAGGTGTCAAGAGTGGTCATTAAATGGGGCAAACTCACTGAACCAATGTTTCACTTCGCCACAGAGTGGGCTCATTTGTGGCCGTAAGAGGAGGGCTACCTGTAGGTTGCTGTTTAAGGGGCGCTCCCTTGGCCCCTCTCTTTAAGGAGGTGTGACACACACACACACACACACACACATCCCGCAACTCTCTGGAAAGAAAAGCAGTCACTCTCCCAACAGTGCTTCTGTCGCAGAGGGCTTTTGTGGTGAGAAAAAAGCAACTTTGGGACCACAGAAGAGATAGATAGACAGACAGGCAGACGACCCCCCCCACACACACACACACAGAGGCGGAGAATTCAAAGCTTCGTGGGAAAGAGTCCCCTTCCCAACCCGTGTAACTAAAGAGAATTAAAAGGTTCACACAGACCCGCGCCCCATCTCGGACCACCAAGCTGAGTTGCTTTCAGAGGGTCGCCCGGGAGGATGAAGGAGAAACCTCTCCCTGCAGAGCGTGGTGGACGGGGCGGGGGAAGAAGGCCGGCCCTGAGGGGAAAAGCCTCCTTTAAGGGAAGGCGGCCCGATCGTCGGAGGGAAAATTCAGAGCGCCCCCTCGTGCTGGCGGAGGCCATTGTGCCCCTCGCCTCCGGAGTCAGAGCCAGAAAGGGTGAGGCGAAAAGCCGAGCGCCGCGAAGCCCTCTGAGGCTGGGGAATCCCGACGGAGGCGGCCGCCTTTCGAACAGCGCCTGCAAGGGAACAATGCGCTGGGAGCCAAAGGAGACTCAGGCTCTCCGGAGCTCCATCACCTCTTCATCCAGTTTCGTTGGGACGAGGAGAGGGAACCGGGGCTTGCAGGAAAGGAAGGGAGCAGCCCCAGGTATGCTCGGGGTCAAAGGCTGGGGTTTCCGCGTAGGTGCTGCTGCTGCTGCTGCTGCTTGAACGGATCCTTCGGGAGCCTCCGGTGAGTTGCGATGGCAAAAAGGCTTTGCTGGGAGAAGCGAAGCAGGCGGTCTTCCATCTCCGGCCAGTCGATCTCCGCGGTGCGCTCAGGCTGGGTCGGAGGATATGAATGGCGGGTATTTAGTGTTGGAGAAGTTGAGATGCTTTCCGAGTGACTTGCTTGCTTTTGGGATGGAAGCACCCAGAAGAATCGGTGCCGCTCTGGGAGAGAAAAACATGTGGCAGAAGGCCGGAGCTCGAATTGTTTGGGCTTTGTTTCGCACGGTTTCCCTTCCGTGGAAAAAGCCCTCAGAAAGTCCTGGAAGGAAGCGAAACAGCTCCCCTCTTTCTTGTTAAGTATGATCGGGAACTGTTAATTCTAAAAAAAAAAAAAAAAAAAACCGGTAAAGGGGCGAAAAATTGTCATTTGGAGGCTCTTCCAATAGAGACTGGAGGCATCTATCCCCAAATACTCCTCACCTGACACGATTTCATTCCCAGTTCTGCCTTCCCAGAAGGTAGTTATTCATTCCCCGTCTTCTATCACATGTCCCTGTTCAAGGAGTGAATCGAGTGAGGAAATACTCCCGCCACCCTGTTAATAGTTTGTAAGTAGGTTGGAATATGCTAGTTCTCCTTGGCCTAAACAAGCTGCATTGTATTTCACTCTGTTACCGCCAAGCCAATGGGGCTTTTGAATGTGCAGGTGTGCGGTTTTATTGAGTTGAAAAGCAAGACAGCCAAAGGACACAACTTGCACAAGGATATAATAAGAAGCTAGTGCTGTGAACCTAACAAGTTATTTACTCCTGTACAGCATTGGTGTGTGGGTGTATCCAATTAAAATTGATTGAGTAATATAAAATTTGATTGATTAGACTTGTAGATCTTTTTTTTTTTTTTTCCCCTCCTCAAGCTAGATGCTTATGTTGCTTTGATTAATACCTGCGTAAGTTGTGGCAAGAACTATTTTCTGAAAAAGTCTTTCCTTCTAATGATAATAGGGGAAGATGATGACTTTTGACTACCGGTAATGCTTCCCTGTATGATGTTTAGCAATATATTAATGATTTCAAATAATTTCTATTAACTTTTTTGTTAAATATTTTAACTGATGAATTTATCAATGAATTAAACATTGCAGTTCTTCAATTTTATAAGTTATTACTGTTCCGTACCTACCACTAAAATAAAATTAAATAGCTTCCATCTTCTGGATCATGAGTTCACCCTCCCCAATATGGATGAAATCTGCTTTTCTCAAATCTCAGGCGCCCTAAATGGTTTGCCATGAGGGAAGCACAATTTTCTGTATCTGGGCAGCCCCAGAGCCTAATTCCAATTTCAAAAGAACTTTTATGGAAAGAGTGAAAAATGATTTTCTTCAATGTGACTAGTGGGATAACTAGAGGATATTAAGAAGTGAATGTTACCATTTATCTTCCCAGATTCTGTTTTTGTTTCTATAGGGGCAGTGAAAAACATGGGAAGTTATAATTGTATCATCTGATTTTGAATATAGCCACAGGTTACTATTGCTAGACAATACTTTTTTATGGAGCAATCCAGTTGCAGTACCTATGATAAGTACAAGAGATATGCTTATTTAAACACGCACGCCTGCTGCAAAAGTGAATAAGATAGCTATAGACTAACACAATTTGCTTCTGGTTTTACCAAATGAATTTAGACCATTATCCAACATCAGAAGGGTTTGCCTCTCTTGCAAACTGTACATAAATGAAAGACTTCTTTGTTGTTTTGTGCAGAGAAATTTTAAAAGGCATGATACAGTACTACCTTTATTAACACTAACACAATTTTTACAAAGATTATAGAAATAATCTTTCAGGGTTTTTCAAGGCGATTGTTATACAGGACAGTAATTGGAGGGGGAGATGGTAATACCGCAGTTGTTCTGTTTGTATAAATATCAGCACTTTGGTATATCTAGAGAGCTATATCTAGAGATAATCAGTTCTGATGAATACCAGTGAGAGTTTATTATGAAATCCAAGGTCCCAAAAGATTTTTTTTTAAAAACAAATTAGCAAACAAACAGAAGCCACCAATGGCAAACCACATCCATGTTTTTACCATGAAAACTAGAGAGATATATACCTCTGATGTCAACAGGAGTTGAACTTTTTTTTTTTTTTTTACTCTGAAGTAGGTCCAATTGTGATGTCTCAGGTCAGAGGATATAGAAATGTTACCCTAAGTTGGAGGGCAGGACATATTAGCAAATTTGGAAAGAATCCTCTATATACATAATCAAAGAGTAAACCTTTTGAACTTGATCTAAGTAAACATACGTAGCATTGTGTCATCAGCTTAGACTTTTGGATTAGACTTAAATCTATAAGAATGACATAAAGCTATTCTCCTGGTTTTTGTAAATAGTGTAAAACCTGAGGAATTGCTCCACGTGTTACAATGTTACAATAGATATTTTCGTCAATCTGTATTATTTTGTTTATTGTGAAGATCTGGAAGATCTGAAAGAAAGTTTAAGAGAAGCTTGTTGACATTATTTGAGGAACATTTAATTAAATCTAATAATACTTTTCTATTGTACATGCTATTTGTAGCATAGATGCTAGTTTCTCAGAAATAAGCCCAACTTCTCATCAGCTTGTTCTTTCTTAAATTTCATGATGACATCTGTAATCTAAAACATGAGTTGGAAGATTTATTGTGTTGATAACATTAAATTGGACATGTCTATACTGTAAATTTAAAATCCCTATTTATATGTTCAAATAAAATGACAGAAAGAATAACGTAATTATGAATTAAAACAAAGAACTTGTTATAAAATAAAATATAAAATATGGTATTTTTCCAGTTTTAGTTCTGTTTACCCCCTATAGTTCTCTTACCTGTTTGTCACTATTGTAAAATATCCTTAATCTTAAGCTTTCTTTCACAGAATTGCAAAATCATACTTAAGTTCCTTAGAAATGCTAAAATATAAAGTACATCGGGAAGATATTTTATCCTTGCTATTTGGAAGGACCCCAATAAGGCAATCCTGTGTATGGCTGAAGAGATGTTAACAGATACCCAATTAGCACCAAATCAACATTCATCTGAATCAGAGCGGGAGAAGTTACTCTAGCGCATGAGGCAACAGATCAGAAATATAAAAGTTTGCTTCCTTTGAAGACCTTAATTTATGACCACAATTGAGCCCAAAATTTCTGTTGTTAACTGAGACAGTTTTTCTGCATGTTACAACCTTTCTTGCCACAGTTATTAAATGAATCACTGCAAGTTGTTAAGTTAGTAACACAGTTGTTAAGAGAATCTGCCTTCCCCACTGACTCTGCTTGTCAGGTCACACAAGGTGATCACATGACCCCAGAACATTGCAACCACCATAAATATGAGTCAGTTGTCAAGCATCTGAATTTTGATCATGTGATCATGGGGAATGCTACAATGGTCGTGTGAAAAAAAAGTCACTTTTTCCAGGGCTGTGGTAACTTCGAATGATCATTAAATGAACTGTCATAGGACAACCTGTAGCCCAAATCTGCCTGAGGTAGCTGCTCCATTTTACTTTATGTACTTTTGGTTAGCTAAAAGTGAACTACCTTGAGGTAATTGGGCTTCATTCTAGGAAAGTGACGGCATTTTTAATATTCAGTCTGAGTGGGATTTTTTGATTGAAGGGGAGGTACCTAAGTTAAGGCCCTGTGGATTTTAAACCATAAGCAGAAAATTTCCTATTTAAAAAGAATTTACTTAACTACTTCTTCATGAAAGCCTTACTTCCTTTCCTTGATCGTGTTTCTATTGGTTCTCCTCCTCATTGAAAATACGTATGTTGGTTTCTATGATAAAATATGTAATCCAAATCAGTTGTAAATTAAGAAAAAATAAATAAAAATACAAGAGAAGTCAGCCAGGCAGGACAACACAAAAGGGGAAGTTAGGAGAAACTACATTAAGTACGATGGAGTTCATACAGAAAACTGGCTTCTCTTGGGGGTTTGGCAGGAGCTGGTGGCTGGGAACAAATAGGACAGAAACGGAGAGACTAATCTTCTTTTCCCCACTTGCAGATGCCTGAGCCTGGAAGCAGCTGTTGACAGGATGTTTGCTATGCACCCTCCCAATGCTTCTCAAGCACCTGCCATTCATCTAGTGAACAGTTCCTCCTTGGATCTTACAGAACTGGTGAAGACTCCACCAAGTGCTCCTTCTCCTGCTGCCCCCATCTTCTCAATGACTTTGGGAGCAATCTCTAATATCGTGGCCTTGGTAATCCTAGTGCAGTCCTACACCCGCTTCCGGCGTCGTTCCAAGGCCACATTCCTGCTTTTTGCCAGCAGCTTGGTTATCACAGACCTAGCAGGCCATATCATTCCAGGCTCCTTTGTGTTGCAACTGTATGCCACACAGCGTGGTTGGAGAGCCATGGATCCCTCTAGAGCTCTCTGCCAGTTCTTTGGGGCTTCCATGGTATTCTTTGGACTATGCCCTCTCTTTCTGGGCTTCATGATGGCCGTGGAGCGCTGCATTGGCATCACTCGTCCTCTGCTTCATGCTGCAGTGGTCACGCCAGGCCGAACGAAGCTTTCCTTGGTAGGACTGTGGACCATTGCTCTTGCCATTGCCCTCTTGCCTCTATGCAGGTTTGGGAAATACGATATACAGGCCCAAAACACTTGGTGTTTTATCAAGGTGCAAGGGGCAGAAGAATGGTCCGAAGTTGCTTTTGCCTTGCTCTTCTCCCTTTTGGGATTGGCCTCTCTGGTGGCCTCTCTCATCTGCAACACATTCAGCGGAGTCATTCTGGTGCGAGCTCGTCTTCGTGGTCAGCGCAAATGCGGTCGGCGGAGAACCAAAGCACATGACATTGAAATGGTTGTGCAGCTTGTAGGCATCATGGTGGTCTCCTGTATTTGTTGGAGTCCATTATTGGTGAGTAAAAAAAAAAAAACAACCCAGAAAAGAAGCAATGGAAATGTGTAGGGTGTTTAGCACATATTTTGAGGCACAAAAAGGTGGGGAATTGGCATGTGTCAAACAATCCCTTCTCTAGTTCATATAAAGTTGGAGTGAGAGCTATGTTCAGACTTGGACAACAGCAATAGCACTTAGACTTATATACCACTTCATAGTGCTTTATAGCCCTCTCTAAGAAGTGGTCTACAGAGTCAGCATATTTTGTTGTTATAACTACAATAAATATAGTACTGATCTACATGATTTTTGTTTCCCGGTCTGGTCTATTTTAAAAGGCTATGGTTGTTCTATTACCATTAAAATAATAGGGAGAGCATCAGATTGGGTAAACTTAGAATAAGATGCCCTTCGGTATTAGGAAGATTCTTGGAAATATGTTCATACGAAACACAGTACCTTGATTATGTAAGAAACTATTTGATTAGAGGGGAAAGAACGTTAACTGGAAAACTTCTTGAGGTTAAAAGTTTGAATCAAATTGACATTATGCTTAGGTATAATAGCCCAAAGAATGAACCAAGCAATCACTCAATTGATTCTGGGAAGCCCTTATCAGCACACAAATAAAGGGCTGGGTTGTGAATGGTATATTTATTATGTGGACTGAGCTAATGTATATGCAGAGTTAATACCTGTTTCTAAGTTCTTCGGGTCACTGGGAAGGAGTGAACCATAGAAACCTACAGTCTCATTATCTTGTTCTTTCATTTGCTGATATAACATTGCTGCCCTTGTTCTCTGTGCCGTTCTCAGGTCATTGTCATCTTATCAGCGAGCAACTCCCATAAAGCTTTGAATTATGAAGAACTGCTGTTCCTTGGGGTGCGCCTGGCCTCCTGGAACCAGATCCTGGACCCATGGGTATATATATTGCTGCGACGTGCAGTGCTGTGCAAACTCCTGGCTCTACTCCTAAGGCGCCCTGACCTCAAAACAACACACTTTGACCGCTGGGAGGCCAGCTCCTTCCAGAGCTCTGAGCGCAGCGTTGCTGCTGGTCGCATCTAATATTGGGTGGAGCAAACAAGAGTTGATCGACTTGAAAGCACTTTGAACTTTCCTGGAATTCAGAATCAGCAATCTTGGCTGCTGCTGCTGCTACTGCTGCTGCTGGTGGTGGTGGTAGTATAGGAAAGACCACAGATAAACTGGCAGTTTGCTTGGTAGCAAATAAGAAGTTCAGTATTTTGAAGCAGCCTCTTGCCTATTTCTGACTTTCTTATGAGAGGGAGAAAGGGAGAGATGCACGATCTTGGAAAATATAATGACAGTTCTTTGGGGACAGTTCAAGGGCATCCACAGAAAGGGTGAGGGAGTATAAATATATCACAATGTGAATGAAAAGTCATGATGCTCATGAATTCATTTTGATATCATAATGGTTTCTATTGGACACCTATGGAGGAAACCTTTGCTCAGTGGTAAAGAATACATTATACATTCCTGATACTTCCTGTAAAGCAGAACTAAGAACTCTTGTCTGCTCTCAGATAGTAATCTGTATCAGAAGAAGATAGTTCTTGACCAGGTAAATGAAAGCAGGCCAGTATGTTTTGAGAGGAAAATGATTTAGTGCATTTTTAAAGCCATACGTCCTTCCTGATACAGGCTGCACTGTGCACAGTGAACAGCCTGGAAAATTATTCTTGCTATATTCCAAAACTGAATCACATTACCTGTGACTTTCTTGCATAGTGCAAGAGCAGCTTCTTAAGAGTATGAATCTTGCTCTTGTGGATCCTCAGGCAAGAAGACATCCCAGGTAGCCTCTTTCCTTGGATGCTGAGTTCAGGTAGATCCTCATCCTGTTGCACTTCCCTAGCCACAAGTAGCCATTCGAGTCCAACCCTGTCAGGGCAGGCTATTTAACCTGCTGCCAGAAATGACCTGGATACTTGGAACCTATGATGCAGATTTTCCACAATGTTGAGGCAGCTGCATTACAGCAGAGTGTAAAAGAATTTAATGGGTCTAAAATTTGCTCTGCTTCTGCACAAGGAAACTGATACAAAATATCGCTTTCTCACCATCACATGTAGATCGCGCAGCAGTTGCAGCAGAGAAAACAAAGGTATGTGCTTACGGTTCAGGGCGGCCTTTAATTTAAACACGAACCTAGAAATTCTAGAGAACCCTTTCATGGGCGTCATAGATTGATTTAGAATTTTTTTTAAAGGCTGAAAATGTGATCTCTTGGGGCCTCCCAAACTCTAGAATTTTAAGGAAGCGCCTTTCAGAAGAGTTAAGTAGACCTACAGCATGATTTACTCATAGAAGAGATCTGCAGAAGTTCCTTCCTAGAATGGATTTCAACAAATTGTTGCCGATGATCCTGCAAGATAACATCCTTGGGGAATTGGTGAGACTGATCCACAGACTGCGAGGGGATTCCTCCGTCTGCTGCTCTACTCCAAGCTCTGGGAGGTAGGGAGAACAGAGCATGGACAATGGAAAAACCCTGAAATGATTGATCTGTAGGGGCTGGCTGTGGCATAGTTGTACCCTGTGAGAACCCTTAATCAGCACCAGGCACACACCAGCATAAAGCACTTCAGTGGGGCGTTCTGGCCCTTCGTGCTTTATGTTCTTCCATGTCCTTGACTTGCTTTGCACTTGCTTCGCACGGCAGCCTGTGCTAGCCCAGCTAATCTAGTCAGCCTCCGGGTCTCATTTTATTGTTCCATGTGTTTTGTTTTCATTCAGTGGCTGCTTATTGTCATCAGGCAGCTGGAGCATGTAAAATCAAGCTTCCAGAATCCTGGCTGGGAAACAAATGGGATCAAACAGCAGAAGGAAAGTTATCACCATTATGGGAATTAGTTGAAAAAAAGAGGTGAAGGTGGAGATCTGTTGCTCCAGGTTCAAGTTTTCTGCCCCACTCTACACACCGGTATTGTCCCAACAACCCTTATTGTTCAGTATGGTGGTAAACACACAGCTGTTTTGCTATGTTCCTGTACTATCAAGTGGTCTGAGATCACGACGTGACACAGCTGCAGCTGAAATGGGTCTCTGCTGTCCATTGACCTTTTAATAAATTATTTATTTCTGGGCACATTGTAAAAAGACCATGTTTGGTGGTGCCTTGGCTGAAATTCCATCACTATACAAATACTTTGGTTAAATCCATGCACTATTTTTGCTTTTCTGTTGTATTGGCTGCCAATTGAATTTTTTAAAAAAATCCTTGAAACTATGAGTTGACTTTTTAACTACTGACAACTGGTGGCAGCAAAAGTGAGAGATTCTGTACTACTTGTCTGCCATTTAGTGGTTGTCTGAATCTCTGCAGCTGCTAATAGATGCCAGAGGTTGAGAAAGTGGAATTGCTGTGAGAATCAGTATGGTAGTTGTAAACTAAAAGCTACACAAGGAGCTGAGGCAGGAGATTCCCTGCCTCACACAAGATACACAGTGTCGCGATACAGGGCCCATATGCAATATCTGAGACAAGATAAGAAGAAAATATCCAGAGTAGAGTAAGAATTCCCAGTTGCAGTAGACAGTGAGATACAGGCAACAATGTGCAGGCATATTCTTTGGAAACAGCCAGATGGCTGCAGTCTTTATACCCAGGGAAGGATGTTGGATAGATATGCCCATATCTTTCTCCCCTGAGCATGTTTTGCTCTCTGCAGCCTTCATAGAAGATGCATGCACTTTCAGTTTACAGGACATTCAGAAGTCTTTGTCACCTAATAACACACACCAGAGTTTGTTGAAATCCACCTTATTTACTAGTCCAAAGGCTTTGCTGTGGGCTAAGAGGGGTCAAAAGGAAACAGTTTGGACTGGCTTGCAAGCAGGGTTGGAAAACTGCCCATCCTCCATTCCCTTGAGTTCTAAACTGGAAGGCAATACAAGAGCAGGCACTGGTGTGAAGCATTCTGATGCATTTGTGGGCAGAGGCCTAGTATATGGGAAGCCTTAATCCTGCATCTGAGTTTCAATGAGTAGCTTCCTGATAGTTATGGAAAGCAAAATGTTAGAACAGATGAGCCAGTCTGATGGAGAATGGTTAAATTCTCATGACAGCTGCTTAAGCTTTGTCTTCCCCTTCTGACTATCACAGGTACTGCTTTAATCTTAAAAAAAAAAGTAACACAAGAGTGGAAAAACCAAGGGTTTTTCTGGCTACAACCAAGCCAAACAGAAAAGGGAGTGGCACCCAACATTACCCATCAAAACGAAGCATGGAGTTTTCTTGTGTCGAGTCGCACAGATCTGCAACCAAGGAGGAGGGCAAGGTTTAGGGCCTCAAGCATCAGTCAGTCCTTACATTAAAGAGCATAATAATATGAGCGCACAGGACCATCCACTCCCACCACAAGGGGGCATTTCTCGTACAATCAGTTATAGAGGTCGTCTTCCCCCTCCTCCTGGAAGAGGCTTCCTTGCCCGCTGTTGCTGCCACTGTTACCCCCTCCACCACTGGTCTGCTTGCCGGATGGAAACCTGTGGGGAGGAAAAAGGAGGAGAAGGGCTATTTCAGTTCAGGAGAAACCCTGAGTTATTCATTCTACTGAAATGATGGATATCTTAACTGGAACTAGCTACGTATTATCACAGTGCTCAATTTGCAACCGAATCAGAGGTGGTATTCAGCAGGTTCTGATCTGTTCTGGAGAACCGGTAGTGGAAATTTTGAGTAATTCAGAGAACTGGCCAATACCACCTCTGACTAGAGATTTTACAGTATCCTTCCCCTGCCACGCCCACCAAGCTAGACCCACAGAACCGGTAGAAAAAAAAATTGGATCCCACCACTGCACCAATTCAGGAATGTGGCCATGGATTAATAAAAGGGCTGTAGTCACCCTTGGGTACATGCTGCATTGCACTTTTTAAGAAGCATAATATCCAATGGATGGATATAATTCTTAAAAAGTTTAGCATTGCACAGCATAACCAAAGTATTTATTAAATTTATATCCCTCTTAAAAATATTTTTTTTAATTCTTCTTTAAGGTGGTTTATATCCCATGTTTCATTCAAGGAAATTGGGTGGGAATAGGAGATTGAAATGTCTGACATCCTGATTTCACTTTTATGCATTGCTGCACTTTGTTGAAGACACTGCTTGTTCCATTTATAGCAATCAATTATTTTTGATTGGGCCACCTCTGATATGGCCCAAATTTAATGAATGAAATTGTACTGAAATTTTGGGGGAAAAGTCAGGGATGCAACTCCCCTGTGTCCCCCTCTCCCCCATTGCTGCGGTACTTTTATTTGTTGGGGGATAGAGCAAGCAAAAACTTGTTCTAACGTTACCTGAAGTTGCCAAAGCCACGGCTCTGCTGTAATGTTTGAGCAAACATCTCGTATTTGCGTATATCATTATCGCTAACTGAACGGCGTGCAAAGCGCATTGCTTCTTCAAAGTGATCCCGCCGGATCTCTGGCACGGGGTCATAATCATCATCCTATTACAATACACAGAAGAGAAGGATGTCAGGCACGCGGTAGCCCCCAAGGTGGAGAGCAAGCTCTTAAGAAGAGAGCTTGAGGTAAGGGAAGGTTTTCAATGGAAAAGGGAAAATATTGTGTCCGTACCATGGCAGCGGACTTCTGATGCTGCCGTTCCCGTTCTGCCTTGATCTCCATCTCAATGGCCTCACGGATGGCGAGCTTGCAGGCACGCTGACAGATTTCGGTGAGGTCAGCACCGGAGAAGCCATGTGTGATCTTAGCCAGATAATTCAAGTCAACATCCTGTTGGGAAAAGGTATACAAGCTAAAGTATTCCCTGCCCAAGTTATCAAAGTGAGACAAAAATGAGAGATGAAAGCTGAGGGCAACAAAAATGTGTTTAAGGAGTTGACCATATGCCGATTAAGTCAGCCTTCCATGGTGAATCAGCATAAAAGGCAGTGAGAGCCACTGCCTCATTTTCTGTATTGGAGCAATTTGGTCTTGTCCATAGAATGAGCAGTGATAGCAATAGCATTTAGACTTATATATCAATTTACAGTGCTGTACAGCCCTCTCTGAGCAGTTTAAAATATCAGCATATTTCCACCAACAATCTGAGTCCTCATTTTACCCACCTCAGAAGGATGGAAGGCTGGGTCAATCCTGAGCCGATCAGGATTGAACTCCTGACAGTGAGCAGAGTTAGCCTGTAATACTGCATTCTAACTACACCACCACCACGGCTCTTCTGCCATCTTGTTCCTCACTTTGACAACAAAGAACTTCAGGGAAGACTGAGCCACATACCCCCTTTAAAGATTGTCACAATCAGTGCTCCTCTACTGGATGGGTGACACCTCTGGACCTTGATATCCGTTGCTGATTTACTTTTACATGCCCATTTTTGCCTGCTTTAACTGACCTTGGCAACTGGTGATTTTCGCAAGTTGGCTTGGAGGATCGCTATGCGAGACTTTTCATCAGGTAATGGGATATAGATAAGCTGGTCCAGACGTCCTGGACGAAGGATGGCTGGGTCAATAATGTCTGGTCTGAAAAGATTTGGCAAAGAGACAATAGCAAATTTCATGGGTTGCTTTTCCTCTAGGAATGGCTCTAGAAACTCAACTCAGATGCTTCTTTGACAGGAATGCAGCTCTATAGCAGAAGTGGGCAAGAATAGGAATCAAAGGGACAGAAAACTGCAAAGTTGGGGGGAAGAGGTGGTACGATAGAACCTCTGGTCACGAACACTTCTGACCATGACTAAAATCAGCTTCCAACCAAAAAATTCACAAAATTTTTGAATCTGGTCACAAATGCATATTCAGGTGGTGATCAAACATGACCCCTGGCCCAGAAATTCTTGAAGATGAAACATTAGAAGATGAAGAAATCACCAAAGTTATGGAACAAATTATGATTGTGACCAGAAGTTCTACTGTACAGCCTTTGCATGGAGTTGCAACTATAATAAGTTAATACTGAATTGTACAGCTGATACTACAATTTTCCTAAGTTTGTTATCTCAAAGACAAGATTCAGTCTGTCAGGTTGGAGAGATTATGGTCAAAGGGGGCTATAAATCAGATATGGGAGGTCACATGTCACCCTGGAGATTTGTTTCCAAAGAAAAGGTCTGGACTTAAATTTTTCTCAGTGACTCTTACTTCAGTCTCAATGAGCAGTTGAGCAAAAGGGACTCCAGAACAGGAATAGCTAAGCTGGCAACAGGACAAAGAAATGGGTGTTGCCCATACATCTCCTTAGCCCACAGAACTGGACCTTCCTTTCTTTAAATTCTCACCTATTGGTGGCACCTATAATAAATACTGTCTTCTTGTTGGTCATGCCATCCATTTCTGTGAGGATCTGGTTGATGACACGGTCAGCTGCACCCCCACCATCCCCTGCTCCGCCACCTCGGGCCTTGGCAATGGAGTCCAGCTCATCAAAAAACAGGATGCAGGGAGCAGCCTGGCGGGCCTGGGGAACAAAAGGAGCAATGTGAGTTACATAACTATTAAAATATAAGACTGGCAACATATTTGTTTTGTGTTCTAAGGTCTTCCGTCTTTCCAGATTAATGAATTTCAATTGTGTTGCCTGAATTACAGGTCTACCCTTTGGTAAAGTGAAGGTTAGACTGAATAGTCCCAATGGGCCATTAAAAACTAGTGGATTTTAAACCAGTGTCCTGAGACAATGAGTTATGAATTGTTGGCAGCTATTAAAAATGGGATGTCTACCCCAGGACAAACAGTAATATATTCCCCAATGCCTTCCTTTAATAAATGCTCTGGAATTAGTGCCATAATTCCACAGCATATTTAGAATTTCAGAATAAAATGGGAGCTCTTTCACTTTTTCATTTTTTTTCCTATGGGTGGCTGGACCTCACATGAAGCAAGATCTGACCACTTTTGTCTGGATTCAAGCTAAGCAAGGTTGCGTTAGTTAATATTTAGATGGGGGACTTCCGGGGAATACCAACACTGGGGATTACTTTGGAGGGTGAAACAAAAATTCATGAAAGATGATGGCAAACCATTTCTATTTTTGTTACTCAAAAACTGTAGGCATGTCTGGATGAAGCCACCAGAACAAGAGCTCACTTTGACATTAATGGGTGACTGGGAAATAGATGGCATCTTCAGTTCCTGTCACAATAGTCAGCCCTTTTCCTTCCCCCTTGCCAATTTTGTACCCTGTACCTTGTCAAAAACATCGCGGACGTTGGCCTCACTCTCTCCAAACCACATGGTGAGTAGCTCAGGACCCTTGATGGAGACAAAATTGGCCTGGCATTCATTTGCAATGGCCTTTGCCAGGAGGGTCTTGCCACAGCCAGGGGGTCCATAGAACAGCACACCTCGTGAAGGTGTCATTCCAAACTTCAGGAACTTGTCTGGATACTCCACTGGGAACTGATGAAGACAAGAGATAAAAGAATTAAGAAAATTGAGTCATTTCTCTCATAAAAGTCATTACTACTGTTTGAAAAACTACATTCTGACTTTTCTTCATTGTCTGGGTTGTAAAGACCAGCTAAAGAGAATGGATTTACCCTCATTTTCTGCCTTCACTGCCTATGCAATATGCACACCACCATCTTAATCTGGAACAGAGATAGACCAGAAGAAATATCTCACTATCTGGGGATGCATTCAATGAAGTTCATATTCTAATTCCTCTTATGACTGAACACTGGCCATGCTGGCTGAAGGTGATAGCTCAGGGGAAGCTCAGCAGTTTTCTAAAGGTGCCAGATCTCTGTGTTAAAAAGTTAAGAGGACTTTTAGACAGAAGATGTTGCTGACCAATATTTTTCCGTTTAGTTTATAGCTGATCTCAATACACACAAACACAAACACACACAATATGTACACATGTGAACTTAATATATATTTTATATTTGTAGAAGCAGTATCAAGGATGTCTGTGGTGAAAATGGTTCTATCAGTGTTTTTCAAGCATTAAGCACCAAACCTTACATTTATTACTGATAGAGAGGAGAAATGCCAATGGCACAACTTTTAAAATTTTGGTTAATCTGGAAGCAATCTGTATCACCTTATTATCCCCACATCATCTCTTAATATATCAAAGCAAGCAAAATTCTTGTCTTGCTTTTTTGCCCAGAGCAGAAATAGGATTAGCGAGTGCAGAAATTGTGTATAAATACTATGGTGTGAGGATGTGTAAAATTCAGCAATGGAATTTTCTAGAGAATTCTAGCACATTCTGTTTGCCCATGTCAGAGCTTTAGTTTAGGAAATTTAGTTTCAAATGATTATGTCCTGAAATGGCATAATCTAAAATAAATTTGGCATGCTTCATGTTTTTCAGAATGCTCCATTTCTGAATCATTGAATCTTGCGTATCTCAGTTGTGATATATTTGGATTGAAGATGGCCTTGATTTTATAACCAAGAGGCCTGTTCAAAGGAAGAGCTGAAAGGGGATTTCAAGGTTTAATGATCCAACTTGCTGTTCAGAAGAGACTATAAAATAGAACGGTGCTGGCAGATATATGTTCATTTCCTGTTGAAATTATTGCTTTTTGGTTCCTAGAAATGCATGCATGGATTTTTCCAGTTGCTCAAGGAGGCCACTGCATTACTGTAACTTGGAGCTGTTCTTTTAGCCACTGAGAACTCTCACAAATGGCAATGCACTATATTGTGCTTTCAACTGAATTAATTTCCTCAAGGTTCTCTTAGCCCTCCATTTGGAACTTTTTCTTCCCCTGCCTTGATTTACAGTATCACAATGGACGAGCTATTACAACCAAGACACACTGAGATTTTTCATAAGGGTTGCATCTCAGCATAGTTAACATATTTTCACTGTCCTTTATCTTTTTTATGCTAAGCAGACACAATTATACACACCTATGTTCTAACGTGTTTTGCACTACTTGTGTGAATAACTGACCTGCACCAGTTCTTGTAGCTCACGTTTTACTTCCTGCAAGCCCCCAATGTCATCCCAGCAGACCTGCGGCACTTCCACTACGGTCTCCCGTAGGGCAGAGGGGTTGCTCTGGCCAAGAGCCCACTGGAAAGCAGAAAGGGCAGGGTGGTTACCACTACAGTTTGTTGGACAGCACAAAGCCCTGAGATCAGTGACTGCCCCAAAGAGAGTTCATCACATTTGGCTCATCTTCCATTCCTGTAATTAAGCCTAACATTCCATAAGGCTAGGCAACATGCCCATTTAAAAGAATAAGTTGCATTAACAGAGGGATTGAATCAAGATCATGTCAGGTAAGAGTAGAGTAGAGTAGAGTAGAGTAGAGTAGAGTAGAGTAGAGTAGAATAGAATAGAATAGAATAGAATAGAATCGAACAGAACCGAACAGAATAGAATTCTTTATTGGCCAAGTGTGATTGGACACCCAAGGAATTTGTCTTTGGTGCATAAGCTCTCAGTATACATAAAGAAAAAAATATATATTCATCAAGAATCATAAGATACAACACTTAGCGATAGTCACAGGTTACTATAAGCAATCAAATCATACATAGGTTACCAGTACACATTAGGATCAGTAACCTATGTATGATTATCCATGGAAGCAGAGCCAAACCAGACAGTTATAGAGGTGCAGATGACAGACTCAATAATACCATTCTATAAAGCTTTAGCAAGACCACACCTAGAGTACTGCATCCAGTTTTGGTGACCACACTATAAAAAAGATGTTGAGATTCTAGATTGCAGAGAAGAGCAACCAGGTTGATTAGGAGACTGGAAGCTAAAACATATGATGAACAGTTGCAAGAACTGTGTCATGCCCCTGGTGGAGACTGACTCTGAGGGAGAGGAGGAACAGCCGATAGGGAGTGGAAATGTGGCTCCGGAGGTTGTGGAGGAGGCTGGGGAAGGGCAGAGGCCAGCTGAGCAGTCAGAGGGGGACCCAGGGCGATCCCCTATCCATCCTAGGGCACACAGGGAGGAGAGGATAAGGGAGAGGCATGGTCTCCTCAGAAGGAGAGGGCCTTGATCCTCTTCATGGGCTGCAGCTGTGACAACTGAATAAGAGTATGGACCTGTGTACTGGTAAACACTGGAAACAAAGCATGTAAATATCTCTAGTTTATAGTTCCTCTCTGAGTTTAGCATCCTTCCCAGTGTACGTTATCTGTGGGCATCCTCCAGCCCTTATTTTGCCTGGTTTGTGTTGCTTTTTTCCTTCTTTGTGTAACTGTGTGCAAGTTTTTTGTCTTCCGTCAAAGATATTCAGAGCTTAGAGGCAAAATGAAAGAATAAAAGGGGCATCACCTGTTTTCTGTGACAGTGTTTGTTTTGTATCCCACCCTGGGTTACCACAGACTGGGCATGGCTAGTCTAATAAAGAGAAGGACCAGGGGACACATGATAGGAGTATTCCAATATTTGACAGGCTGTCACAGAGAGAAGGGGGTTAGCCTATTTTCTAAAGCACTTGAAGGCCAGATAAGGAATAATGAATGGAAACTGATATAGAAATAAGGAGAAATTTTCTGATAGTGAGACCAATAAACTAATGGAACAGCTTGCCTTCAGACATTGTAGGAGCTTCATCACTGGAAGCTTTCAATAAGAGACTGGACTGCCATCTGTCATAAATGGCGTAGGGTCTCCTGCTTTGACTAGATGACTTACAAGGTCCTTTCCAACTATGTAGTTCTGAATAAACCTTTCTATATGCAGATTGGTGGCATGGATGTGCAACAGGAATACAAGGAGGTAATAGTTTCACAGTTTTCATTGATATTCATATCTACACTGGGAAGAATTTTCTAAGAATTTCTGGAAGTCAAGCAGTATACTGTATGTATCTAGTGAATAATAGTTCACAAGAAAAATGATGGAAATGATGAAAGTCTTAGCAATCAACAATGCAGGAGTCATATCTAAAACAGTAATGCAGTGCACTTCTATTTTGTAGAGCACAAAAGCTCTTAAGCGACTTTGGAATAATCATAATACCAGGTGTCTCCATTAGGTCTTACCTTGAGTGCAAAAATGTTTTATGTTAGATCTGTAGCAGACACTAAATGAGGAGCTCTGGAATTTGTCACAAGACATCAAAACAAATATTTAAGTTCAACCTACCATTGTGAGACAATGGTTATCATCTTACATAACTTACTGATGTGACTTGGAAAACAAATATATAAGGAATAATTCAAAAAATATTACCTCTTCTGCATATAATGTGAGGAGAAATGGTAGCCATTTTGAAAAGGAAAAAAATAGAATAGAAGATGGCACAGGTTAAGTAGTCTAAAATACTCTAGAGAGACCCAAAAGAAGCAGCTCCTTTGTTGATCCACAATGTGGTAAAACCCACAATACTAAAGGAATCTGCTCTACAGGAAATATCATGTGGAAGATTTTGCTATTGTATGCCATATATAAATGATTCATAATCTTAACACGGCTATAGTAACAGAATTTTGCAAGTCTGAATGTGCTTCCCTACCCCCTTTTATCTTGTATGAATTGGGGGTTGAGGGTCGGGCTGCCTGAGGTATTTTCATACACCACTTTTTGGGGTATGAAGTCAATTCACATGTATGTGATCATTGCCTTGGTAAGGAAGTTTTCCTCTAGTCATTAAGGCCAACATTTCTACTGTTTACCCATAGCAATACTTTCCCCCCAAACCTATTTGTCACAGCAAGGTTGTACAATAAACTAACATTTTTTTTCCTATGCTGGCATTTCAGACCTCCTTATGACTGGTAATTATACCCAGTCTACTGAAGTAATGTACTACTGAAGTCATTTTAAATGTCTCGTTAACTTTCACCACAACCCCACTGCAGGCAAAAGTCACTACTGAGAGCTTTGCACCTGTGTGACCTACATATGGCTCTTCTGAGATTCAGACTGACACTATTAATCACATGACAAAATTATTAAAGAAGATAGCAACTCCACGTTTCATTCTACCTTAAACAAAATCTGAAGCTAGAAATGAGGCAATCTGGGAAATGCAGACATTGAGCCCAAAGACATTATGAAGGCTTTGGACAAATGCTGCCATTTGCTATGGGAAGAAGAAAGTACCTCAGATTGGATGGGGGAAAAACATGAGAGTAGTTATAGCCTTTGAATGATATGCCAACAACAACCAGGTACCAAATCTTTAATAGAACTGAAGTATCTTTGCAAGCTCCTTGAGAATAAACATCCTTCAGATGGGGAAGTAAATATGGAATATCATGTCCACTTACAGAGACTACTTCTGACTCAGTTGGCAAAAGTAACAAAAGCATTGGTTTTAAAGTTATAATTAATTCAGTTCAGGGGAATTAGGAGATTTTTGAGAGTTAGAGCTGAGTAATACTATACAAAAAATGACTCTATAGTTCTAAATATCATTTCAAAAAGATGGGAGAAAAGATATAGTTGAAAAGTAGAGTTTTTACCATATTTTTTCTTTTTTCCTGCACTTTTTACTTCTCTCTATTCTCTTTTCTTTCCTTTCGTTTGTATTAGATTTTACTATTATAATCAAAATATATAAGAGAGTGTATAGCAGAACTATGCATATGCCTACTACAGATGTGACACATCAATAACATTATTCCAACACAAGAATAACAAAATAACAAGGCACACACTACCAATTAAATCAAATCCTAAACATTTGCACTTTGAAGAAACACAGTTGGAAGCTATTTAGTAATTATAAAGAATATGGTCTTTGCAAAAATCTAGATGCACTTGTGTATACTTAGAAAAATGTTTAGTCCATTTGTCTGTAATCAGTTTTTAAGTCTATGTTAAAAAGCAGAAATGTAATAAATCAGTAACACTGAAAGAAGGGGCTGGAGGAGTAAGACTGCAATCTTACTAGGTTCAGCAGAATCTAGGTTCTGCTGACAGGAACTACAAAGCAAATTTGTTATAGAAAAATGATGTAGTTATTGAATGCCTAGAACCAGCCTACCTGGAAATCATCCATGGTGACAGCCATAGCATTAAGGATGTCAGCATCAATTGTATCGTCCTCCAGGTCAATGACACTCATCTTCTTACGGATTGCTTGGAGTGCTGCCTCAGAACACAATGCTGCCAGATCAGCACCCACATGGCCATGGGTCTCATTGGCCACCTGCAATCACAGGCCAGGTAAATCAGAACATTGAATGGGGGAGTCTAACCAGGGGGAGACTCCCGCAGCCTACCTGGACTCATCTCAGTATTTATTTGATCAAATTTGTGTAAGTCCTAATCTCACATAGTAACTCTGGGTGGCATACATAATAATAAACCAAGGTGTAAAGTATATAAAGGTATATAAAAGGCACTGAAACAATTAATTTAAATTAAAATAAAAACCAGATAAAAACAAATGTATAAAACGGCAGGAACATGTCCACAGAATGCATTCCATTAGCCATCATACAACCATCTAACTAGCTCACTCTCATGGGATGCCCAAGCTAGTTGACAAACCATGTTTAAAGGCCCTCTAGAAGACCAAGAAGGTTGGGCCAACTGTATGGGGAAAGAATGGGGGATGATGTTCCACAGGTTGGGAGCTTCAACATTGCACTTGTAGCCCCCAAGTATCCTGAACTCCTGCTGCTAAAAATTAAGAGGGAAAATGGTTCTTTGATTGTGGTGGTACTGCTTAATTTCAAGAGTAGAATGGGGGAGAAATCACAACTGTGAAAGGCAATGGTCAAGCTTATGTGAAACATGCAGCTGCTGTCATTAACCTATGACTTCTTAAGATAACATGAATCTCTATTAATTCTCCTCACTCTTCATTTTTTGTAAAAGAATGTAACAATATGAGAGTGATGGGGCATCTCTGATATCCCCATCCTTCTGCAATTTTGTTTGAATGTATCTTTCCTAATTCCCATAACCCAATTTTGATTCCAGCTAATTTCTTAATGAGATACCCATTTGGCCTTTGTACCCTAATCAAGCTAATTGCAATCATGGCCTTAGTCCCAGAATCCAAGACAGTTGCATGTTTAGTTTTCTAACTAATGGAAGCAATTTACGCTGCCAGTTGTTAACAATGTATTAATAAATTTTACAATTTATTAATTGATCCCAAAATAAATGATATAAGTACGGGTGTTCAGATATGTAGCTAGTCTTAAATATCCATGATTAGTAAACTCAGTCAAAAGAAACTACAACATGAGTGCCTTCTGAATTAAATTACCAAGAAAAGTTATTGCTACTATCAAGGAATTCTTAACATTTGTACAGTAGATATTTAGATTTGTCACCCCAATTCATAGAAGAAGCTGAATGAAGTGCAATTTTGCTTATTCTTACCCCTTAAAACACTTTATTCTTTGTCCTTACCCTCTCCAGGTCCACATCATCAGCCAGTTTCATGTTCTTGGTATGTATCTGTAAGATTTCCAGTCTTCCCACTGAATCTGGAATCCCAATGTCAATTTCTCGATCAAAGCGCCCTGCAGAAAAGCAGTGTGTAAACTGGATTGTCCAACCCTGAATATATACTTTGTCCGCATAACTATCATATTTTATACATCTGAGGCATTAATTGGCATGCTGACTGATGAAAAGAGATGATGCCTGCTTGTTCCCAATACACTCCAAAGCTCACAGAGCCTGGGGAAAACTGTATTGTTCGATAGACAAAGAGGTGGAGACAGTGCAGTCCCCAAATGCAGAAATCTTATCTTCTTTTCGTTTATTAAGCTAAGCATTAGTGACAGACACTTTTAAAGCATGGCAGTCAACATCTTTAGACCAAAAACTTTTTTTTAGCTTATAGCTACAAGTAACTTGTGATTTTGATACATGATATCGTCATGAATGGAATATAACAGGGGTGTCAAATTCAAGTCGCCATGACAGTGTCATGTGACGTAACACAACTTTTTTTACCATTTGCTAAAATGGGCATGGGCATGGCCAGTGCGTAATGCATCTGGCCCACGGGCCGTGAGTTTGACAGCCATGGCATATAAGATCAGATCTCAGACAAGAGAAAGGCAGGGATAGAAAGAGAAAAATCTGGACAGATTCTTACCAAATCGACGCAAAGCAGGATCAATACTGTTTGGTCGGTTGGTGGCGGCCATAACTATGACATGAGAACGTTGCTTCAAGCCATCCATGAGTGTCAGGAGTTGTGAAACAATCCGCCGTTCCACTTCCCCATGGGTCTGAAATGGGAGCACAAAGAATCATAGAAGAAGATGCTCAAATATCAGCAACAGTGCCATCCTAGAGAAGACAACAAACTGAGATTTCAGAGTGTTAGCACAGCACCTCCTAGTGGAAGAATTGCATGAGACTGTTACTGGAGGTAAGAAAGGAACAATGGCTTGGAAAGTATGAGATGCATTATTTGCAGTATTGCCTCATTTAGATATTGGAATTAAACAAGTTCAACTCTCTGCTCAGCCAAGAAACTCACTGGATGACCATCACTGTCTCCCAGTTCAACTAATTATAATCAAAGAATTGTGAAAATAAAACATGGGGATAGAAAACCATGTCTAAACACCTCCTGAACAGGAAAGTTACAATATATTACAAATATTCATTCATTCATTTATAAATCAAGGTAATATTTTCTTTAGCAGCACCTTGTCCACTGACCATCAATTCCAGCAAGTGTCTTGCTAGCTCTTCTATATTATGACTTTAGATTGCATCTGACTAGGGCAGCACTTATTCTTAACAGAGTAAAGATTTCTACTGTCCCAGTGCTGCATTGTCAACCCCTTCCTCCTGGCATGAATTTTATTTCATACTGCCCTCTTCCCTTCTAGATAGTTTTCTGTGCTCTCTAACTTTATTGTGCATGCTGTAGCCCTGCTTGCTTTTTCATATAACTCACCAAGGAAAAAGATGCATTATCTCTCAGAAGACAGTATCTACACATTAGTACCGAGGAAAGAGATCAGGGCTTTGTACAAATTAACGTTTCACCCATTGATGAAATCTTATAATCTTTGAGGCTACTCTTTGTACTGAAACATCTCTACCAACATCTGAGGTGGGGCAACTGAATGGACCAATTTGGAGATGCAGTCGCAGAAACAGGAATGTTCCTCTGAGATTTCTTTCCTCTTTGATTTCAAGAAACCACCCCTTACCTTCTCCCTCTTAGGAGCAATAGCATCTAGCTCATCAATAAAGATAATAGCTGGAGCATTCTTCTCAGCCTCTTCAAAGGCTTTGCGTAGGTTGCTCTCAGATTCCCCAGCCAACTTGCTCATGATCTCTGGGCCTAAAGAAGCAAGACAGAACATGAACAAAAGTACTCCAGGACTCTTTTAACAATCATCAGGGTTCAGAAAAGAGGACCCAGTGGGCTACCTGTTTTTAGGATTGCAACTTCTGCTCTTATTCGTTTGGTTATTGCTCAGAGATATTGCTCCATATCACTGGTTCCCATTATTTTGATATGCCACTATACATTGATTCCTTTACAATCATCATATAGAAATGTGGCAGCTAAGTGAATATGGATGTCATTTTTTCCTGTGACACTTGTATAGAAAGACTCACGTCTCTTGTTTCTTACCATTGATAAGGAAAAAAAATGCTCCAGTTTCATTTGCAACTGCCCGGGCTACAAGTGTTTTCCCAGTTCCAGGGGGGCCATAAAGAAGAATCCCTCTTGGAGGCTGAGAAGGAAGAGAGAAAACAGAGGAACCACATCAAATGAATGTGCAATAGTTAATTGGCTCAACTGACAGTAATACAATCAACAATATTCAGGGCAATAAATTAGATGAGAATATAGTACAAGCCCTTAGCATGCTCTTATTCTTTTAGCAATAAAAGTTTACATTACAAGGCCTAGCCTGCTTGGAAAGAAAGATGAAGAGAATGCAATCAATAGAAACTGAAATAGAATGTCCGTCTACCCAAGGTAGAATATTATGGCATATTTTAAAGCTAAGAAGGATGGCGATCAATAATATGGAAATTATGGTAATCCTAGCCCTCCGATGTAGCACCTTCACTCCAATCGCTTTGAAGAGTGCAGGGTGTCTCAATGGCAGTTCCACCATCTCTTTGATCTGAGCCAACTGTTTACGGCAGCCCCCAATGTCATCATAGCCAACATCATTGAGGCTCTCCTCTTCATCCTAACAAAAGGCACACAGAAAACACACCACAAGATCATCACAAGGAATCATGGTCTCTCTTCCTAGTCAGGACAACAGTATAATACAGCCACAATTGAATTGGAGACTTATATCTTCAGTGTATGCTCCTTTCCAGTAATCTTTGGAATAATGGCAGAACTTGCTCTTAAAATTTTACCCCTGTTGTCAGCCCTTCAAGTTACTAGAAGCACAAACCATAAATATTAATACTACCATATTTGTTACAGAAACAATGCTGTGTAACTGTATACCGCCCAGAGTCACTTTGAGAACAAGATGGGTAGTCTCTAAATTTGATAAATAAATAAAACAGAATCTGAAAACACTTCTCTCCTTCTTTTCTTTCACTTTTTAGAACATAAGGGAGTATCCCTTCTGAGATGGTTCCCATGCCCCTTTTCCTCCTGTGAACTGAGATACCTTCTGCATGACAGTGGTCTAAGTTGTGGCTTTTCCTCCTGTCTCCCAAGGTCATTCTCACAGATCATTACACTTCTGAATTATTCCCATCGGAAGCTGTTGAAGAGTCTCTAATGATTAGCATCAAGATCTGGCTACTGGGTTCCCATTCTTAAGATGGATCTCGTTAGCTCTCCCACATACCTCTCGTTTGATGGGCTCCCCCTCACAATGGATAATTGTGTCAGGAGCAACAATGCAGTGGGGACTGGGATCTACTTCCACCACCTTAAATTCCACAGCCCTCATTCCACCACGTACAAGGAAGATATCACCTAAACAGAGCAGAGGAATTACATTGTTAGCTCAATTCATTATCTTCTTCAAAACTGAAAATCAAAAGTTATATCCCACGATAAGAATTAGGATATGGCAACATGGGTGAAACAAAAAAGGTAATTTTTTTAGCTCGTGAAGGTACTGTAAAAATGGGTCCAGTTGCAAAACCTAATTCATGTCCCCAGTTCCTATTGATAGAAGGAAAAATGCTTGCTCTGGTGAGGCCCACCTGACAGCTTTACTCCTTCCATCATTCTAGAAAATGACAAAAATCTTCTTCACCAAACTTTTAACTTTAACTGGGTTGTTATTAATAGTACTGATTTTAATTTGACCTACAAATTTGTAACTACATTTTTTTATCTTTGTTCTACAATTTGTATTTTGGTTGTTGTAAATTGCCTTGAATGTTGTATGGAGAGAAAAGTGGGATATAAACATAACCAATAAATAAGAGAGTAAAGCAGTACAAGTAGCTGAGGGATGATGGCACTGAAAAGGGGGCACTGTATGTGTCCAGTGTTGTAAAGTGAAGCTGTGGGGGAAGCAGCTCTTGCTGCCATTTTCATTATTCTTATGGCCTAAGACCTAAGTCATTAATACTGTGTGAGACAGAGGAAGATGTTTAAGGCAAAGAGGGTTATAAAGATAGTGTTGACTGCAACTACAGGAGTTGGCAGTACTTGAGCATTAAAAACAACTTGTGACAAAAAAAAACCCCTAGTACTGACTTGGGTGGATGAGTTTGGTGTAGTGGTTAAGGCATCAGATTAGAAACTGGGAGGCCATGACTCCTAGGAACAAAGCCAACTGTATGACCTTGCATCTTTTACTCTCTCTTAGCTCTAGGAAGAAGACAAATTACTTCTGAAAATCTTGCCAAGAAAACTGTAGGGACTTGTTCAGGCAGTCACCAGAAGTCAACACTGACTCAAAGGCACCAACCACAAAGAAACAAAATTTTGGGTAAATCTTGGTAGTTAAAACATTCATCCCATCAAACCAGAAGTGCTTAATAAAGAGGTGACTATACAATTGCTTTCTTATTCTGTATCTCAAAAAGTCTTTCACCAGCTATACTTCTCTTAAGCCTGTCCTGACCTCTCTAGGGAGGTGACATATAAACCACAGCTACTACTGGGTGCCTTTGATTTCTGTTTTTCCAGCCAGGTTGGTTTCAGGCCAATGCAATAGGTAATGTGGAGGCCACTGAGAAAATGGCTTCATTTCTTCATCAGTAAGGAGTGAAGTGAAACAGAGAAATATGGTTCTACTTTGCCAGTCCAGCTGGCATGCTTGTAGCAAGGGGAAATGGGCAATTTCTGACTCTGGCAGAAGGGGGAACAGCGTAGTGGGAGTGCAATTGCTAGCGCAATTGTTTTCTCAGTGATTCTGTCAATTCTCACCTTTATGTACAGGACGATAGGCTTCCAGAAAGTATGGTTTGAGGTAAACGTCAAAGAGGTTCCCAGTCAACCCTGCAATAGTGTCATCGATGGGGAGTACATGAATCCTCTTTCCATATTTTACATCCGGACAGGCCTGTACACTACAAATAGAAAGACTCAGATGGCCTCATCTGAGGTCAGCATTGTGCTACACACATCCACTGCTTACACATAATCCCTCAATGTTCATCTATGGAGGCTTCCATGATGGATGATACTGAAACAAGGACTGGATACGGCCAGAGCAACTAGACATCTATTTTCTCTCCAGCATCACTCTTCTACCCCCCCCCCACCTAACAGCCCCATTTTTCTACTCAGCAACAAGCTGCAGGTAAGGAAAAGGGAACCCTTATCCAAGTTCTCAGCTGACTTCTCACTCAAGGCCTTTAAAGTAAAACCAAGGCTTCTTTACAGGTCTAGGACTGTAGGCTGCCCACCACTGCTTTACAGAGATCCTGAATCTATAGGGCAGGCCACCATAGCACTTATTCAATTCTAGTATCAAATTTAATGTCCCAAAGTGCAAAGTGGACAACTTCTAAAATTATTTTACCCACTGGCATATAGAGTAGTAGTGCTTTTCCTTCAAGAACTCTAGGCAGCATGGATGAACATATTTCCTCACCTCATTTTTCCATTTGATAATTTTGAGATATACTAAACTAAGATAGTGACCTTGCTAAAGTTACTCAAATACTATGACAAAAAGACTTGAACCTGAGTCTCTCTAATCCTAGTCCAACATTCTAACCACTTCATCACATCTACATGGATAAATTATTGTTAAGGCTGTTTTCTTCTAAATTGTTGAAATCTCCCTACTTTGTTTTAATGCCTCCTCTTTCTGACTAAACTAACTGTGGTATGTTTGAATTTTAGCTTTCGCTAACAGTCTTTCGTTCACCACCTCTAATTCTATTTTGGGAAGCCCTCACCTGACCACATCTCCAAGACGCACACGGAGGTTGTTACGGGTGACGCGGTTCATTCGAATTTTCTCATTCTGGCAAGAGTCATCAGTAAGAACAATGCATACTGTCTCCCTGCGTTTCTTTCCCTTCATTAGCACTGTGTCTCCACGGAACAAGTGCAGTTCTTCCATTTTGGCCTGAGGAGAACCAAAACAGTTTAGTTTTGACCCTCAAGCACAAAGAAGACTACAACATGCTCATTTTGTATAGGCAGCAAGCAAATCATTATTTGTGGGAAAAAACAAACTCATATTTCTTAGTTCAGAACACATAGTTGCCATCACCCCAAATCCTACACACATAGACTATATGTACAGCATGCACTGGAGATGAAGTTGCATCGGTTGCAGGCTCTTTATGAAATCAGGTTGCTCAAAGGCTTTCACTGAAGCCTTTCTGCCCAGAGATATTTCATTATGTGCTCCCAAAGTTAAAAGAAATGCTTTCTGAGGAAGTGGGCTGTTAATGCAGAGGAGCAAGGGGGCTGCACCCAAGAATGGGACATTATGTACAAACATTAAGAGCACTGATTACAGCAGATGAGGAACTGTCTCTTTTTGTTGGAGATGGTAGGAGGTTGAAAAATAGATGTTGGCTTGGGGGAAAAAAGTAGTGACAGGCAATTGGATATCTCGTGGAAGGCTGCAACTTGGCAGTTGCAGGAAAAGGAAAGCTGGCTGGCTTCCCTTCTTTAGAGATTGCAGTCTAACCAAAGATATCCAGCTGTCAGAGATGGTAGAAAGTCTCAACCAGAAGGCCATCATTTTAATAGTACCGGTAGGTATTCTACTGAAAAAAAAAAAACTAGTATGCAAGATTTTGGGTTAACCTGTATGTATTTTAGAGATCTGCATGACAGAAGAAGGCTGTGTCCATTGGGACACTCAATGTAACAGACTAAGGTTGGGAAATAGAGAAACAATGTGGCTGAGTCCATAGGAATGAGTCCATCTCTCTGAGTAGGCCTTCTTCCAGATAATCTGCTAATGTTGATTGTCTGCTACTATGTTTGGATGGCCAAGATAAGCATGCTGTTAACATGTGGTCTGCCCTATAGTCTTTTCATGTCCACAGTTCTTTTATCAGGTTTTTTACTAAGAGCTCAGCAAGTCGAATCAGAGAGGCAGAGGTCTGGAACGCGATTGGAGGAAGTCTCATGATAAACTTGGGTTCTCTTTCAGGTTGATTTGAAATCTTACTCCGTGGCATTAGATTCAGCAAAGTTACCTCTGCACAGGACAAGACATCAAAGCTTTTCTGTACTGACTGGCACCTTCTCCATCAAGATGTGAATGGAAGATAGCCAAAACTGACCGAGTCGCATTTCAGTAGTTTTTTTTTTTACTGTTCTTCACGGATTCACTGCCATTTTGACCTTGTGAGGACAAGTCATAAGGATAAGCACTCGTAGCTAAATAAGATTCTTTTTAGCATGCAAAATGTATGGAGAGCTGAGTTTTGCTCAACTCTTTCCCCTCCTAGTTGAAAACCAGCCAATCAATGCCCTTTTAAGCAAGGGAATCAGGAAGTTATAGGAATTGTTAAAATTATTCTGAAATATTTGTTCTGAGTACAGGTAGTTCTTGACTTATGACCACAATTGAAACCAGAATATCTGTTGCTAAGCAAGGAGGTTGTTAAATGAGTAATTCCAGTGGTGGGGTGCTACAGGTTCGGCCCAGTTCAGCCGAACTGGTAGTAAAAATAACTACTGGTTCAGCCGAACTGGTTCCTCCTGGTTGTAACTCAGTTTTTTCAGTGCAATTATTTTGTGCTGAACAGAACAGGGATGGCAACAGTAATGATGGTTGTGATAGTACTCTCAAACATGAGAAAATAGTTTTTGTTAAACTAAAAATAAAAAATAGGAAAAGCAAAACAAGTCTGAGTCTGTCAAGAACTGAGAATTCTGCCTGCAAAACCCATAAAAATACTGGGAATAGTTAAATACTTCAGGATATATGTGCATGTGTGTGTGTGCTTATGTGCATACATGAAGAAAATAGCAATAGGGTGATAAACTAACTTGCTTAAAATTCTAGCAGGTTATATTACCTTTAAGAGAGGGCCAGTTAAGGTTAACCTATCACAACCAATCCAGTGCTTGTGGTTAGATTAATTATATGAAAAAATATATTAAGCATCTTGTGGATTGCTTTAGGATGTGCACATTGGGTAGAATATTTGAGGTCAGCTATAAATCAGATGATAGAACAGCCTTCTCCATCCTACAATTCTCCTCATGTGTTGGGACAGCAAATTCCCAAATTCCCAATTATTTTGACCAAAGGTAAAGATTTCTGGGAAAAGGCTGACTTAACACAAATATCAGGCAACAGATTGGGAAAACTGGCCTAAAAAGATTGTGGAAACTGGGATGTAGGATAGAGATGGGTTTACTGAAGTCAGAAGTAAATGGAACAATAGACTTATATTTACCTGGGATAGACTCACAATACTATTGTCTTCATTGGCTGCTTCATCTACAATGAGGCGATTAGGACGATGCTTTTGGCGCAGGATGGCTGTGGAGTAATCCTCTCCCTTGGGGCTGCAGAAGAGAATGAATATGATTTAGATGCACAAAGATAGGATATTATGGTGAAGAAAAAGTTCTGAGAAGGTCTACAAAATGCAGGCTATATTCACAAACCATGCCAAAACCACAAACTGGCCACATTTTAACTCAGCATATTGTTCAGACTGACTGACTGAATGAATGAAGCAAGTGTAGTTAGTTTAAGGTTCAGTGTTGTATAAATCTATATACTTGGATTAGGTGTATCATATTTAACTTAACCATAAGGTAATCGCCCAGGTTGGGTTTACATGATATGCTAGGCTGAACTATGATTGGGTAGCATATGGTTCAGGAATTTGTGTGAACAAAGCCATGGATTTTTAAGTACAAAAATACCCAAGTCAAAGAGATACTCAGATCACAGAAATATATGATTACAAATAATGTGGGAATATGAGATATAATGCAGGAGTCCCTATTCCCCAGATCATGGACCACAGACCACTACTGGGTCATGAGCTGTTCGGAATCAAGCCACAGAAGCAGCGGACAAGCGCACGCATACACCCCCACTTGTGCAAACAATGGGCAAGCGCATGCACACACACTCTGTTTGTTCAAGTGGCAGGTATGCGTGCCCATCGCTCATGCAGAATCATTCCCTCTCCCTCCCAGTCTGCAAAGTTGGAAAGGTTGGGGAACTCTGATGTAATGTATTCTTGAAGATCATTATTTATCATCATTAATATCATCACCATAATGATATTCTACATTCTAATAACATTCTTCCATTGTCTGCTTGTAACTTTCACTTCGGTGAAACAGTGCATTACAGGCAATAATTTTTGACCCAATGTACCTCAAATGGGCTGGCTTATAAAATGTGTCCAGAATTTGGGACTCATTACTTCCATGGAACTGAAATTGAAAAGCTCTTCACAACCGTTATATTGACAAATTTGTGACTGATACAGTACCATTGGGGTCAGGCGCAGTCATGTGACTATGATTTCCAATGCTCCCTGCCAGCTTCCCACAAGCAAAATCAATGGGGAAACCGGCAGGAAGTCAGAAGTCGCTCCCACTGTTTTGGGTGGTTGTTTTTTTTGCCTGACCATGGTCATGCTGTTTATCTGTTTATGTAAGGAAATATATCTGAAATGATGACACAACAGATCATGAGTTGTCTGATTATTCATTACATTTCTATCCCATCTTTCATTGCAGAATTCAGGCTGACATGTACAGCACCTTCTTGTATCCCTCCCCCCATTACAGTGAGGAAGGCTAACTAAGGGAAAGTGACAGGCCCAGAATCACCCAAGGGAGCTTTGATGATGACAGAAAACAGATTTCAGTTTGAATCTCCAAAGCTACACTACATTAACTACTTTACGTTTTCAAGATAAGATTCACAGCAGTGTATTAAAAAATAAATCTCAACAATATTTACTATGATTATTTTTTATAACCAACTTTGCTAGAAACTTAGGTGGGGGACAATTATGGATTATTACTTTACCTAAGAAATAAATGTAGCTTGAAATTCAAATGATGTGTGTCTGTGAGAGAATTCTCCCCTCTCCCAACCTTAACCTGAAATGTCCATGTTTTAAATATTGCAGCCTTTATGCACTTTGATAACCACAATGTGCTTAATGTATTATACTAAGCCAGAATTTTTTAACCCGTTTATTGACAGTTTAATTCTCAGTGGGTTTGTACAATTATTAAAATAAATGCATAGATAAATAACATGAAACACATGATGGTATAGTACAATATGTAAATCCAAACAATGAAAGTTGCTGCTGGAATGATGAATTGAAGGCTAGGAAAATTAGTGATCTCCTCGACAATGCTACGCTAAAGAAGAACACTGGATTCAGTACAAGAGTCACAAAAACTAAGCATTTACTGCTGAGTGGGTTGACAGCTTAAATATTGGTTACCTAGCAGAAAGAACAGGCTATTTCAGATAGAGAGCTCCAGTTTACCAGTCAAAATATTTTGTGCAGCTATCCTTTCCAAATATAAGCAGTGTTTATTTGTTTGTTCTCAGGAAAAGAAAGAGGAAGAAAGAAAACAAGGGGTGGGAACAAGAGGACATTCCTGGACCCCTCGAATAATCCACAGTTAAGGCTGACAACTGCCCCAAACAAACCACCTTTTGATTTACTTCTGGTGGCAAATTTCCAAAAGTAAGACACCACTATCTGATGGAAGCAACAGCTTAAAAGCAAATATTTATTTCAGCACTTATGGACAAAAGTCCACTCTGAGACCAAGCGGGTTTTCATTCTTGAAAATGTAGGTGCAATAAAAGCTGACACTTTTGTGAATTTTCTTCACAAAAGTTGAGGGAAGAATAACCTCAGTGGTTTTTTGGGGGGAGGGAAGGGGGCGGCTCATGTTTCTTTAAAGCCTCAACTCCAAGATGCATTCCTGCACCTATAAATAAACCGGGTAGTGTTTGACCCTCCTCCTCCTCCTCCTCCTCCTCCTCCGTGCTCCTGTTGTGTGATTATTCTCGGATATAAACGTCAGCTGCCCCCTGCTTGGGTTTTCCCCAAACAACGAAGCGAGACAGAAGAAAAGGCCCCACAACCTGCTTAGAAAAATCTCCCACTCATCCTGAGAATCAACGGGTCCATACAGCTTGTATTGCCTATAGAAGCTGATCTTTATAGCCCAGCCAAGTGAAGCAAAGCTGCTCACCCTCAACTTGGGGAAAGTTTCCAGGATCCTGTCAAACTTTTCTGGGCTGAACCGAGTAATTTGGGCGGGTCAGGCCCAAATCGAGCTTTCCTTAATCTCTTCTCACCATCCCCCCCCCCCCCCCCCCACTCCCTGGTAACTGTTTCCAAAGCTAAAGCGACGCTGAGGAGATGGGTTTGGAAAGCGACCCTCTATAACTGTCAGCGCCAGGTTCCCCGATCGCCCCTTCCCCGCGTCAAGAAGCAAAGGGAGGGTGAAAAGGGAGAAGGCGCCGACTCCCGCGCCAGATGACTTACTCTCCTCCCGAGGCAGGCATGCCGGCTGCTCCGAGCCTTGTCACGTCTGGGCCGCGGATTCTTGTTTTCTTTCCCACTCGAGCACTCAGGACACGCGGCCGTGCCCTGCTCGGTCTCCCTCCCTGCTCACAGCGGCTGGAAAATAGGTCTTCTCCCACCCGCCCCACTCTCGGCCTATTGAGCCCGCCCTCTTTCGCCACAGCCGTGCCAACCCTTTCCCAGGCAGGCTGACGATTGCTGGGTTGGGGTGGGTGGAAGAAGACTCGCGATCGCAGCCCGATCGACTGACTGCAGGAGCGGCCCTTCAGCCGGCCTCCCCTTTAGCCCCCAGAATGCCCGTGACAAAGCGGTTCTGTTTGTGAATGGATCTCCGCTTTCTGAAAGGGTGAATGGTTGGACGGAGAGCATATTCCAAATTATTGCGGGCCACGCGGTGTCATTTCTTGCATAATAAGTGTCCTTGTCGTCCGTCCCCCACCTCGTCCTCCCCCGCCCCTCTGGGATTTCTCCGACTGGCGGCTCGAAGAGCTTTTTCTGCCTCTTCATGGATGTTTCTGTGGGTGAAAACAAGGCGTAAAGCGAGGCGAGAGAGTGCAAGTGGAGAAAAAGCACTAGGCTCCAAATCTCCCGTATGCGGCAGAAGGATCACATGGCAGAAGTGACAGAACTTAAAGAAGCAAGTTGTTTTGCCTCGGATAGGTGTTTAGCGGGAGAGAAAAAGCAGAATAAACGCCAGCAGGTCATGCCTTGTGGAGAAAAGAAGGCCAACAACTGGGGGACAGGCGTTCTGGATGTTCTGGGATGTGGAAAATACGGAAGGTTATTTTTACATTTGGAAAATTCAAGCAATCAACAGTTCATCAGGCATGCTTTATAAATCATAGCTTTATACAGTTGGTGGATATTATTTTCAAGCGCTGATGCAAATAGTTAATATATACAAGGCACTACAGAGCTTTTCCTGGATGCCATTTTTTTTTTTTTTTCTGAATGAATTTGCATAGATTTCATTCTAATCCTGCTGGCTAAAATCCTCTAACCTTCTGCTGCATATATTATCACTAGTTTCTGTTTTGTGCTCTGGAGAAATAGTCTAACTGACAAGCGTATAAAATCAATGGAACAAATGCCTACCCTGGATATTAATCTAAATAAACGAATTCCTCTGATTAGATTATGATCAGAAACAGATTAGATTGTCTGTTTGTAACAAATTGCTAAGTATTTATTACCATCAGTCTGTCATTTACCAATTCAATCAATGGAAGATATAGCTTAATCTATAACCATATAAGTCAAGAACAGATATTCTCCTGGTATTCCATTTTTCTCCTCTTAAATAGATTTTCTGTGAAAAGAAAACTGAGGAAGAATGGGAAAAACTAGCTGATTATAATGTCTAGATTTACTGCATAAAGGCAAATGGCTGAGCAAACATTAAAAATTAACCTAAAAGGCGAGCTTTAAATATTTTGGGTTTAAACTAGATTGCATACAAATATTTGATATCTTATATATGTATTTATTGGGCAGTTATAAAAAAATGGGGTCCTAATGCATAATTACAATTTTCATTAGAAAACATATATATATATATATATATATATATATATATATATATATATATATATATATATATATATTTTCTGAGGTTTTCGCAGGTATTTGTATGTGGATCTTTGGTTATTCGGGTTTTCTCCCATGTAGAATTGGAAGTATCTAGGCAACGTTTCGATGAAGTCTCATTCATCATCTTCAGGCTTGTTTCTTCAGCTCTGTGCTTCTTAGAGTAATGTGAGCTTGCAGCTGCTTCTTCCTTTTAACTGCTAGTGGGGGTGTGACTTGATTGGTTGGGGGTTTGGCTGTGTTCTGATTGGTAGGTGGGTTGGCTGTGTTCTGATTGGCTGGGGGTGTAGGGAGGAAGCAGAACGGACGTGCAGCGTTAGTAGCACGGATGGAGAAAGGATGAAAGCGGATGCAGCTCATCCGCTCTGCATCCGCTCTGCATCCGCTCTGCATCCTCTACGCATCCGCTCTGCATCCTCTACGTATCCTCTACGCATCCTCTATACATCCACTCTGCATCCTCTATACATCTGCTCTGCGTCCTCCCCACGTCCGTTCCTTTCCGTGTTATCCGCTCTGCTTATGCAAATTTTTGCCCCTTTTGAGAGCGGATAACAACGGATGTAACATTTTGCTCGTCCATTGTGTCCTTTTTGCATCCATTGGGCAGTGTGACATGGCCATACATTGCTGGGGGATTTGAGCTGGTGAGCTGTGATCCTGTTGTTTGGCTTCGTGTTCGTGGTCATGCCACATCTTCATGGTGGGTGTGAGTCTTTTTTCTACGTGGCAATGTGGTGGTAGCATCTTGTGTGGCACTCGTGGGTGTGGGTCTGGTGACCCACACCCACGAAAAATATCCACCAGCCTAAGAAACCCTAAAGACAAAATCGAGTTAGAAAACCAAGGAGTATACGAAATCCCTTGCACTGCCTGCCCCACCACATACATAGGACAAACTAACAGAAGAATTAGTGCATGCATTGAAGAACACAAGAACTCAATCAAAAAAGAAGAAATGACCTCTTCCCTGGTCCAACACCTCAAAGCCACAGGACATGAAATTGACTTTAAAAATACCAGAACTATCGCCAAAACTGAACACTTCAACAACAGAATAATCAGAGAAGCCATAGAGATAGAAAAACGCCCACACAGCATGAATAAACGAGATGATACCTCCTGCCTACCAACCATTTAGAAACCTGCCCTCATTAATAAACGAGTACCTAACATGAAGAATGACACCAGACCCACACCCACGAGTGGCACACAAGATGCTACCACCACATTTCCACATAGAAAAAAGACTCACACCCACCATGAAGATGTGTCACGACCACGAACAAGAAGCCAAACAACAGGATCACAGCTCACCAGCTCAAATCCCCCAGCAATTAAGACTAAACTGAGCACAATCAAGCCCCCACCTAAACAGAACACACCCCCAGCCAATCAGAACACAGCCAAACCCCCAACCAATCAAGTCACACCCCCACTAGCAGTTAAAAGGAAGAAGCAGCTGCAAACTCACATTACTCTGAGAAGCACAGAACTGAAGAAACAAGCCTGAAGATGATGAATGAGACTTCATCGAAACGTTGCCAAAATACTTCCAATTCTATGCGGGAGAAAACCCGAATAACCAAAGATATAGATAGATAGATAGATAGATAGATAGATAGATAGATAGATAGATAGATAGATAGATAGATAGAT
>BLBF01000003.1:108172304-108187648 GCA_015471245.1 Laticauda colubrina | reverse complement strand
GTATCTGCTATCCCGCATCAGATGGGCGTCTCATGATAGGGAGCGAAAGAGAGAGAAACGACAGGAGACGAAGTTCCTCGCGATGAGTGCGCCCCGAATGTCCGGGTACACGCTCTTTTATTATGCTCATTCAAAAGGGGGTGATTGTTTATTCAGAACCTAGGTTAAGCCTAGGTCAGACGGAATATACAGATTTAACAATGGCTCAAACAAAAGCAAGATATCAGGACAGACAGGATGGCAAGATTTATATTTGATCAGGATATCACTTCTTCACAAAGCTGCATGCCAGACAATGTAATCCCAAGTGAATAAACCATTTCTGCAAATGTTTGACTCCTTGTCTCTGTACGTGCCCTGTAAAAGGTCACTGAGAAGACAGAAGCTTAATGATTACACGTGAATGATACAATGTTGCAATGTCTGAATGATACATAGTTGCATTGATACACAGTTGCAAACACATAAATGATACATAGTTACAACACATAGGGATGTTGCAACAGTCAAAATGTGAAAAATAGGCTGTTGAGGTAATTCTCCGTAAGGAGAATGAGTGCACACAGGGAGATGTAGTGAGAGTAGTGAAGAATAACACACACACTGCACACAGCCACACTGTATAGTAAAATGTAGGTTTTACTTCCAGAAAATCGGTTAAGCAAAGTTCAACAAAACAGTCCAAGTCATTCACGGTTAAAGCAGTCCGTTTTCAGTCCAGGGATAATCCAATAACAAAGTCCAGTATCATAAACAGTTCAGTAACAGACTTACATCAAATCCGAGAATAACGATGATCAGTAACAGTCAATAGGAACACTCTCAGCAACAACAGAACCAAACAAACCAGGTTTCTGGCTCCATCTTATGGCTGTTTGGGGAACCACACCCAATTATAATTTTAGCATTCCCTTAAAGAGACAGTATTAAAGTGTCTATCCTGGTTTATATATTTTCCAACCCAACTGTTTGTATATTTTCCAACCCCATTCCTAACATAAGGCCGTGTCACACTGCCCAACGGATGCAAAAAGGACACAATGGAAGAGAAAAATGTTACATCCGTTGTATCCGCGCTCAAAAGGGGCGAAAATTTGCATAATTGGAGCGGACAACACGGACGCGGGGAGGACGCAGGGCGGATGCAAAGCGGATGCGGAACGGAAGCCCAGCGGATGGAAGCAGATGGCGCGTCCACTAGGCTTCTGGGGGGCCTCAGCAAAGCAGACGCGGAACGGAAAAAGAGGATGCAGAACGGATGCACAGCGGATGAAGCGGATGCAGAGCGGAAGCCTAGTGGATGCAGAGCGGAAGCCTAACAGATGCCTGGCGTTAATTGCGCATGCGGGGGGGATGCATTGCGCAAGCCCCCTGGATATAAAGGGAAGCAGCTCGCACGTGGCCAGCATTCCGAGGAAAGACCTGCTGCTGGATACCTCGAGTTCTTGCCTGCATGTCTGCCTGCAAGCCTTGCTGCCAGCCTGCCTCCCAGCCTGCCTCCCAGCCTGCCTCCCAGCCTCCTGGGCAGCCTCCCTGCCAGCCTTGCTGCCAGCCTGCCTTCCAGCCTCCCTTCCAGCCTTGCTGGCAGCCTGCCTTCCAGCCTCCCTGCCAGCCAGTCTGTCTGCCAGCCTTGATGCCTGCCTTCCTGCCAGGCTTCCTGCCAGGCTTCTTAACAGGCTTCCTGCCGGCCTTGGTGCCAGCCTTCCTGCCAGCCTTGGTGCCTGCCAGCCTTCCTGCAAGCCTTCCTGCCAGCCAGCAACCCCACAACCATGGGGAAGAAGCGAAAGTCTCAGCAACCTGCCACCATCCCTGGCAAGAGGGACAGGGCCACCCTCCCGCCCCATGTCCCTGACTCATCTTCTGCTGGGGCTTCTGCTGCTTGTGCTCGCTCTTCTGTTGCCGGAGCTTCTGCTGTAGCTGCTCCTGGTGGTGGTGCTTCTCTTGCATACTCTGCTGAAGTTGCTCCAGGTCCTGCTGGTCCTGCTGGTCCTGCTCATTCTGCTCGTGCTCCTGGTCTTGCTGACCCTGCTGCTGGTGCTTACTCTGCTGCTGCTCATCCTGGTCTTGCTGCTGCTACTGCTTATGATCCTGCTGGTGATTATGCTGCTGCTGCTGCTGCTGTTGATGATGATGATGATGATGATTATGATCCTGCTGGTGATGCTGCTGCTGCTGCTGCTGCTGTTGGTGTGGAGGCGCAGCCCCTACAACCTGGAAGCCCCTCTGATGAGGGCCCATCTGATCCTGCCAAAGGGAGGAAGAGGCGTATGCAACAACGGGAGAGGAGGCAGTACTACATTGAGGAAGCGCACGAGGATGAGGTGCTGGAGTGGCTGAGAGAGAACGACTATCTGTGGCGGAAGGGACACCAACTGTACAGGGACACCAAGCGGAAGCAAGCTGCTTGGAGAGAGAGGGCGGAGAGTATGGGCTACACTTCGGAGGTGCTCCTCGGCTGGTGGAAGCACATGCACACCTGGTACAGGAAGCTGCACCGCAAGAAATCTGGCCAGGCCAGGGTTAAGCTGACGGACAGAGAGAACTATGTCATGGCCAAGTGCAGCTTCCTGGAGGGTGAGGTCCTCCACCAAGGAGCACCAGGAGCCCAAATCTCTACCCTCTCTCTCCGGCAGCCTGCTGGGAGCCAGTCCTCTGGCAGCCGAGAGTCAGTCCCTATCTCCATGCAGGTATCTGTGGAGCGTGCCACTGCGGAGAACCCCCGGGCAGGTGTTGAAAGCGTGGTGGAGAGCGATGAGGACTCCCTGGTGCGGTGGGAGAAAGGAGACATCGTGTCCACCGCTGCCGAAGCCGCATCCACCCACACCTCTGCCACCACAGTAAGGCAGAGAGCCGGACCGCAGGAGGGGCAGAGCTACAAGGTCCTGGTGAAGATCAGGGACACCATCCGCACCAGCATAGGTCTCCTCTCTCAGCTGGTCCCCATCGAATCCTCCTCCTCCAACTGCAAGCCCTTCCTCAATTATGTGAACCAGACCCTCAAGGAGATGGAGGATCCCCAGTACCAGGTGGTGAAGGAGAGGATCACCACATTGCTTAACAACCCTCCAGACCCAGAGGCACCTGCTCCCACCCAGTCCAGGTCTGCTCCTCCACCCCAGGTGATGTCCCTCCCATACCAAGGCTTCCCACAGCCCCTCACCTACCAGGGCTACAGCTACCTGGAGGTCCAGCAGCACAGACAGCAGCCCTTCCAAATGCAGGCACAGAGTCATCGGGCGACACCGTTGCCACCGGTTCCAATGATGCCACCGATGCCAACCACGACAGTCCTCACCCTGCTGCAGAGAAGGCAGCCCCACTACACTGCTCCTTCCTCCATCCCACAGCCAAGCCCGGCCTCAGTACATCTGTCCTCAGTACTGGGGCTGACACCGCATGGCATGGAGGAAGGACCTCTCAGCATCACGGGGCTGAGCCAGCTGTCCAACACCTTCCTCAACACACCGTCCCCTGTTGTCCTCTCGGGGCTAGGCACTCCAATAACACCTCAGACCAGCACTGCAGCAGCACCCACCTCCACAGCACCTGCTCCCTAACACCTTAGACTGGGCACACACCTCCGAGTGACCAAGAGGAGTGCAAGAGACTGGCTGCCTGGATATTTGTGGATTTTATTTAGACACTTGACTTGGGTCATGTTTATTTTACAGCTTGTTATTAATAAAGTTTATCTTTGTTTCACACACTTGCTTCATTAATTTTTTTCTATAAAGTCTGGGTGGAAACTTTTAGAAATGGTTTAGCCTTTGCATGCTTGTGGGATGGGTTAAGATAGCAGTGGGATGGGAAGGGATACCTGTGGGATGGGAAGGGATACCTGTGGGATGGGTAGGGATACCTATGGGATGGGTAATAGTTGTGAGATAGATAAACGTCCAGTGCAAGCATAGTGGGACTGTATGGTCCACCCTCCCAGGTGCCACCCCTATGGCCCTTCATTATCAATTACAATGTAAGCATTGATCCACACATGTCAACATAAACACAACTCTTTATTAAACGCCCTGTTCATTGTAGGCCAACCAACCAAACATGGCCCAATCTCATCTGTGTGATGAGACAGGCTCAAGGAAGCATCCATTAAGCATCTACCATCCTGTCTTGCCACTCCACTGCTCCAGCTGGGGAGTTGCACCATTGTCTCAGGAGATTGCGCTGCTTCTTTGCCTCACGTGAGGCTCTGTTGGGGCCTTGCACATCCTCAGTGTCTATCAGGTTTTGCCCTTGCCTCCATTCCCCAGGCTCCATGTCCCCATTGCCTTGCTGGAGGTCCACGAGCCTGTTCTGCAAGACTGGGTAGCGGGTGCGCATGAGATTGTGCAGGATGCAGCAAGCTTCCACGATCCTCCTCATGGTCTCTCGGCGATGCTGCATGTTGGTGAGAAGTACCTGGAACCTGTTGGCCAGGATGCCAAAGGCGTTCTCCACCACCCGTCTTGCCCTGGACAGCCTGTAGTTGAAGATCCTCTCTTCGTGGGTGAGGCATCTGGAGGTGTAGGGCTTCATGAGGTAGGTTGTGAGGGAGAAGGCGTCAACCCCCACGATGAAGTAGGGCATATCTTGCGTGTCGTTGGGCAGCGGGTCTGGATCTGGGAAGCCCACCATGAGGTTGCTTTCCAGCCCCTCCTTGAGGTGACTGTCGTTGTATACCTGGGCATCTGAAGATGAGCCGTTGCCTGAAACATCGATGTACATGAACTTGTAGTCAGCATCGACCATGGCGAAGAGGATGATGCTGAAGAAGCCCTTGTAGTTGTGATAAGTGGACCCCGACTTGGCTGGCGCTTTGCAGGCCACGTGCTTGCCATCGATGGCTTCAACGGTGTGGGGGAAGTTCTACTTCTGATACCACTGCTCTGCAACTTTCTTCCATCCTTCTTCAGTGGAGGGGCACTGGAGGAGCTCCTCCTTGTATTCTTCGATGATGGCCTGCACCACTTCTCTGACAACAAAGCTGATGGTGCTGGGTGGCACCCTCCAGCCGTACTGCATGCTCCTGTAGGTGGTCCCTGAGGCCAGGTGGCGCAGAGTGAGTGCTACCTTGAGCCCAGGTTCCAGGCTGGGCGGGAAGTTGGTGTTTGTCTTGGTCAACCTGGGTGTCAGGCGCTGCACAACTTCGTCAAACATGGCTGGAGGCATCCTCATGAAGTTCTGGAATGCCCGAGGGTCTTTGCTCCTGAGCTCCACCATCAGCTTGTCGTAAAGTACGTACTGTGCTCTTCTGGCGAACCATCTTCGGAGCCAGACTTTTTTTGGGTGCCTCCTTTTCTTCCTGTAGTTCTGTTCACAGAGACTGTAGATGGTTTCGCGGTGTTGCAGAAGGATGTTGGCTGCCGAAAGGATTTTGTCGCAATCCACGGTGGACATGACTGGATGCTGTGGAAGAGCAAGAGTCAGATGAAGGCTGCAGAGGTCTGCACCGCTGGGCTGCTGGTCTGAAAGTGAGATGCAGACGAGTTGCTCCCCCTTTTTATAGGCAGTATAGGTGTCCCTTTGCATCCTCTAGGCATCCTCTAGGCATCCTCTAGACATCCTTAATATTCGAGATAGGTCCCCTCTGCGAACGTTTTTTCCGTTTTAAACGCTTTGTTTCCGTGCTTCATCCGTTCTGCATCCGTTCTTCATCCATTCCGCGTCCGTTCCGCTTCCTCCCTGCGTCCGGGCAGATGCGAGTTGCGTGGATACGCAGCGGATGCCTAGCAGATATAGCGGATGCGTAACGGATGCGTAACGGATGTGTAGCGGATGCAGAACGGACGAACTGGATACATTTTCCGCGCAAAAGTTTTAAGCAGCCTAAAACTTTTTGAGCGGATGAAACGTCAATAAACGGATGCTGGACGGATAGAGAGGAAGCCAAACGGAGGCAGTGAGTACATCGCGTTTTCGAACGGATGGCAAGGTTTTTTGTCCGTTTTACATCCTCTTTGCATCCGTTGGTGCAGTGTGACGGGCTATAGACACCTCACTGTTTTCAGTGCTGTTGTAACTTTGAACAGACATAAAACTAATGGTTGTAAATCAAGGACTACCTGCATAAGCAATACTAATTTGAATCTGGATCTATCGTGCTATCTACCATCATTGAGTCTACCATTTCTAACTGCCACTGTGTAGGATTAGCAATATGCACTGTTGGAACTTAGATTTCTTCCAATTCTTTATGTACCGAAATCTAGGTCACTATTAAAATTGATTTTTTATCAATTGAGATTAAATGTCTCCTACATGTAAAATGAGATTAAATGTGTCCTACTTCATTTTGTAAGCTGTTTTAGAATTCTAATAGATTACTTTTATTATTAGTCTGATTTACATTACCATGTTTTTGGACACAGTTCTTTCTTTGATCCTCTTCTCTTCACACTGCTTTCATTAATTGATTTCATTTTTAATGCAAATAATTAGCCTACCGTGTATGTTTTGAACTCATCCTTAAAATAGAATTGCAGCTTTAAATTCCAGGATGTCCTCTTGCTTTCTGATTTAATTATAATAGCAAATGCAAGTTTTTACTAAAGAGGAGTCAAAATAACACATTGAAATTACAAAAGTTAAGGCTATTATGATTGATTTAAATATAACCTATTCCTTATATTTTCACAGAGGTCATAGAGAAATGGAAATGGGAATCTCATTCCATTTCTATAAAATTTAAGCATTTTCTATTCTGTGAAGTCTATAGTAGGGTAATGTAGCCATTAGAGGGTGCCACCTAACAGGAAACAAAAGAAGCTGTTACAGTACATTTGGTTTTGGATTTTATCTAGCATTGCAAGAAAGTTTGCCTTTGTCATTTTCTGAGAATTCTTTCATGCTTTGATTGAATTCACATACCTCGTGAAGTCATTAAGATCCTTTGGCATTTTTTTTTACTGAGATATACAGGTAGTCTTTAACTATTCATTCAAAACTGTCTGAACAATGCTGAACGAGTAGTGGTTACAAGTGGTCCTTGAAGTTCTGGCTGTTTCTGTACTCCTGTAGGTTTTTTTCAATTGTTATATTCTTTTAAATGTTTTAACAATTGCAAACTGCCCAGAGTCACTGGGAGTCGGGTGGCATATAAATTTTATAAAATATTGATCACAGTTAGCCAGATGTTTAGACTGTTTTTGGCATTTTAGTTCACCTATCAAGTCTTTGCCAGATGTTGTTTAATAATATTAAAGGTATTGCAGGATGTAAGCTGTGCTAAGTATAACTATCTTTTGCAATTGACTGATGATTTGTCAAGGCTAATGGTTTTTAAGTGGTGCTCCAGATGTTTTCGAATTGCATTGAAGACACCTATTACTATCAAAATTATCTTTCCTTCATTTTTATTTATTTTAATACTCAAACTGGAAAGGAACAAGGATTAAAAGGGTTTTTGTCCCTTAAACTTTCCCCAACTCTAAAAATTAGACAGAAAAAGATCAAAATATACACATCCATTTACTCTGGAACGGATGTTGTGACTGCAAAAGGATACTAATAAGAGACATGAAGCTCTTAGACTAGATTGCACTCCTCTCTTAAGCTATGGTTTGTTAAACATTGTTGGTTGACCAAGACACAATTGGATGCATTCACATACAAATGGTTGTATATCCTAGTGATTAGGTTTGAACATTCTTCTACCAACAAAATACTTCATTGCTTAATAAGATGTTTGAAACCAACACATGTGAAACAAAGAGTGAAAAATGTAAAAGATGTAAATTTTATTGGAAATGTGAATTTTTCTTTGTTCTCCCATGGCCCAGTTTGTGCATTTTTATTGATAGTGCTAAAACACAATGAGAATATTGCATTTATTACCATGCTCTGTTATTTCATTGATGTATTCAGTATAAAATGAAAGTGCTTTGGGTTGGCTTTTTATTTCCCGAGGAATTGAACATAGAAAAACATATGTTTGCAACTTTGCATCTCTTAAATATGTTACTGATACTTCATGCTACTAAAGCTAAAAATATATATGACTGAATCAGCAATGAACTAAAGAAATTGTTTGAAACCGTATACTGTATTTTCAGTGGGACATGCATCTAAAATACACTGCTCAAAAAAATAAAGGGAACACTTAAATAACACAATGTAACTCCAACTGAATCACATTTCTGTGAAATCAAACTGTCCACTTAAGTAGCAACACTGATTGGCAATTTCACATGCTGTTGTGCAAATGGAATAGACAACAGGTGGAAAGCATAGGCAGTTAGCAAGACATCCCCAATAAAGGAGTGGTTGTGCAGGTGGTGACCACAGACCACTTCTCAGTTCCTATGCTTTCTGGCTGATGATTTGGTCACTTTTGAATGCTGGCGGTGCTTTCACTCAAGTGGTAGCATTGAGATGGAGTCTACAACCTACACAAGTGGCTCAGGTAGTGCAGCTCATCCAGGATGGACATCCAGGACATCAGTGTGAGCTGTGGCAAGAAGGTTTCTTGTCTCTGTCAGCGTAGTGTCCAGAGCATGGAGGCACTACCAGGAAACAGACCAGTACATCAGGAGACCTGGAGGAGGACGTAGGAGGGCAACAACCCAACATCAGGACTGCTACCTCCGCCTTTGTGCAAGGAGGGACAGGAGGAGCACTGCCAGAGCCCTGCAAAATGACCTCCAGCAGGCCACAAATGTGCATGTGGCTGTTCAAACGGTCAGAAACAGACTCCATGAGAGTGGTATGAGGGCCTGACATCCACAAGTGGGGGTTGTGCTTACAGCCCAACACCGGGCAGGACATTTGGCATTTGCCAGAGAACATCAAGATTGGCAAATTGGCCACTGGTGCCCTGTGCTCTTCACAGATGAAAGCAGGTTCACACTGAGCACGTGACAGATGTGACAGGGTCTGGAGACGCCGTGGAGAACGTTCTGCCTGCAACATCCTCCAGCATGACCGGTTTGGCAGTGAGTCAGTAATGGTGTGGGGTGCCATTTCTTTAGGGGGCCGCACAGCCCTCCATGTGCTCGCCAGAAGTAGCCTGACTGCCATTAGGTACCGAGATGAGATCCTCAGACCCCTTGTGAGACCATATGCTGGTTCGGTTGGACCTGGATTCCTCCTAATGCAAGACAATGCGAGACCTCATGTGGCTGGAGTGTGTCAGCAGTTCCTGCAAGATGAAGGCATTGATGGTATGGACCATGGGAGAACAAAGAAAAATTCACATTTCCAATAAAATTTACATCTTTTACATTTTTCACTCTTTGTTTCACATGTGTTGGTTTCAAACATCTTATTAAGCAATGAAGTATTTTGTTGGTAGAAGAATGTTCAAACCTAATCACTAGGATATACAACCATTTGTATGTGAATGCATCCAATTGTGTCTTGGTCAACCAATAATAATCAATATTCTATTCTGAAATAACGTATCATCAAAAAAACCACTTCAGATTAACTACTACACTTTATTATTCAGAAATTGAATCTATTACATCCAGTTGTACTGTCCTCTCTCCCTTCCTAAAAGCCATGCAACTCAAAATTATTCTAGGTGGAAGATTTATACTTTGAAGACTTATAATAAAAATAAAGGTGATAGCTAAGGAACCAACATACCTCAATAATCATAATATACATAACATTAAGGGGATACTTATTCTAGCTAAGTCAGTGTCTGGAGGAAACAGCCAAGTTTTTAAGATCTATTTTAGCAAATTTTAAGGGATAACAGAAAGGGACTCACCATGCTGGATGAGGATGGTGGGGGCGTGTCATTCAACATACACAAAGACAGAAAAAAAATCTTTAAATCTATGTCTGTTACTATAACAATCATTGACAAGTATGCAGCTGTACCTATACTCTTTTGTTCCTTCCTAAGACATGTGCTGTCACTAATCTTCAAAGAGCAGAGAAATTTCAGTAATTTTTACTGCACTTCTTTAGCTTTCCTATATCCTGGACTGTGGTAGTTTGCAAATAATTTGGATTGATTTTGAGTAAACAATTGAAATATTATTCTACATAAGAGGGCTACTATTGATTGGGACAACTGATTAACTGGGTGGAGGCATGTATTTTAACATATGTTCCACAATTGCTGTCTGTTGAGGTAATTCTCCGTTAGGAGAATGAGTGAACCACAGGGAGATGTTGTGAGAGTGATGTTGAATAACACACGACCAGCACACATACACTGAATAGTGAAATGTAGGTTTTATTTCCAGTAAACGGTTAAGCAAATTCCAACAACCAGTCCAAGTTATACATGGTTAAAGTAGTCAGTTTTCAGTCCAGGGATAATACAAATAACAAAGGCTAGTATCATACACAGTTCAGTAACAGACTTACAGCAATCCAAGAACGACGATGAGCAACAGTCAATAGGGAAAATGCAGGAACCAAGAACATTGACCATCAGAACATCTAGCAACTAGCAACTAACAATAGAACTAACAACCCAGGTTTCGGCCTCCATCATATGGCCATTTGAGAAACCACACCCAACTACAATTTTAGTATTCCCTTAGAGACAGTATTAAATGTCTATCTTGGTTTATATATTTCCAACCCAACTGTTAGGTGACTATCAATTCCTAACACTGTCTCCTTAAAGCAGAATGCTTGGAGTACAGCTTGAGATACGCCCGAATTTGGCTTCATTCTCTATGCGTTATCCAGGGCCTCTGCTGTTTTTTTCTGACATAATAGCTGCCTCTTTACCATTAAAACTGCAAATTAACATTATTCATGCTATAGTTACCTTTCTCTGAGTTATTGTTATATTTCTAATGTGCTCCTGAGCAGTTCAGAAATTTTGAGTCAAAACGCTGTGCATACGATTGTGTTTATTTTACACATTTCCCTTCCTGCTTTCAGTCCCAAGATAATTTGTAGAAAAAGAAATGGAAATAAAGCAGCAAAATAAAACAGACAAAAAGAATTGAATTAGTTTAAAAAATACATCAGATCAGAAAGATTATAAACCAGATTTAAGATCAGGGAAATCATTTGATTTTGCCACTTGCAACAGGACGGAAGCAATTAAACTTTTGGAAGAGTTCCATGAATATACTACTGAGCAGTTTGCTTCTGTATCTCAAGTATACTTTCAGAGGTAAAAGAGAAAGACATCAGTTGATGAACGAAATACATGTTGAAGAAAGTGAGACAAAATTATTTCAAGTGGCCTAGCACTTTCAAGGCAATTACCAGTTTTAATTGTAGAGATAAGAGCTGTTACTTAACCTGAAAACTATATGAAGATAGCAAAAAAGAGATGAGATATAAATGAAATAAATGTATTTATTTATGCACACAATGTGGATGTGTTATTTCTGTCCATATTTGAAATGTTGATGTAAACAATTTTTCAGTAAGCCCTTTGAGATGTTGTATGTTATCGAACATCTTTACAGCTATTTTATTTTGCAGCTATTGCATTTATTTTTTGCTATAAAATAGTGCTATAATCTGCTTTACTGTAAACTACAATACTGCTACAATATTTTACTACTTTACTACAAGTCAAACTGTGACCATACAGAAATACATCAAGATAAAAATAAATTTTACAAGTAGATATGATACAATGTGGATTTGGTTTGTGGTAATGGATCTATGACTGGTTCAGTATACTGAAATAACATATCTAGAAAAGTACATATTTTAGATTGTTTACATATATACAGTACATTGCGGACTCCATATAATTCATTTGTTTTCTAATAGTTCAGATAAAATACAATGTTAAAACTTCTACTGAAATGAGAGTGACTTTTCAAAAGACTTGAAACCTTCATGGTATGAGTGTACCAAAATAATTCATAGCAAACGTGTTGCCTCAGTTGTCTATTTATAGAAAATCCTGAACATCAGCAGTTTTGAGACAGTTTAGTAAGAAACTTAGTTCTGTACTTATAACAAAGGTTTTGATAACTTCCTTAAGCCTCTTTCAAGTTGAACTTAATGACTCAGTGGATACATCCATGCAGTTTTCTTGGCAACAGTATATTAGTAGTTTGCCATTACCTTCTGCTGGAACGTTTTTCAATTTCCGAAGCTAAACCACAACCTTGGTAATTATCAACTTTCCTTTTAAAAATGAAGAGGCCTTTATATACAATTATGAGTGAACGGATTTTGACAGTTAATAGTATATAAGAAATTATGTAATCTTAAATATATTCTTGTATCATACACTACATTTCTATGACAATAAATATACACTGATATAAATACTTTTTATTTATATCATATAAATACTGATACAAATACTTTTTATTTATATCAGGGCAAATACACTGATATAAATGCTTTTAGGCAAATCTTATTGGTTCAAATCTACATTAGTGGTTAATGTAGGTTTGCCTCAGATTTTTGGATCAGCCCTCTTTCAAATCTTGAATCAATCAGTTCACCAAGGAGATGGAGCAATGTATTTCCCACCCTCCCAACTGTATTTTATATAGTTTTTTTTTTTTAAATTGATGATGGCAAAGACAAGAGGTGATAAGAAATCACATTTTGCCATTTTCTTACCCACAAGACATTCATCCTTAATAAAAATTAAAAGCCTCATCTGATTTAAGCAAAGACCCTCCCATAACTGGTCATTGTAATTAAAAGAAGCAAACCAAAATTGTTAATCATCTTAACACAGAGGTAGGAGCTATGGCCCCTTTATAACTTGTGGATTTCAACCTGAAGTCCACATGTCATAAAAGGGCCATAGTTCCCAACCCCTGATCTAACACATTAGCCTTGCATATATTTGTAAAGTGTTCAGTATAATTACTTTAAATATTAATCATAAAACCAGAATGCAAAATGAAGAATAAACTTGTTTGTGGATTAGGAATTTGTTTCCTGGAAGCCTGTCCTTTTGAGTCAAATTTAACCTCTGCTTTTTGTTTTCAAGGTAGGATGTTAATTAATGAAAGGATCGGAATGTATAGAGTGTCATGCAGAAATTAAACATATTTATTATATGTGCAGGTTGTAATCCTACAAATATGTGTTGACTGAATGCAAGTTATTTTAATAGCTTGATTACAGTTCATGAACCCGTGTGCTTGGCTAAATCATGCAATCAAAGTTTATTAGTTTTGCTTCATGTTAAACTGATTACTTTATATTTTAGAGCCTTTTCCCATTTAGGTTCTATTCCTGGAATCATCTCCTTTAAATAAGGGCTCATCCCTTGAAGTTTAATACACGCATACCTCAATTTTTGCAGGAATTCTGTGAAGGTAGAAAAGCCTTCTTTTCCATTATACTCTATAATTTATAGCAACCCCCCTAACCCCTGGGCTGCAGAATGGTACTGTCTGTAGCCTGTAAGGAACTGGACTGTGCAAATGCAAGTAAGCCTTCATCTGCACGTGCAAAGGATCTAGGTTGCACATGAAACCATCCCCCCCCTCCCTCCCCAGTCTAAGGAAAAATTATCTTCCGTGAAACTTACCTGGTGCCAGAAAGATTGGGGACTCCTGATTTATAATATAGATTTCCTATCATTAGGAACTATTTATAATGAAATATGTAAATTATTGTGTTACTGTTTACTGTTGTACATAAATTTTAATCTACCTTTACTGCACTTGTTATAAGCACACACTAAGTATAATTTTCATTATTACTACCCCTAGGGGGAAAAGAATGGACCTGGAGAAGTTTGAAAGATCTGGGATTATTTGGGCCAAGGATCCAATGTTTTGAAAGACAAGGAGACAATGGAGCACTAACTACAAATAGCCATGGCCTAGCCAGTTATTACTATTATTTAGCATATGAGTACATGACAAAAGAAAAATAAACACATATACACTCCACATAATTATAAGTAAAACTTCTATGGGGGTATGGCAGTGGCCTCATAACTGTTTGTCCAATTCAGCTATCTAGGTAATTGCCTCCGAGTTGCTTCATTGTAGATCTTCTAGAACTAGGGAACCAGAGAGAACACACATCATGGCCAATCTTGCACAATATTTTTAATAGTTTGCATATCAGCACAACAATCACAACAAGAGGAATCTTTCCATCCCCCTTGATGAAGAGCAGAGGCACTTCTTCCAGTATCCTTCTAGTATCTTCCCTTATCACACCTAATTCTGTTCAATTTCAACCAAAGCCAGGCAGATCAAAACCAGTGAGTCTGTCAGATGAAAAGTGGATATAGGGCTATAGTGTTACAAGTATTAATAAATTCAACATTTTTATAGATGATACTATAAACCCCCTTTTCACCACCGTTACACAGTTTAGAATAAGAGGGTAACAATGAGACTGCTGCCCTTTTTTACTCTTGTGAAAGGCCATTTTAGCGAACATTGAGGAGGGGAGCTGAGGTATGACTGGGCTAAAATTGGGAGAAATCAGGGGTGGCCTAATTGGGTTGAAATAAGGCAGCACTCGGGGCACAATGTTATTTTCCAGCTGCCTTTTGCACGAACTGGATATTTCCTTGAGAGGCATTCGGTTAATAAAGTGCAGCCAAAGAATTCGACAAAGGAAAGTGGAGCGGCGTTCCCAAAAGATGGGTGGCAACTCCTCTGTTCGGGATGCGTAGAGAAAAGAAAAAAAACTTGTTAGGAGAGCAGCAGCGGCATTGAAACTGCACCGCCGCCCACATCTGGCTGGCGGCACCTGATCCACCAGGGCTTCTCGCGGAAGAGAACTTTCTAGGGCAGAAGAGCCCGTAACTGCTTTTCTTGCTTTAAAAAAAATAAGAATAATACATTTAAACAGAATTTGAGGTGCTTTTCTTCTTCTTCTTCCTCCTCATGGCAGGTCCAGGTTTCAACTCTTGGGCTGGCGAGCAGGCAGCGGAGAGAAAAGGCGGCTTGCAGCGGGGGGGGGGGGGGGGGGGGGGGGGGGGCGGGGGCGGGCGGGCTCGAAACGGAAGCCCGGGCCTCCCTCTCCAAAAGCCGACGGTCCAAAGCAGCCTCGCCCTGTCCTCGGAGGGGAGAAAAGACCTGCCCCCAGCAGCACAAGCCGAAGGAAAATAATGGGGTCCAGTTTCCTCCTTTTAGCCCTTCCTCCCTCCTGCTTTCCTTTCCCAAAAAAGGAAAGAAGGCGGCCCAGAAAGCGCGCAGCTGAAGAGCCCCCGAGGTCAGCTCCCACCCCCCCCCGCCACCCCCTCCCGAAGCTCGCCGCAGCCACGCTCGTCTCTCCGCCTCGTCCTCGCCCCACCGCTTCTCCCGACTCGGCTCCGCTCGCGACTCCCCCCCCCCACCCCCGGCTCACGTGACCAGCCCGGCAAGTTGGGCGCTGGGAGGGAGCGAGCCAGGCAGCGCGGCCGAGGCCGCAGCGACAACAAGAGCGGCTGAGTGGCGCGTCGTGGACTCGAGTCAGGAGAAGAGGGGGGGGGGGGGGGGGGG
>BLBF01000003.1:108156477-108172204 GCA_015471245.1 Laticauda colubrina | reverse complement strand
GGGGCGCTCAAGCACTCCGGCCGACGGTTTGCGAGGCCGAAGGGAGACGGAGCCTCTGCCGCTGCTGTTCCTGCAAGCCATCGCCGCCACCGAAGGCGGCTGCTTGCCCGCCGGAGCAAAAGCTGCGGCTTGAAGTGAAGCTTTCGTCGCCCTCCTTCCTTTGGCCCGCTCGGGCTCCGCTTGTCTGTGGGTGGACCGCCCCCTTGTGGGGCTCAACGGCTCCCTCTGGACGCCCCGCCAACCAGCGGCGGAGGAGAGGATGGCGGGTCGGCTGTAGCTGGAAGGGCGCCCCGGGGAGCAGCAGCAGCCGCTTCCCCAGGAACAACGCGAAAGAGGAGGAAGCCAGCTTTGAGACTTGGCGGGAAACGAGAGGCGGGAGATGGCCAACGAGTCGCTTCAGGTAAGAAGCCAGGCTCCTCGCTCCTGCCGGAGAGCCGGCAGACGGAGATTGTGAAGGGGGTCGAAAAGGGCCGCCGACCTCATGCCTCCTTTGGAGCAGCAACAGATGCCAACGGCTGCGGGACGCCTCCTTGCACCCGGTTCGGACTTCGCTCGGTGCCCTTCTCGCTCCTCCTGCCGGCTGGCGGGAGCGGTGGCGGCGACAGGGGCTGCTGACCGTTCCCCGCATTGGGGCCGGCTCTGCTGGCCAGCGGCCCGAGGCTGGTACTGTCCTCCACCCCACCCCCCCCCACCGCCGCTCACCCCGCGCCTTGCTGATGTTGATCCTTCCGTAACCAGGAGGAAACCGGGGTGGGGGGACTTAGGGATTCAAAGGCTTAGACTGCTATTGCTGCTTGTTTTTGTGCGTGTGTGTGTGTGTGTGTGAGTGTTTCATAAACAGGAACATTTTGCATTGTATTGGTCAAGATAATAGCATCTTAATAGCATCTTTTGCCCGTGGAAGCCCATTAACAGATACACTATATCAGTGGGCATAGGCAGTGGTCCCCAACCTTTTTTTGTACCAGGGACCGGGTTTCACGCAGAAACACTTTTTCAAGGACTGGCAAAATCAATTTTGGGCTTCTTTAAAGGGCTTCTTTTCTATTTCTTTCCTAAAAACATATTTTTATACATGTTTTAATCACAATTATTCATTCTTTGCGGCCCGGTACAAAATGATCCACCGACCGATACCGGTCCGGGGCCCCGGCGGTTGGGGACCCCTGGATATATGTGTCTGTGTCCTCCTGGCTTGGGTGGAAGATTGAGAGGAGACTGTGTAGAGAAGACAGTCAACTGACTGAGTGCCTGCCTGCTACCTCTGGCCCTCGGTCACGACACTACAGGACAGAAACAAGCCTGGTTTTGGATGGGATGATAGCTAATTCAAGACTTCATTTCTTTTGATCTGTTGAAGTAGACATTTCACAGGAGAGGAATCAAGTTCGCCAGGTTTGTTAACTTGACTAACTTATTTTGGATAGTTAAACGAAAAAGATACAAACCCCCCCCCCCCCCCCCCAAAAAAAAAAGACCTTGGAAAGGAGTCTCCAACTGGGAGAACAAGCAGGTTCCGTGTAAGTAAGAACATGTGCAAGAGATTGGCCAAACCATTCGTGTTTCATGAGCTGGGGGGCAAGAATTTCCATCTGATCAGGAAGGAAATCTTGAGGCTGTGGCAAAAACATTGATCCAATGTATGGCTTCTGCGAAAGAGTGAATTCCACTATGTATGTAAGGATCGTTGGAAAAGGAACTGAAAATGCTGCAATGTCTTTGTCTACTCCTGTCGCTGTGACCATACTTGGAATGCTGCTTATACTTCTGGTCCTGACATTTAAGAGGATATTGTGGAATTAGAGCAGTCAAAAGGCTCAGTGATTGACCCCAATGAAAAAAAGCTACACCATTTTAGATTTTAAGCAAAAGGAGACTTGATAGCACATACAAAGTTAGGCACGGTACAAAGAAATTTAATAGGATTTTTGTTGTTCTCCTAATATTAGAATTCTCCCCACCCTGAAACTGAATACTTTGAGACTCAGACAGAAAAAAAATTGCTTGAAGGAGCGTGCAGTTAAACTACAGAATTCTCTACCACAAACCATGGGAGATGGGGGATCCCAGTTTGAAAAACTTTAAAAAAGAAAACCAGTTAAAAAGATCCATGGATAATGATGATGACTGTGTATTAGGAGGCCCTGTGTCTCTCTCAATAGGTATCAAAAGGTAGAAACATCAATTGGAGGGTGCTAATCCTGTTGTGGATTTCCCTTTAGTATGGACCTGATTGGTAGGGTGGGCTTGATCCGAAGGGCATTTGGCCTGATTCAGCCTGGCTATTCTTACCTGCTTCTGAGTCTGAATCTGTCAGTGTCATTAGCCTTGGGAATTATATTCCTTCTTCCCTTTGTGTGGCCCAGAATGGTAACATTGAATGGGATCTTTCTTTAACTTCAGAAGTTCCACTTTAGGACAGGCAAAGTAAGTGGAATAGAATATAATTCCCCTTGATTTTTGCTAAGATATATGATACATTTCCTTCCCTCTGAATAATATTGAAAGATATAATAACCTATCTTTACATATATGTTTGTTTTCTTTCTTATGATTGTTGCTGTCAGTTCAAGTTATTTTCCTGTCATGAAGCTATTTTCATTTGTTTGGATTTATTTTCTTTCTTTCTGTAGTATCTGGGGAGTTCTCTTGAAAAAGGAGTTTAAAGTGCTGATGTAAGATTTTTAATCAGGGAGACATGCACAGACCATTTCCTGAAATGAAGCATTTGCTAGGCAAATGTCATTGAGGCACTGTTATGTGGAAAGGGCCTGCAGTGGGGTTTTAAGGATTCAGCATATAAGGCTACCTGTTGACTAGAATATTTAAAGACTTTCTGGAACTGCTGGATGGAGATTTCTGCTCTGTGGCCAAGTTTTTTGGCCATTAGTTTGCTTTGGAAAGAATGGGCATCAGACAGTTCTCTTTACAGTAAACTGCAAGATAAGAATTATGGCTGGTATATGATTTGTTGCTTGCTTGTTTAAATGATCATTGCTAGCTTAAAAATCGATGTGCTAAAACCATTCTTACTTGTCTTTAGAGCTAACAACATTTCAATTATTAAAGATACGGTGCTGATAATCAAATCCATTACTGTCAGCCCTTACCTTGTACTGTCAACAGTCTATTGAGCTAAAAGGGACAAAGCATCAGATTAAGCTTTATCCTGACATTGCATTTTATATTGTTTAGCTTGGATGTTTAAAATGAAGAACAATATTTGTAGACAAAGTACTTCAAAATATTGCAAAAATTACAACTATAAAACAAAGAGCAAGAGAACAGTTTGTTTTGAGCTACGAACTGGATTTCAGTCTCTTCAGATTATAAATACATGCAAGGTATATGAGAATGTGCTAAATTGAAGGCATTAAATGAATGTATTCATATCTGTTTTTTTTAAACATAGACTTAGAATTGTGCAGTTGGCTGCAGAGGAATAGAAAGAAATATTTCAAAGAAGTTTTATAAAGTTCTTTAAACTTTAAATGTACTTTTACTTTCTGAATGACAATACAGGTTTTCAATAAAAGTTTACATGTTTAAATGTTTTTATATCTTTTATTGTCTGAAAGCTTTATTATTAAGGTTAGATCTTTGAAAAGTAGACTTTCAATATACTGAATAAATTTAAAAATGTGATGTAAAATCTTGATATTTTATTAGTGAGACTGGGAGAAAACAAGCACTCACATTTCTTACCTCCAGATTGTGCTATTTAAGATTTGTTTTTCATTTGGAAAAATAGCCATTTTAGTCATGAGGATGTGTAACATTTAGTTTAGATCTTTGTCTTTAAATGAGACAAATAGAAAAAAAAGGTAGCTCCCTTTTCACAGTTTGATACCAGTGTCTTCTAGACTTGTAAGTAAAAAAATGTGAAAACCTAATCTAATTTTATTATGTGGCAAATTTTCCCATTTTTCAGTTGAATAAAGTACTATTTCTTTTCTATGGGGAGTTTGTCCAAGCATTTTTAATGTAATGATTGTGTTCACACGATACATTTACCAATGGCTTATTGAAACATTTCGTTTATTTCATTAACCTTATTTTCTATATTTGTATGATGTAATGGAACCATTAGCTAATCCTATCAGCTGGGTTCACATGACAAATCAGGCTAAAATAAGATTGGTTACTTTGTGATTCAGAATACTGTAGAGCCATCTATTGTAAAGCATTATAGGTAAGATGTTACTATATTAGTTTACAACTAAGTTAGAAACAAATCAAGTTTTGTTTTTTCTGCAGATTCATTTTTTTCCTTCTTGTCTTAATTTAATGTATAACAAATCCCAGGTTTAGACAGTTGCTAAAGAATTAATATTTTAGGTATATTTCTAATAATTTAGAATTACTTAAGTTTCTTTATAGAAATGTATATACAATTGGTTAAAGATAGATCAATATATGATTTAACAACAAGACAGCAAGACATAAGACTAAATTCACAAAAAGAGTAAAGGTTTTATAAAGTTGTAACTGGTCTGACTGATGTTGTCAATAGTCTGTGAAAAAGTAAAAACAGAATCAGAAGCATCTGGAATTTTTTAAAAATAGAACCTATATTTGCTTGTTATCCACATTTGAGGAAGTTCTTCTGATTTACCCCCCTCATGTAAGTTAAATTGGGAGACTTTGAATATCAGGTTTTGACTAACAGCTAAAAATCATGTCTGCTAATAGCCAGTTAAGGTATATATGGGGAAAATGTATCTATCAAATATTAGAGGGCCATAGAGCAGTGTATAATATTAAAAATGAGAAATAATTTTAAAAAGTAGCCGCATTGGTTGGCTACAAAAGGAAATCCACTATCCACCCAAATCTAAGACATGGGAGGAAAACTGATTTCAAAGACTGATTAAAAAAACCGATATGGATTTCTTCAGGAATGCTCTTCCAGAGAGTAAACTTCCTAGACCAGAGGTCTCCAAACTTGGCAACTTTAAGACTTGTGACTGGTTGGAGAATTCTGGGAGTTGAAGTCCACAAGTCTTAAAGTTGCCAAGTTTGGGGACCCCTGTCCCAGATGAACATCAGATGACCTCGGTAACCAGCACATTGAATTGCACTGAGAAGCAAAATGGCAACTGATGCATTTCATGGAATAGGGTATTACCTGGGCATATATTGTGGCATACTATTACTGTTTGCATTGCCACATTCTGAACTATAGATTCCAGGTGGTCTTGTAGAGCACATTGTTATTGTTCAAACATGAAGTGACTAGGGTGACTGACCATCGGGAGAGCCTCCCCAATCTAGAAGTGAGGGCAACTGGTGCAACAGAAGAAACTGTGCAAAGACCTTCGTTCCCTTAAAGCTAAGGTTCTGACAATCCAGGAAAATTCCTAGACTACATACACATTTCAAATAAGGAAATACTACTCATCTAGGACTAAAGATGAAAATTTCTGGGACAAGAAGTTAAAGTATCCCCATCCTCTCTCAGTCTTGCTGGGGTTGAATTTAAGTCTGGTCTGTATCATTCAGAGCCCTGAAGTCTCCAGATCCCAGAATCACTAGGATGGCCTGGAATTAAGACATAAAACTGGTATCACCAACATATTATTGATATTTGATTCTAATTATTAGATGGCCTCACCCAATAGCTTCATGTAGAAATTAAATAGAAGTGATGACAGTATTGATGCTTGAGGCACATCACAGGTTAAGAGCCTTAGCTTTGATGTCTCTTTCATTGTTGATATCAGTTGGGTCTATCCACATAGAAAAGAGCAGAACTACCATGGAACAGTTCCCACCTTCACCCCTACTCCCAATAGGCAATCCAGATCAAAAATCAAAAATCCCTGAGGCATCAAGGAGAACGAAGACAATAGCATTAACCCTATTCTAGTTCTGGCAGAAGTTTTCCACAAGAATGATCAATGCTACTTCTGTACTGTGTCCTAGCCTGAAACTCAACTGAAAAAAGTCTATATCATCTGTCTCCATCATGGCCACCTGGAGTAGCAGTTGAGTCACCTTCTGAATAACCTTTCCCATCAAGTCTGACATGAAATTAATAGCTAGAAGGTCCATGTGTCTAGATTTCTTTAAAAATTTCATCAAATGCTACAGAAAAAGTTTAAGAGAGAGCAATAATTACTTTGTTTCTTCAGTCTTATCTTTTTTGTAGAATTAATGTGTCATTATTGAACTGTAATGTACAGATTATGCAGTGTGCAGCAGATGCAAAGAGCGATATATCTCACAGTGGGATGAACGGCATTCATTTTTCATTTTTTATGCAGTGTTCTCATGGTAGGTGAATAGTTTTGTCTAAATCTTTGTATTGATTTTATGACTAGCAAAATTTGACAGAGGAAGTTTACATTTCTATACATTACAATAATATCTATAATATGATGGTAAAATATTATCTATCATATAATGGTAAAATTCATGAATTTATTCTCTTTGCACAGAGCCATAAGAATAGAAGAGGCTGATGTCCAGCATTTTATTCCTAGAGCAGCCAGTAAATGCCTTTGAGACTTACACAAGCAACACAAAAATGCGGTTGTACCTTTCTGCCTAAATTCTTTGTGCCAATCTTGGATATAATGTGTAATCATCCTGCTTAATAGCATACAGTACTCACTTTTATGGTACAGTACTCATAAATTACTTAATACTCTTTAAATCCAAGCAATTTGGTGGCCATCTCTACACCTTGCAGCAATGAATTTCACAGTTTAGGTTTGTAAACTAGAATTCTCTTTCACATACTGGCAATATGAACAGTGACAACTCTTCTGTCTTGAACCTCTCATTGTACAAGTTTATGTAATGATCTTGGATTCAGATATCAAATTGAATGAACTTTTCCCCACGTATTCAAACACAATTTAACATAACATTTTTGAGATGCAATCAGAACTGTATTACTTATTCAAAGTGTGGTTGCATCTAGCACTTGTTTATAACATCACAATATGAACATTTTAATTTTTAATGGCCTTCTTTGCAACAGTTGTGCATTGGATGAGTATTTTATTGAGCTATCTATAGGAATGGTAAGATCTGAACAGTCACTATCAGGTTCAATCACAAGTTAGGTTTTTGTGCTTCCAATTGTACTTGTTTATCTGTTTGCCATTTTATTTTTATTTATTTTAAATTCTTCCAATGTGGAGAGATCATTTGGGAATTTTTGTTGTCTCATTAATCATCCTACATTAATTGGTGTTGGAAAATATAGCTTCTACTTACCTTGAATTGCAAATCATTTATGAACAATTAAGGAGCACTGGGGAACTGTATTGTCCATTTATTTTACACTTTGCATTCTTACTGGTTACTAATTATTGATCCAATTAAAAAAATATTTCATAATTGAAAGAAGTTTGCTCAGGAGATTTTCATTTACTTTGTCAAAATGCTTGTAATGGCTGGCTAAGAGACTGTGAAAGAGGATACGAAAAGAATATTACAAGTAGAAATTATCTGCATGTTCTTCCTGTATCATGAGCACAGGTAGATATTTTCCCAGTGCATAACAGGTCATCAGAGAGAATGTCAAGAAATGAATTTAAAGATAATTTGGGTGCTAAAGTAAATATATCCAGTTGCCAGTATTTCTGTAATCTAATTCCCTTTTCTGTTTTAATAAATCTGGTAATAGTAGACTCTGAAAATTTTGAATTGTGGCTGTAAATAGCTGTTAAGAGCTTTACATTCTTGGTAATTTGTCTGTTCTCCTTATAAGGGAAGCTACCTAGTTCTGCCTTCTTGACCTAGATGGTGGCAACTCATCCCCAAAAAAAGGTTGTTAACAATTGAAGGTTTCCCTTGTCTGTTTTTCACATGCCATTCAGATTTTCTGTCCTGGTAAATGGATTGCAAACCACCATCTTTTTTCTCATGCCTTGAAGATCCCTTTGCAATCATATTCATCAACCTCAAAATCAATTTGCCCCATTTTCATATATAGTATTTCATTCCTGAAAATGTTTCCTAGTCTTCTGCACAAAGATACATTTGAGGCATTAACTTTTCATTTAAGCTATTTCTTAGATCTATTTTGAGTCTTATATCATCCAGCTCTCCAATGTTCCTCGTTATTTTTCTGTTAATTTATTAAAATAACTCATTGTTGATCTTAATGTTATTAATGTTAGGTTCCTTCAAAGCATCATTTGCATCCCTTATTGTTTGCTTTCATTTCTTTTCTGCAGTCTCATACGGTATTCTTTGCGGTGCCATTTCTTTTATTCAGATGAAAGCTCTCTTTTAATAGCTTTAATGGTGCTGATTCTCTGGAGCCTCTCCTGTAGCATGTGGAAGCTGAAAAACAGAATTTGTCCAGAAGGAATATGCTGTTGCATGATGATCAGACTTACTGTTTCAACAGCAAAATAGAATATGTGTCTATGCTTTGAGTTCCCATATAATTCTGTACATTAGATGCTGCACAATAGCCAACTGAAAAGTTGTATCTTTCAGAGGAATAGAATAGAATAAAATAGAATTTTTTATTGGCCAAGTGTGATTGGACACACAAGGAATTTGTCTTGGTGCAAATGCTCTCATTATACATAAAAGAAAAGATACATTCATCAAGAGTCAAAAGGTACAACACTTAATGATAGTCATGGGGTACAATAAGCAATCAAATCATATTAGGAAACAGTCAATATAAATCGTAAGGATACAAGCGACAAAGTTACAATCATACAGTCACAAGTGGGAGGGGATGGGTGATAAAGAATGATGAGAAGATTAACAGTAATAGTTGTGCAGACTTTGTAAATAGTTGTACAGTGTTGAGGGAATTATTTGTTCAGCAGAATGATGGCTTTTGGGAAAAAACTGCCCTTGTGTCTAGTCGTTTTGGTGTGCAATGCTCTATTGCGGGGTCGCCAACCTTTTGGACCTCAGGGACTATCAAACTCATAATTTTAAATCCTGCAGACCAGAGACCCTGGGAAAATCCCCCCAAAAGTGCAGGAAAATTCCCCACTCCATTTTCCTACCGATCGATCATTCTTTATTTGGGATTGCAGGATACCGTCTCTAGCTCCGTTCTCAGGATGAGAGAGAGAGAGAGAGAGAGAGAGAGAGACTTTTGGCTTCATGCAAGGAAAGCAGCAGAAGCAACAGAAGTCTTTCTTTCCCCCAAACTCTGCCAGAAATGAGTCTTTGTGAGACTTGTCACACTGGCGCAGCCTCTTGGAGCAGGATGTCTTGCAGGGTCCCAAAGACTCATTTCTGGTGAAGTTTGGAGGAGAGAAAGAAAAACTTTTACTGCTTTCCTTGTGTGCAGCCAAAAGCAGAACAAGAAAGAAGCAATTCCCTCCCTCCGCCCTTTTGTCCCTCCCCTCACTACCTTGTGTTGTTTGCAATGCAAGCGACGCAAGACTTGTGTTCCCATGGGCCATGTGGGCGGCACAGCCTTGTCTTCCCGCACAGCCTGGATTGATTGCTTTGGGAGGGTGCTTTGGGGGTGACATTTCTCTGCAGACCACCAAAAAATTTTCACAGGCCACTAGTGGTCCCTGGCTCACTAGTTGGCAATCACTGCTCTACAGCGTCATTTTGAGGGAAGGAGTTGAAACATTTTATGTCCAGGATGTGAGGGATCTGTAAATATTTTCACAGCCCAATTTTTGTCTCATGCAGTATACAGGTCCTTGACTGAAGGCAGGTGAGTAGTAATTGTTTTTTCTGCAGTCCTAATTATCCTCTGAAATCTGTGTCTGTTCTGTTGGGTTGCAGAACCAAACCAGACAGTTATAGAGGTGCAGATGAGACACTCAATCATTCCTCGATAGAACTGGATCAGCAGCTCCTTGGGCAGTTTGAGCTTTGAGTTGGCGCAGAAAGAACATTCTTTGTTGTCCTTTTTTGATGACGTTTTGGATGTTAGGTGCCATTTTAGGTCATGTGATATAATGGAACCTAGAAATTTCAATGTCTCTATTGTTGATAGTGTGTTGTCTAGTATTGTAAGAGGTGGTAGTATGGGAGGGTTTCTTCTAAAGTCAACCATAATTTCTACAGTTTTGAGTGTGTTCAGTTCCAGATTGTTCCAGTTACACCACGAGGCAAGTTGTACAACCTCCTGTCTGTATGCGGAATCGTTGTGTGTACCTGTGAACATTATGCTTCTCCCCTTCCCTCAAAGTGGTTAATTAATACGAATAGAGTTCAGAATTTTTATTTTCTTTATGTGAGAGATAAATGATTCCAACTCTTTGCATTCCTTGGATTTGCTACTTTAGGGCTTGTGTATATGTTTCTCCATATGAACTAAATGTAAGACTGTTTGGACTGGTTCACTGGAGCCAAACCTTCTCTTGATTTGGAGGGAAAGTTAAATTATTGTGTTATTTATTTTGCTGATTGAACAATCTGAAGTGATGACTACCAAGCATGTACTAGTGTTACAGTTACATAGTGATTGTGCTATGGATGGAGGAGAGAAGCTTTCCTTTTTACATAAACAACTCAGGTTAAATTAATGGAAAGATTCAAGTGTTCCTCTTTGGAGTTGCAAGGCTATTGGCTTTTGCTTCTCCAAATCTATTTCCCAAATTAGGAAAAAGAAAGTGCATGTGAAAAAAACTTATATGGCATAGAGAAAAAAGTGCATGTGAAAATATTTGAAACATCAGAATCAAAATGGGGAGGGAAAAGAGGGTGTTCTGTAGATAGTCAGAAAGTTCCTGACAGTCCATCTGAAAGGAGAAATCCTGCAAATGATGTTAATTTATCTCCTTTTCTGATCAAGTTCCCAGAGAAACCTTGAACAGCCCAGTTAATATGTTTCTATATCAATATTAAACTTGATTCTAAGTAGTTTCATTGTTTTAATTTCTGTCTAGCAACTCCCAGAAATTGTAATGCTGGGGAACAACTAAGAGTTTTTTGCTATGTTTATAGTTTATTCTATAGATGCCTAGGATCCCTTAGCTGAAAGCCATTACTGTTTGGCTGGCCAGCTTAGAAGCTGCCTTGTAGATATTGGCTGTGTCATGCATAAAAATAAGCCACAAAATGATTTGTTTGGCTTGGATAATATGATGGATGAAGCCCCTACTTTAATATAGATTTATGTGGGAACCAAGTCATTACAGTTTGTTCAACAAATAATCATTTTAAAGCCCTGTTCTCGGATTATGTTGACTGTTGATAGCAGTTCTACCTTTAATTTATTGTTTGCTGCTGTAAACATGATAGCCCTACTTTCCTTGAATTACCATTAATATCCAGGAAGTGCCTAGATTACACCAAGTTTCATTTGATTTTGTTTTTTAAAAAAAACTCTGCTTGGCAATAATGCCATTTCTTCTTTTTTAATTTACTGCCAAGGCTCAGGTTTGGAAACTATCTTAATATTTATATAGACAGGGATCTGCCATGCACTTTTCTTTTTGTCTTAATTAATAATAAATAGTAAACTATTAAAGATATGTGCATATTATATAAACATGTAAATCCGAAACATGGAATTGAACTATTTGCCAAAGCAGATAAGATGCATTTTATTGATAAGATTTATTTGCTGCCAATCTCATTTTGATGCTATCTGAAGGCTTAAGTCACTGTCTATAAATATTTTTGAGTAAGGTTTTCTGTGTGGTTATAAAGAACAGTGTTCCCTTCTTCAATATCTTAGATTGATACTAAGTATGGCTAGCAATTATCTGTTTATTTTCTATTCAAAATCAAAAGTATTTTGGAAACTTGGTAATGCCTTCACTTCAACAGTGGACTGCCTATCTCTGAACCAAAGATGTAAGTATTGAGATGGTCTGAAAATCCATGCAGTTATCACAATTCATGTGCTGTTTTTAAATGAAATCATTCAATTCAATAAATTTTTAGCAGAATGACATCTACTAAATGTCATTCTTTATTACAGAACATCTAATGTTGCTTTTAACATTCAAATCATACAGCTTCATGGTGCTGTTAAGAATAATACATTTTTACTTTTAGACTTTTTCTTCCTATAAATGAGAGGAGATTTTAAGTAGCATTGCTCAAAACTAAATTTCTAGTATTACAGCTGTTTTTTTTAAATAAATGACTTGTTGATCTCAGACCTTTTTAAGTTGACCTATACATCTAGATGGCAACAATTTTGGAGAAGTTAGTAGTAAATACCATAGAATTCAGTGAGAATTGTTTCAGCTCTTAAGTATAATTCCAAACAGAGACACTAGGATATATATTGATGTCATCTACATAGATGCTGGTGAGCCCAGAGGCAAAAAAACATTTGGTATTGCAAAGGTATGTTTACTGCTGGTATACAGAATGTTAGAACCATAATGTCAGAGTTCCAGAAAAACCCAACTCCAATTAAAAACACAGAGGCAAGCATTTTCTCAAAGTTTCTTTTTATTAGAGTATATACTTTTTATACTGGCACATTTGGGAAAATCAAAGCTGACACATGAATCAAGATTCAGAATCAATGTCAAGGGAATTAATAAACTTAAATGGAGTAAAATGAGTCACAGAGGAGCTTCTTCTACTGAAAACAAAACAGAGTTGCCTTCATTATTTTAAAAAGGAATATCAAAGACAGTGCTTAAAAATATCCCCAAAATGATGTAATCAAATTCAAGGCAAACCAGTGAGTATTAGTGTGACTCTAACCTATGTTTCAACAGCAGATACAGAACATATACAGTTGGTACAGTTGTAACAATTTGAAGCATCTTGTTAGATACAACACTGGAGAAATATATCTCACTAATTATAGGAGACTGGAATAATAAAATTGAAGTAAAGTAACATCTGAAATAATGAGAAAATGATGCCTTTATGAAATGAAGCAGGAAACAGATTCTGCCAGGCATATTAAATGCTTATAGCAATTACATTTTTTCAACCACCTAGAAGAGGACTCTACATGTGGACATTGACAGATGGAGATTACCAGAATGAAATCGACTACATACTTTATAAGCAAAAATTGAAATTCTTTTTTGTAGTGGTTTTTAAGTCAACAAGCAAATCAGTGATACCTCAGCGAAACTAAAAATCCAAATGTTGTTAACCACCATTTCTGTAAAAATAATAGCAGGACCTGCTTGCTATAAAGAGTCTTTCCCTTTTTAAAAGAGTAGCTTTTAGTTTCCTGTACACATTTGACTGACAGATGATGGAATAACCTCATTTGCCTTCTGTAGACTAAATTGTATCTAAATTTTAAATCGTTTGCACATCATCATGCACAAGGAACTCACAACACGAGTTCCAAATGTTGAAATGTAGCCTATAAAGTAGAACAGTGCCTGCATAAGAAGGAAATTATTGACAAGCCTACTTGGTTATGTTGTGATTAATTATGGAATTAATACCAATCATGCTCAGTTTGGTCCATAGCAGGTTTGATTTTACCATATAGTTTGAGGATTTATGATGCCTATCTAATTAGATATAGTTAATCAATGTTGGATTAGTGTCTAGATTAATAACTACAAGACAACTAACAAAGGAAAATGACAGGATATTTGGCATCTATAGTTTGCAGTTAAAATAATTTCAGGATTTTGCCAAGGACAGTTGCTGAATGTGGACATTATTTTTCCGTTATAGACTTTGTTCTCCCTACAATTACATCAGTAACAAAAAAAACTACATGTAAAAGACACAAACCACAGGAAGACTCAGATGACAACTTTGCTCCTATAATAATTTATTTAATCAACAGCACTTCATATTTTTCCCTTAATAGCAGTTAAGTCATTCTCCTATGAGCTGTTCAGAGCATCCAGTAGTGGGAGGTGCTTCAATCTCCACATTCATAGGCTGAGCTTGATTTGTGGAATGCTCCTCCTCCTCCACGTGACTCCTCCTCAGCGTTCCCCAGTTTTTGCTCAGCCTCGGGCGAGACAGGCAATGCTTTTAATGCTTCCTTGACCGAAACAGGAATCTTAGTTCGTGAACAGCAGGTTTGATTGTAATTCAGTTTTGTCTTTAGCCTTCTTTCCAGTCTTTAATTAGCCTGACAGTTCTGTTTAGGGGAAGCGCCGTTTGCGCCCCCAAAAAAGGCGGCAGGAGGTTTCTGGCGCTGCTCTGCACCACTTTCCCACAGCCAATTCAATTACCTCTGCCAGTTTGGTTGCCGCTGTGCCTTTAATTCCGTTTCTTTGCTCGTGGCTTGATTTTTCATTTTAAAAAAATCGAGTCGTATCGCCTTATCCCCTCTCTGAACACCGTTCCTTCAGTGGGGAAGTTAATTAGTGTTAATTTCCCTTTTTCTCCACTGTTCTGTTAATTTGAGAGCTCTGATTTCGTTTGTAAGGCGGGAAGCTGCTGCTGAGAAGCGTGTGAAAAACTTTAACTACTGGAGGCCATCTTGAGTGCCACCTCATTGCTGCATGCCTTGTTTGCCTTTCCTGAGCTGTGTGAGGTATTTTCTGCTCGAAGCAGCAGGATCCCCCCAGGATTCTGAGAGCAATTTTACCCTCGTTTTGGCTACCTGCACTCGAGGATAATTACTTCGCTTTAAAAATCATTGGCTTAACTCTCACAGCCTTACTCTCAATGGCACAGCAGCAAGCACCTAGGCCTGTGTCCGCCTGTGCATGGAAGCTGCTGAAGGCCCTTATAATCATCAACCCGGGCCTTAGGCGTTCGTTATTTGGCTAATTGGATTATACATTAATCTTGGTTGTTCTCTATTAATATTGGAATATATATATATCACAACTCATAGGAGCAATTACAAAAGCAATTATAGCAATATTATCAGAATTATTTCAATTATAATAGTCGCTCATGGTAATAAACTATTTGACAGTATAATATTTTAATTTCAATAAAATATTATTACTGAGATACGACTCATTATATACGTATAGACACCAGTAAAAAAATAAAAATAAATAAAAATAAAAGGGGGCAATAAGAACTTTATCAGGGTAGCCGTTCTTGACTCAGATTGGACCCTGGGCGCGCCAACTGCCTTGTCCACAATTTATATTCAATTATTGTTATTCTAATTTTAATCAAAATAGCATATGGTAGCACCTCTCATGCCCCTTGCTTGAAGGCAAAAGCCAAATCAAAACACAGCAGAAATTCTGAAGCCTCAGAAAGGGGCGCCATAAGGCCTTGCAAAAGCAAATAGACAGGCAAACTCGAGAGGCCCACACTGTATCACAGGGTGTCTCCTCTTCCAGTCCGTCAGTTTCTTCACACACCCCTCCTCCCCTAGATCTCTCCCTTTCATACAGGCGCAGCTTGCCTCCACAAGGACAACAGGTACTAGTGTCTGGAACACCGACCAGACGGGCTCCTGAAGCCACATTCACTCCGACAGCTGCTGGTCTTTGCCAGGGTGACAGCTTCATTGAGGAGGTTCCAGAAGGGATGAAAGCCTGGATGGAGATGGTTATTTGCCAAGGGATTGCAGCAGGGTTTCAACACGCGGTAATGTCCAGACCTTACCCTATAGATACTGACCAAGAGCCTCAACCTCTGAGGTCACTGACCAGGTCGGAACAATACCAGTCCCAGGTACCTTTACAGGGGGAGACTCTCCAAGGGCCGGAGGAGGAGGATGTAGATCAAATCTTTCAAATGGCCGAGTCTGAAGTGGGATCAATTCACGATAGCGAGCCCCTGTCAGAGGCAGACCCCTTAGAAGGGGAAATGTCTGAGGATGAAGGTCTTATTCCTGACCAGCCTGCTTTTACAGGCTTATTTCGGCACAGCTTTTCAAATATCTCTTGTTTAAGGCAAAGAATAT
>BLBF01000003.1:108098151-108136477 GCA_015471245.1 Laticauda colubrina | reverse complement strand
CCCGTCATTGCAAACCTGTTCATGGAAGAATTCGAATCCAGAGCCCTGGCTAATGCCACCCACAAACTCAAACTGTGGCTAAGATACATCGATGACACATTTGTGATTTGGCCCCATGGAAAAGAAAACCTAAACAATTTCCTAACACACCTAAACAACACACACCCCAAAATCAAGTTCACCATGGAAATGGAAATAAACAAACAACTACCATTCCTAGATGTACTAATCTACAAAAGAACAGATGGCACACTGGGACACACCGTATACCAAAAGAAAACACACACCAACCGCTACCTCAACGCCCAATCCCACCACCACCCAGCACAGACAAATTCCGTAGCGAAAACACTAATTACCAGAACCAAACGCCTGGCAGATAAGACACATATAAAGATTGAACTATGCACCCTGACTGAAGTATTGACAGCCAATGGCTTCCACAAAAACAAAATCACCAACTTGATCCACAAAAACACACCAAGACATAACAGAGACCTAGAAGATCAACAGATCTATGGAACAGTTGTCCTGCCCTACATAAGAGGTACCACAGATAAAATCAGTAAGATACTACACAGGCATCACATCAAGACTGCCATGAAAACAGACAAAAAAATAGCAGCCATCCTGAGGAACCCCAAAGACAAAATTGACCTGGAAAACCAAGGCATATACGAAATTCCCTGTACATCATGCCCGGCCACATACATTGGACAGACCAATAGAAGAATAAGTACCTGCCTGGATGAAAACAAAAATGCAGTAAAAAGCTGGAACACACCTCCTCACTAGTCCAACACATGAAAACCACAGGTCACAACATCAACTTCAATGGCACTAAAACCCTAGCCACGATAGAAAACCCCAACCACAGAATCATCAGAGAAGCCATAGAGATTGAAAAAAGACCTGACAGCATGAATAGAAGAGATGATTCCACCAGACTGTCAATCATTTGGAAGCCTGCACTCTCAAATAGAAAGATCTCCATGCCACAAGCCAGGGAAACACCTGGGCAAAAACAGACTCCCTCTGATAGCTCCAACCCAAACACCCCCCCACCAGGCACCCAGGTGAAACCCAGCTTGCTAATGAATAGCAGCCTGCTAATGAAGAGCAGCCGTCCCTTCACACGGAGCCAAGCTGCACTGAAAGCCTCCAACACAAAAACAGAGTGTTGCCAGCCAATCAAAGCCACAAAACAGACAGAAGAAACCAGAAACACCAATCAATCAAACTCCAAGTCCAATGAACACAGATCCAGGCTCCGAGCCAATCAGAATGGACCAGCCTCAAATTTGAAACCAGGAACTAACTCTATAAAGAAGCCTGAAGATGGCAGATGAGAGTCTGCTGAAACGTTGCTACAACTTTAACAGAACTACAATGACGTGGGATAATACCCGAAGGAAGCTAAACAGCACACACACACACACACATATATATATATAGTCATATCTCAGTAATATTTTATTGAAAATTAAAATATTATACCGTTAAGTAGTTTGTGACCGTGAGTAATCCAATTAGCCAAATATTAAACGCCTAAGGCCCGGATTGATGATTGTAAGGGCCTTCAGCAGCTTCCCTGCACAGGCGGACACTGGTCTAGGTGCTTGGTGCTTTGCCACTGAGAATAAGGCTGTGAGAGTTAAGCCAACAATTTTAAAAGCGAATTAATTATCCTCGAGTGCAGGTAGCCAAAATGAGGGTAAAACAACTCTCAGAATCCTGAAGGGATTCTGCTGCTTCGAGCAGAAAATACCTCACACAGCTCAGCAAAAAAAAAATAAGGCACGCAGCCACGAGGTGGCTCTCAAGATGGCCTCCAGCAGTTGAAGTTTTTTCGTGCGCTTCTCAGCAGCAGCTTCCCGCCTTGTAAACTAAGCCAGAGCTCAAATGAAGCCTGAGCTCTCAAACAACAGAACGGCAGAGAAGAAAGGGGAATTAATCCTAATTAACTTCCCCACTGAAGAAAAGGGCGTTCGGAGGGGGGGGGGTAAAGGCGATACGACTTTTAAAACGAAATATCAAGCCGCTAGCAAGCAAACGGAATAAAGACACAGCGGCAATGAAAACTGGCAGAGGTAAGGAAATTTTATCTGTGGGGAGGTGGAGCAGAGCAGCTCCAAAAGCCTCCCACCATCTCTTTTTTTTGGGGGGGGGACGCGAACAGCGCTTCCCTTAAACCGGACTTTCAGACTGATAAGGATTGAAGGCTAAAGACAAAGAAAACCAAAGGAAAAACGAATTGCAATCAAGCCTGCTAATATTCCTGTTTCAGTCAAGGAAGTATCCAAAGCACTGCCTGTCTCGCACGAGGCTGAGCAAAAACTGGGGAACGCTGAAGAATCACATGGTGGAGGAGGAGCGTTCCACAAATCAAGCTCAGCTTATGAATGCGGAGACTAAGCACCTCCCCATTACTAGATGCTCTGAACAGTTCACAGGAGAATCTTAGGGCACATCTAGATATTACTAAAACTCTTGTTGTCATGATCTTTAACTGGATGAAATCATAAGCACAATTTTTGAACCAAGGTACTCCAAATGGGCTGAATTTCAGAATGTATCCATGTGTCTGGGATCCATTACTGCCAAGGGATGAATTTTGGGAAAGTTGTGGGTGCTTCATTGTTACTGGTTGCTGTTGCTGTTGTCACCGCGTAATGTCCATTTTCATTTAATCATTTATTAAAAGTGCAGCAGGTGTTCATATTTTCACAGATTATATTTGATTTCCAACACTTATATTAGGTCAGGAAGCAGACTTGATAACTTTAAATTTACTTTTATCTCATAGCTACTATCAATGCCGCTCAAGCGCAACAGTGATGCAAATTTCAAGCTGCTGCTACTGCAGCTGGGAACAGTGAAGGACAGCGATGAAGGCTTCCTTGTTTCTCTCTTTGTTATCTCAGACATGTTTTGATTAAACAATCGTTTCTCTGCTGCTGTGTCAAGCAGTTCTAAAATGCACATTGTTTTCTGTACTTCTCCCTTAGCAAAGCAGTAGTGCATCCTTAAGCTTGTTTTATTTATTTTTGAATTTTAGACCACTTTTACTTCAGAAAACTAAGTGATTTACAAAGCTTTCCCATAATTCTTTTTTCTAGACTTCTAGCTCTTAGTTTAGAATGAGTGACTGGAGTATTTCTCCTTCTGTGACTAAATCAGATTGCATTCAAGAGATGCCATCTATTAATGCTGAAAAGTCAGAGGTGTCCTTGGCAGAAGCCAGCCCTGTTTGACCTAACAGAATTCAATACAGCGTAATTCACATGCAGCCCCAGACATCTAAGGGCATCACAGACCTGTTATTGCTCAATCTCAGGTGGCTAAACTCCTTTTGTGCCTCTAAGAAGTTGGACGCTGACCACTGGGGGGTTGCATAACTACTTGTACATGGGGAATAAGTGCAATCCCGATCCTCATCATGAATGGGGTTAGCTGCACCTGTTGGTGTAGGGTAGACATGCTGAGCCGGACAGTATGTCCATAGGTGTAAAAAATTGCTAAACTGGTTTTAAAAAAAAATCCCAGGTCAGGATTCATATACTTTCCTACCCCTTTCTATTGTAAAATTGACACAGTCCTGAAAAAATCGGCCACACAGTAATGGCAGGGTTTAATTAAATACAAAGTAGGATTGCAAAATTGAGTATGTTCATGTGGCCTACTTTGTGAACAGTTTTTCTCTAGGGAGGACAACACTTAGATTACTTCTTTATTACTTCTTTATTTTTGTTTGTTCAACATAATTCTCCATAGTATTCCAAATATGACATTTTTTAAAAGAAATATTTTCTAATGATTCTCAAGATGAAAAGTGTCTTCACCAGAATAGCCTAATTAAAGTTTTCATCAAGCTTCCATCCCTACCCCAAGATCTCTTTCCTAGTCAGTCTCTCCCTAGACTATTTGCTATTAATATAAAGGTGAATTTTGGCTTTTAAAAATTATGATTACTGTGCTATAATGTGCATCATTCAGTACTATCAGTACTTTAAACCTTAAGGCTCTGTCACACTGGCCGACGGATGCAAAACGTTTGTAAAAAGGACAAAGCGGAAGAGAAAAATGTTCCATCCATTGTTACCCGCTCTCAAAAGGGGCAAAAATTTGCATAACCAGAGCGGATAACACGGAAAGGAATGGATAAGGGGAGGACGCAGGGCGGATGGAAAGCGGATGCTCCACGGAAGCCTAGCGGATGGAAGCGGATGGGAGCAGATGGCACATCTGCAAGGCTTCCGGGGGAGCGCAGCAAAGTGGACGCAGAACGGATACAGTGGATGCAGAGCGGACGCCGAGCGGATGAAGCGGATGCACAGCGGAAGCCTAGTGGAAGCCTAGCAGATGCCTAGCGTTCACTGCGCATGCGGGGAGGATGCATTGCGTCAGCCCCGCGGACATAAAGGGAAGCAGCTCCCAAGCAGGTCACCATTCAGAGGAAAGACCTGCTTCCAGACACATCGACTGCCTTGCCAGCCTGCCCTGCCTGCATGCATGCCTGCCTGGCAGCCTCCATGCCAGCCTCCCTGCCAGCCTTGCTGTCTGCCTGCCTTCCAGCCTCCCTGCCAGCCTGCCTGCCAGCCTCGCTGCCAGCCTGCCTGCCTGCCTTCCTGCCAGCCTGCCTGCCAGCCTGCCTGCCTGCCTGCCAGCCTTGCTGCCAGCCAGCAACCCCATAACCATGGGGAAGAAGAGAAAGCCTCAGCCATCTGCTGCCAGCCCTGGCAAGAGGGACAGGGCCACCCTCCCACCCCCTGGCCCTCACTCTGCTTCTGCTGGGGCTTCTGTAGCATGGGCTCGCTCTTCTGGGGCTGGGGCTTCTTCTGCTTCTGGAGGAGCTGATGATGATGCTTCTGGCGGTGGTGCTTTTGCTTGTGCTTACTCTGCTGATGCTGCTTCTGGCGGTGGTGCTTCTGCTGATGCTGCTTCTGGAGGAGCTGCTGATGCTGCTTCTGGCGGTGGTGCTTCTGCTGATGCTGCTTCTGGGGGAGCTGCTGATGCTGCTTCTGGCGGTGGTGCTTCTGCTGGTGCTTACTCTGCTGAAGCTGCTTCTGGCGGTGGTGCTTCTGCTGGTGCTTACTCTGCTGAAGCTGCTCCTCGTCCTGCTGGTCCTGCTCGTGCTCCTGGTCTTGCTTGTCCTGCTGGTCTTGCTCGTGCTCCTGGTCTTGCTCGTCCTGCTGATCCTGCTTGTGCTCCTGGTCCTGCTCATGCTCCTGGTGCTGCTCGTGCTGCTGGTGCTGCTGGTGCTGCTGATCCTGGTCCTGCTGGTGCTGCTGGCGCTGCTGATCCTGGTCCTACTGCTGCTGCTGCTTCTGATGATGATGATGATTTTGCTGGTGCTACTGCTCCTGGTGGTGTGGAGGAGCAGCCCCTACAACCTGGAAGTCCCTCTGATGAGGGCCCATGTGGTCCTGCCAAAGGGAGAAAGAGGCATATGTGAGAATGGGAGACGAGGCAAGACTCCATCAAGGAGGAACATGAGGATGAGGTGCTGGAGTGGCTGAGAGAGAATGACTATCTATGGTGGAAGGGACACAGGCTCTACAGGGACACCAAAAGGAAGCAGGCTGCTTGGAGAGAGAAGGCTGGACTACACTTCGGAGGTGCTCCTCGGCTGGTGGAAACATATGCACACCTGGTATGGGAAGCTGCACCTCAAGAAATCTGGCCAGGCTGCGGTCAAGCTGAGGGACAGAGAGACCTACGTCATGGCCAAGTGCAGTTTCCTGAGGGTGATATCCGCCACCGAGGAGCAGCCCCTCTCACAACCCTCTCTCTCCGGCAGCCTGCTGAGAGCCAGTCCTCTTCCGGCCGAGAGTCAGCTCCTGTCTCCAGGCAGGTGTCTGTGGAGCGTGCCACAACGGAGAACCCGCAGACAGTTGTTCTAACCATGGCGGAGCACGTGGAGGACTCCCTGGCGCAGTGGGAGAAAGGAGACAGCACTTCCACCACAGTTCTACCCGCATCCACCCCCAGCTCCACCTCCACAGAAAGGCAGAGAGCCAGACAGGAGGGGCAGAGCCACACTGTCCTGCTGGAGATAAGAGACACCATCAGGAGCAGCATAGATATCCTCTCTCAGCTGGTCCACACCGACTCCTCATCCTCCAACCGCAAGCCCTTCCTCACCTATGTGAACCAGACCCTCACGGACATGGCGGAAGCCCAGTACCAGGTGGTGAAGGACAGGATCACCGATCTGCTTCACAACCCTCCAGATCCAGAGGAACCTGCTCCCACCCAGTCCACGTCTGCTCCTCCACCCCAGGTGATGTCCCTCCCATTCCAAGGCTTTCCACAGGCCCTCACCTACCAGGGCTACGGCTACCAGGAGGTCCAGCAGCACAGGCAGCAGCCCTTCCCAGTCCAGGCACAGACTCATCGGATGCCACCGTTGCCAGCAGTTCCAATGATGCCACCGATGCCAACCACGACAATAATGCCACCCACGACAGCGATGCCACCCACGCCAATGATGCCACCCACGCCAGCCCTCACCCCGCTGCAGACCAGGCAGCCCCACTACACTGCTCCTTCCTCCACCCCACAGCCAAGCCCGGCCTCAGTACATCTGTTGTCGGTACTGGGGCTGACACCCCATGGCATGGAGGAAGGAGCTCTCAACATCACGGGGCTGAGCCAGCTGTCTCAGAGCTTCCTCAACACATCGTCACCTGTTGTCCTCTCGGGGCCAGGCACCCCAGTGGTGCTTCAGACTAGCACTCCAGCAGCACCCACCTCCACAGCACCTGGACCCTTCACCCCTGAGACTGGGCACACCTCTGAGTGACAGAGAAGAGTGCCAGAGACTGGGTGGCTACCTGTAGACTTTATTTGGACACTTGATTTGGGTAATTTTTCTTTTACAGCTTGTTATTAATAAAGATTATCTTTGCTTCACACACTTGCTTCATTTATTTTTGTCAATAAAGTCTTGGTGGAAACTTTTAGAAATGGTTTAAGCCTTTGCATGCTTGTGGGATGGGTAAGGATAGCAGTGGAGTGGGCAGGGATACCTTTGGGATGGGTAATAGCTGTGGGATGGGCAGGGATACCTTTGGGATGTGTAATAGCTGTGGGATGGGCAGGGATACCTTTGGGATGGGTTAAGATAGCTGTGGGATGGGTTGAGATAGCTGTGGGGATAGAGAAACCTCCAGTGCAAGCATAGTGGGACTGTATGGTCCACCCTCCCAGGTGCCACACCTATGGCCTTTCATTATCAATACTAATGTAATCATTGATTCACACATGTCAACATAAACACAACTCTTTATTAAATGCCCTGTTCATTGTAGGCCCACCCAACATACATGGCCCAATCTCATCCGTGTGATGAGACAGGCTGAAGGAAGCATCCATTCATCATCTATCATCCTGTCTTGCCACTCCACCGCTCCAGCTGGGGAATCGCACCAGTGTTTCAGGAGGTTGCGCTGCTTCTTCCCTTCACGTGAGGCTCTGTTGGGGCCTTGCACATCCTCAGTGTCTATCAGGTTTTGCCCTTGCCTCCATTCCCCAGGCTCCATGTCCCCATTGCCTTGTTGATGGTCCACAAGCCTGTTCTGCAAGACTGGGTAGCGGGTGCACATGAGATTGTGCAGGATGCAGCAAGCTTCCACGATGCTCCTCACGGTCTCTGGGCGATGCTGCATGGTGTTGAGAAGTACCTGGAACCTGTTGGCCAGGATGCCAAAGGCGTTCTCCACCACCCGTCTTGCCCTGGACAGCCTGTAGTTGAAGATCCTCTCTTCACGGGTGAGGTATCTGGAACTGTCGGCCTTCATGAGGTAGGTTCTGAGGGAGAAGGTATCATCCCCCACGATGAAGTAGGGCACATCTTGTGTGTCATTGGGTAGGGGGTCTGGATCTGGAAAACCCATGATGAGGTTGCGTTCCAGCCTCTCCTTGAGATCACTGGCATTGTATACCTGGGCATCTGAAGCTTACCCGTTGCCTGAAGCATCGATGTACATGAACTTGTAGTCAGCATCGACCATGGCGAAGAGGACGATGCTGAAGAAGCCCTTGTAGTTGAAATAAGTGGACCCTGAGTTGGAGCTTTGCAGGCCACATGCTTGCCATCTATGGCTCCAACGGTGTGGGGGAAGTTCCACCTCTGATACCAATGCTCTACAACTTTCTTCCATCCTTCTTCAGTGGAGGGGCACTGGAGGAGCTCCTCCAGGTATTCTTCGATGATGGCCTGCACCACTTCTCTGACCACAATGCTGATGGTGTTGTGTGGCACCCTCCAGCTGTACTGCATGCTCCTGTAGGTGGTCCCTGAGGCCAGGTGGCGCAGAGTCAATGCCACCTTGAGCCCAGGGTCCAGGCTGGGCCGGAAGTTGGTGCTCTGTTTGGTCAACCTGGGTGTCAGCTGCTGCACAACTTCGTCAAACATGGCTGGAGGCATCCTCATGAAGTTCTGGAATGCACGAGTGTCTTCGTTCCTAAGCTCCACCATCAGCTTGTTGTGCAGTCCATACTCTGCTCTTCTCCCGATCCATCTTCGGACCCAGACGCTTCTTGGCCGACTCCTTTTCTTCCCGTAGTAGAGTTGAAAGAGCCTGTAGATGGCTTCGCACTGTTGCAGAACGATGGTGGCTACCAAAAGGACTGTGTTACGATCCATGGTGGACATGACTGGATTCTGTGGAAGAGTAAGAGGCAGATGATGGCTGCAGAGGTCTGCACAGCAGGGCTGCTGGTCTGAAAGTGATATCCAGGTGAGTTGCTCCCCCTTTTTGTAGGCAATATAGATTTTCCCCTATGTGTCCTTTTGCATCCTCTAGGCATCCTCTGGACATTCTTAATATCGGAGATAGGTCCCCTCTGCGAACGTTTTTTCCATTTAAAATGCTTTCTTTGCGAGCTGCATCCGCTTTCATCCTTTCTCCGTCCATGCTACTAACGCTGCGCGTCCGTTCCGCTTCCTCCCTGTGTCTGTTTACCGCTGGAGCGGGTTTGAATTGCGCGGATGCCTAGCGGATGTAGCTGACGCATAATGGATGCCGACAGATGCAGAATGGCTGTTCCCCGTATGCCTAGCGGATGCAGAACGAACGCCTTGGATACATTTTCCGCTCAAAAAGTTTTGAGCAGCTCAAAATGTTTTGAGCGGATGGAACCTCAATCGACGGATGCTGGACGGATAGAGAGGAAGAAAAATGGACGCAGTGAGTACAAAACGGGAGCATCGCGTTAACCAACGGATGTCAAATGTTTTTCTCCGTTTTACATCCTGTTTCCATCCGTTGGTGCAGTGTGACATGGGCTTTATCTAGAGTTGTTAGGAATTATCAAGCTAATCTCCTGCAGAGTGTAGAAATCTAAATTGAAACACTCTTGACACATTATTAAAGGCCCTGTCCCACTGCACTTATGGATGCAAAGAGGATGTAAAACATTAAAAAAAGCTTGTCATCCATTGGAAAATGCTATGCATCTGTTGTGTACTCATTGCATACGTGTTTCATACGCTCTATCCGTCGAGGATCCGTCCACTGCGATTTCATCTGCGCAAGAAGTTTTGAGCTGCACAAAACTTTGTGAACGGATGAACTTTTCGCTGTGTACGATGTAAATCCGCGACATACAAGCAACAAACGTTCTATGTCCGTTTATCATCCGTTAAACGTCCGCTGTATCCTCTCTGCATCCTCTGGGCATCCTTGCAACTCACATCCGCTGCAGCTGAAAACAGAAAGAGGGAGGAAAGAAAGGGTACTTGGAACGTCTATACATCGTTAGTAGCACGGAAATAGAAAGGATGCGTTTGCATTCGATATATATCCGCGCAGCATCCCCTTTCTTTCCTTTAGGCGTACGTGATGCATCCGCTTCATCCACTATGCGTCCGCTTCGAAATTCTCCCCCGGAACCCCTTCGGAGGTGTCATCTGCTGTCATCCGCTAGGCTTCTTATGAACATCTGTTTAACATCCCCACTACATAGTACCCATGTCTGTTCTTTTCCGTTCTTTTCCGTTCTGTTTATGCAAATTTTCACCACTTTTTGAAGCGGATGGAGCCACCCCCGAAATTTTGTTCGTCCGCTGTGTCCTTTATGCATACGTTTTGCATCTGTCAGCTAGTGGGACCTAGCCTTAAGCCTTTGCTTGAACACTCCAAGCAGAAAAGAGTTGAGCACCTTATGCCTGATTCTCTTGTTTGGAAAAATCCATTTAAAGTTCTTTATAGTCCTTTTCCAATTTTAAACCTCACTAAATAATTTGGTAGTGTCTTTATAGTCTTTCATAATTAGATAATTTAAGGATGAGTTAAAAATCAGCTGGTTTTCTTCCATTCTTTGTGGAGGAAGAACTCTATTACCCACCAATCACAACTGTAACTGCTGATAATTATTGGGTGTGCATCCAATGTTCCAGAAATCAAATTATTATATTTGAATATAGTATCATAGATTGCTATTATTTCCGTAAAACAACCAAAGGGAGTAATCTACAAATGCAATCAAATCATGTACAAAAAAGCCATTTTACTTGGTAATTTTATTTTGTTTTGTTTTCCCCCCTTCGTCCATGAAGGCAGAATGAAGGAAACCAAACCCCTCATTCATGTTGTAATCACTCGTTGACAACATGTTCCACAGATCACTCCTCATAGGTACTCTTCCAGGAACAAGGTCTTGCATCAGAACATTTTTTTCCAGACAGCCCTGTATTATAAACTTTTTGTGCCTCATGTAATTGTCTTACTTTTCCCCAAAGAAACCTAGGAACTGTAGATCGGCAGGAGTGCTGATCATTCATTTAGAAATTTATAATCTCATCTATCAGAATTCCCTAAAGAGGATGATGAAATGCCCAGAATCTCTAGTTCGAGAGGTAATACCAGGCATTGCAAGCTGTGATGCTTGCTCTCATTTAACGAATGTGCTTTTAATTCATACACTAATCCCTGTTCCAACCATTGATAGATGTAATTCTAGTTCCACTAAGTGGTACTAAATGCATCCCACTATAATTAGTTCCACTAAATGGGTGGTTTGAGTGATGGGTTCAGATGACCTAATGGGAAATTTTCTCACTCATGCTTATCTTATTGTAACATGGACACAGCCTGCTTCACTTGCCTGTAATGTTTTTCATGTACCAGTTAAGTTCCTGATATTTTGGCATGGGTTCTTGGGAGGGATGAATCAATTGTATGATCAGTTCTCTTCTCCTACACAGTTGCAAATCCTTTGAAGGTCCCTTTGGACAAAAGGCAACAAATTCCCCTGGTTCCCAGCATCTGAGTCAGTTTCTCTCATCTGGCTTTTGTCCAAGACAAGAGTTGGAAAGAGGGTTGGAAGAAAGCATAGCCTGCTTCATTAACCTAAAATGAATTTGCTCAGGCAAATAACATATCTTGGTTTTTCAAAATCAAGGCAGTTTTTGTTCAAGTGATATCCTCTCTCCCCTTCCCCATTTTGCTTATGGATGGTAACAGAAACAATGTCTTCCTGTGAAGTTTCTCATAATCCGTACTAAACTCTAGCGACCTACACAAGGGGAGTTTGCTGGCAGGAAATTGAATGACTTGCTTACCATCACACCTTTGCTAAACTTCTAAATTCCACTGTGTTAGTAGGGCAGAACCTTCTCTAGCCACTTGTCCTTTACCACATGGGATGGCTTTGGCTTTGATCTGCATCTCTGTGTCTTTTTCAACAAATAGTTTGGGTTCCTTATGGCCCCATATGTTAGCTCCCCTGAATTATACACAAAAAGCAGGCTAACAGGGAGCTTTTATAGAGGAGCCAGGTGGGTCAAACAGAGAGGTTCTTATGTTTCCTTGGCCCTAAGAATGGTTAATGGGGAAGCTGGCCTGGATTTGCAAAGCCTGATATTGGCATTCAGCCATATATTGGAAATGTGCCAAGCTTCCAAGATCTCTAAGAAATGCTTCCCCCAAAGTTTCTTTGGAAAAAAATAAATTTATACTTTGGGTAGTGCTTCAGTCTGTTCTTTGTATGCCTGCAATACTTTTTAAAGGAGGAAAGATAATTCAGATATAGAGAAATAAATTGTCTATCCCTACAGCAACCAAACATGAAAAGCTACCAAGGTGGAAGATGGATATTACATTCTTGAGTTTGATTTGTATAGTTCTGTAGCAATCTTTGAGAGTCTGCTGAATAAGGTTAATCCTCTGAGAGAATCTAAACTGGCAGGTCAAATCTAAAGGCCCCTGAAAAAGAGGATGTGTGCTAAGGTAAGAAAAAGGTGCCAATTCCTCCATTTGTTGTTAAGGTATCAGCCACTCTATCAGCCAACCAGAATTCTGAGTAAGCAATGATCACTAAAGAATAAAATGTGTCTCACTATTTGGCTTCGCAGTTGGCTTTAACACTCTCCCTGCCATCACAACACCTGAGCTATGAAATGGCAGATAATTTTCTAGTATTTTTCCATATGTGATTTAGAAATTCTGCTCCCTGTAGTGATGATTAGTATTGAATGTGAGGATGGGATGGGGGTGTCTTACAGGGAAAAATCCTAGGGGGGGAACCTTCCTCTAGTTCCACATTAACATTTTGTTTAAAAAAAAATATAGGTATAATTGAAAGTTTTATTTTTGTAAACAAAATATTCATAGGAAAAGCCAAAGCAAGTGGAAGTAGATGAAGAGTTGTTGTTTTGCTTTTTTTTTCATCACTGGAAAATAGAAGACACATTTTTCCATTCTTTGCTGTAGGAAAGTTACAGTTTCTGAATAGGAAGAATCCTGTAAAGAATGTATTATCTGGGATTTTGAAGACAAATATCTTGATGTAAGTTATTTTTCCTGCCCTCCCAACTCTCTTTTCAATGCATGTTATACCTGGCATCTTAGAAGGATTGTAATAAGCAGTGTGTTTATTGCTATTTGCAAAGGGGTTGTCTGAGAAACAGTAATTATAAAATAGTTTTTAAAAATAAATATTAATAGATGTAGAATAGATAAAATGTTTTGATAATTTTAACATGTACAATATAGTTGACATTCAGTTTATAAGAAAGCAAGAAAACAACCTTCATAGGCTAGCATTTTCTTAAAATCCTTTCCCCTCCTATTTTCTATGATCTGGTGTGCTTTGGGCTTTGTTGTCTTTCTTGTAACAATTAGTCATCAGATATTTTATTGTTAGAAAGAAAGGAAGGCCATCAGGAAATCTAGATTTATCAGGTTTCCTTTCATTTGCAATTGTCATTCAACAGTTCCTTTGCCAGATGTCAGAGGGAAAAACTAAAATCCTTACCAAATTAAAAATAGACCCCTTATCTTTGTTTTCACTTCTCCTTCCATCATTTTTCTTGTTCTATCTTTAAAATGAGGGCTGCAGTTGTGCTTTTTTATCGATCTAATATAAGGGTAGGCTATAAAAACAAAAGGTCAGTAGTAAAATTTACCTTGTGCTGTATCATGGCATTAAGTATTTCCCTGCATTTAGATCCACAGCATTAGCTTATATGGAGGCTGAAACTGGCAAGAGGGAAACCAGCAGTTGTTAGGCTAGAAAGAATTGCTGTGTAAATATGGAACCAGATGCTCTGAATCTCAAGGTTCAGAAGAGAGTGGCCAAAAGTCTTTTGGCTCAAAAAAGAGGAAGGAAAAAGCCCTGATGTTTTTCCTCCTCCCCTCCCTCACATGCAGCTTAACTCCTTCTTTATGCAGCAGGTTGATTTTCTGTGGGTGCATGATTCCTTGCTGGCAACAACCTATCTAGCCATAAGTTAAGTTTGAAAAGCTCATTCTGTTAGCAAGCTACTGAAAAGCAGAATTTAATTTCCAAAGTGGAGAGATTTATTACCATGACTAGTGCGAATGCACTATGGTGCAGTATGGTGAGGTAAAATGCAGAAAGCTTTCAATCGTGGCTCATGTCAAGATATCTATGCGTTGTTCTGGTGTGTTTGAGTATTTATCCTTTTAGTAAATAAAACAAACAAAATGTTAAAAAGTTATGATATTTATGTAGTTACTTACCAAGCACATCTACCATAAATTATATTAAAGTAACCAAAATATCTTTACAATCCCTGAGGCAGGTCAATTTTGAGCACCCCTAATGTTTGGAAATTGAAAGTTGAAAAATTGGACATGCCCTAATGGTGGATGCAAGAGATTTGGATTACAGTATTTAGAAGATTACTTGCAGAAAATCAAACTATGTCAATCCTAAAGACTTTCACAGATAATGCAAACTGTAGCAGGAATTCTTCCTCCCCCCACCATTACTCCAGTTGCTGAATGCACAAGTCCTGCCAGTAAAGTTAAGATCTTTATGACCATTGCTTTGTGTCGGCTGTTTGCCAAGTTGCATGAATTATTTATCATGCTGCGATATTGGCACTTGGTTAATGCCCTGCAGGATACATTAGAAAATTGCCAGTGTCCCAATGTCTCAAAAACCAAGATACACTACTAAGGGAATGCTGCACAGTACAGTAATGTTTTAGTTCCTGTTCTAAAATTCTGCAAAATCATCCAGTACTACAATAACAAGTTCAACCACTGTTCTTATAAGTTGTTTGTGATATTGGAGGATAATTAGTATTTGTGGGGAAAAAAATGCTGAGAATTAGAAGCAGCATTATACCTAAATAATTTTTTGAATGTTCAGTCCTTTTGGTTTGTTGGTTGGACTTTGTAGCCAAGTACTATGACCACTGGTTTCCTTTTCGCTTTGGAAGCAAAGCAGGAACATGACAAGAAAATGCCATTCTCTCCCCAACTCTCAGTGGGGTAGCTCTTTCCTGGCAAAGTTGATGCACAACTTTGGGGTCCACTTTTCCTGCTTGAGAATCAAGTGGCTGCTGTAGCTACGTGGTGCCTTTGCCCAAATCCATTGTATGCCCATTCATAGACCAGGAGGCCTTGCTCACAGTCACTTATGGCCTTTCCACTTCCCAGTGATGGGAACACTACAGTGCACTCTACATGGGGCTTCCTTTGATGAGCTTCAGGAAATACCAGTACCAATTGGTCCAGAATGCAGCAGGTGCACAATATCGGTGCCATTTGGTTTGTAGCACTGCTGCAGAAGCTATCCTGGCTTCCAATTTTTCTGATATCGGTGATCAGCTTTGAAGCCCTGAATGATATGGTGCTAGCTTATTTGTGGGATTGCCTCTCTGTGAGGATTTCTGCTTATCTGACCAGACAGATAAGGTGAGCATGCTCCAAGTTCCTCCTGCAAAAAAATGTAGTATACCTTCTCAGTAGTGGTTCCTATCTTGTGAAACAAACAAACAAACGCGCGCATGCACACTTCAGCAGGCCTTCAATATTCCAGTAGGCCTTCAAAAATGGCTCTTCTTCCAAGCATTGGGACTGGGTGAAGCTGGAGCCCAGTGATTGTTGTTATTGGGAAGTGTTAAGGATGCCAATACCATGTTTGTTTTAGTTTGTTTTTTTTTACATGGTTTTATTGTAGTTGCTGTAAGCTGTCCAGAATATATAAGATGGACAGCTATATATGTTTTCTAATAAGTGATTAAAGAGGATGATCTTTTTTAAAAAAAATCTTCATTTCAACCTTAAAAACCACAAAAAATGCTGTTTTATATCAAATAATCTAAGCTGCTATCATCTACTCTCTGTTTCAGTCTTTCAGAACAAAAGTATTTGTGATCACCTGCAACTTAATCTTTTTTAATTCAAGCTTCTATGAATGGATACTGAGGCCTTCAACACACAAAGCTTCTACCCTAAAACAAAGCTGTTAATTAAGAACAAGGTTAAATCTATTGCCTTGTAACAGAGGATTTTTCCCTTGTTTTGTTAATACTGTAGCTGCATTAAAAGTTCTCTTGTGGCAGAATAAATAAGGGTCTGTTCTTTCTGAATTGCCTGAAATAAACTTATCTGCCATTGCCAATTAATCTTCATCTTATGAGATGTTAAGAAGCCAAGGCAAGCAACACTTAAAGTTGATTGAACTCATCTATGAAAATTGCATCCTGAAACACAATTGAACTAAGCCTTTGGTAAAATCTTACCAGCAGTATTAACAGTAACATTTGTAGTCCTTTAGTTATTTTGAAATAAATATTAATAGTATTTTAGTTTTGAGATTAAAACTCTTATTGTTGGCATTTCACATTTTAATAATTTACTACGATAATTTTTAACTATGAAAATCTCTAATCAGCCAGCAGGGTTGTTCTGGTTTCTCTCTCGAGCCAAAGTTAATCTCTCTGGATGATGAAGAGTTTTTTGACCAAACTCAGGTAGAAATGGATCTAGAAAATAATATACTTTGAACAGTCCTGGAGTTGGTTACCAACTATTTGTTTAAGCACCTTATATTGTATAAGAAAGATATGTAAACGAACAGTCTAGAGTTGCCTACTTCTAAGCCTAAATTAGATTTTTAAAATAGTATCATTAGTGCTGCAATTGCTTTGTCACTCAAGGAGGCATCATAAAGTCCTACAGCGAGCTGTCTCTTCTTTCCTTATCATCTGTTAAGAAGCCAAATTAATTAATAATTAAATTAATTAAAGAAGAAAGCTGAATGCAGTTTTCCAGAGGGCAGCAAGGAAGATAATGAAGTTTGCTGGGATGAGCAATACAAACAGCTTGAAGCGGCCTATGTAAAGGTCTCACACCAGGAATGCATTTATGCAAATCAGAAATATATGATGACATTTCCAACATTTTTTGGATTTATTCTTGAACATTCTTGCTATTCTTGTCGGGAAAAATGCCACCTGTAAAACATCTTAAACAAATTTTCTTTATATGCTGTTGACATTGTCATTTTATAATTTTGAGACCACAATTTTTGCCATTTCTCTAAGTCCCATATCCAAAATTCTTCCCCCAAGCAATCATAGTTTCTTTAACTTGTTGTTCTTCTAGTTTAATTTCTAATAAATATCCATACAATTTTTTAATCACCTTTTCATCAGTACCTGTCAAAATCTTATCTAAGTCAGTCAGTTTATCATGGAAACCTTCTGTTTTGGAATCTTTATGATACCTTGAATGTATTTGCGCGTATGAAAACCAATTCATCTTTATACCTTGTTCCTCTAGTTTTTGTATAGATTTAAGTTCACCCTTTTCATTCAATATTTCACCATATCTGTTTGTTCCTTTTTGTATATTATAGCAGGGGTCCCTAAACACCAGTCCCCGGACCAGGACCGGTCTGTGGATCATTTTGTGCTGATCCGCAAAGCTTGGGTGCCACCATCTTGTTTTGACGGCGCTTCCGGGTTTTCGGTTGCTTCCAGGTTTTTGGTTGGAAAGCGGCATTTGGGTGCTGAAGGAATCCTTGCGCCTTAGTTTCATCGAAGAGGGGTGGTGGTTTCGAATGAAGAGCCGTCCTGATGGCGGTGGAGTCTCGCGTTAATCAGGTACCGGTCCGTGGAAGAATGAATATTCATGAAACCGGTCCCTGGTACAAAAAAGGTTGGGGACCACTGTATTATAGGATAAGAAAATGCTTCAATAGTCGATAGCCAGACTGGAATTTTCAAATCACATTGTCTTTTAATCTTCTCCCAGTTTAACCACAGAGACTCCCGTATATAATGTCTTCTAAAGTACCCCTGTATTTTAGTTCCTTTGTACCATAAAAAAGCATGCCACCCAACAGATCATGTCCTTCTAATGTCAACAATCTAATATTTCTTAATGTTATCCATTCCTTAAACCACATCAGGTTTGTAACTTGGTAATACAACTCCCAATTAGGCAAACCAAATCCTCCTCTTATTCAAGCATCTTGCAAAAGTTTTAACTTTATTCTCGCTTTCTTACCTTGACATATATATTTCAACACAATTTTATTTAAATCTTCAAAGTAATCTTTTCTAAGCCTAATTGGAATTGTTTGAAACAAATATAAAATTCTGGGTAATATATTCATCTTGATTGTTGATATTCTCCCTATTAATGACAGTTGTAAATTTTCCCATTTCACCAAATCTAGTGTTCTCTTTTAATGTACTGCATCTTGCTGTCAAGTATATCCTCAAGTACTTGATCTTATTCGTGACCTGAATTTTCAGTAAGTCTGCCAGTTCTTCCTTTGGTCTTGATAGCATATTCTTTGTCAAGATCTTTGTCTTATCTTTATTTATTTTCAAACCAGCCACCTTACCATATGTCTCTATCTTTTCTATTAGTTTTGATGCTGTTTCTAGTGGGTCTTCTAAGATAAAAACCAGGTCATCTGCAACTTAAATTTTTCCTTTTTAATATTCATCCCTTTTATATTCTTTTCATCTCTAATATTTCTATTTAGCACTTCCAAAGTTAATACAAACAACAAAGGTGACAGTGGGCACCCTTGTCTTGTTCCTTTTCTTATATCAATAGAGTCTGTCAGTTCTCCCTCTATCATTACCTTTGCCGTTTGCTCATGATATGTAGCTTCTATTGCTTGAATAAATTTTCTGGTAAAGCCCATCTGTTCTAGCAGTAATAACATGAATCGCCAATTCACATTATCAAATGCCTTCTTTGCATCTAGAAATATCAGAGCCATTTGTTTTTCAGGATGTGCCTGAAAATTCCAAAGTGTCCAAGATTACTCTCATATTGTCTTTAATTTGTCTCTTTGGCAGAAATCCATTTTGATCAGGATGAATAAAATTATTTAAGTATTTTTTAAGTCTTTCTGCCAATATTGAAGCAAACATTTTATAATCTGCGTTTAGTAGGGAAATAGGTCTATAGTTCTTGATTTGTAATGGATCGGCCTCTTCTTTTGGAACAAGTGTAATATAAGCTTCTGAACATGATTTAGGTATCCTCTTCTCTAACATAACTTCATAACTTCTAACAATGGAAGATTCAACAATTCTACAATTCTCAGAATTCCATCTGGGCCTGGTGCCTTTCCATTATTTTGCTTCTTGAGTGCTTCAGTTAACTCCATCATCATTATATTGCTTTCTAACATTGTTTCAATCTCTTTAGGTAACTTAGCATTCTGTAGGTACTGTTTAACTCTTTCCTCATCAATATTCTCTTGCTTATATAGTTTCCCATGATAGTCTCGGATGATTTCCTTCTTCTCTTTACTACCAGAGCAAATTTAGCCTTGATCATCTATTAATTGCAATATTTTCCTTGATTCTTTCTCCTTTCTCAATTTATATGCTGACCATCTACCTGGTTTATTTGCATCTTCAAAGTAATTCTGTTTAGCCCCTCTAATTTTCTGTGCTAGTTCTTCTTTTTCTATTACACCTATTTATGTTTAATTATATCAATTTTTAACTTGATGTCCCTTTTCTGTGGCATTTTCTGTAACTCTTTTTCAAGTCCTTTATACTCATCCTCAAATGCCTTAGAGGCTAATCTTTTCATGGTATTTCTTTTCCTTGTACAGTCTATTACCAAGCCTCTGGTATATGCCTTCATTGTATCCCGTACATTCTGAATTGATGTATCTTCTTTTTTGTTTTCTCTAAAAAAAAAAGGCCAATTCTTTCTCCGTCTGCCATGTGAAGTCTTTTTCCTTTAAAATAGTATTATTTAACAACCCTCTAGATCATCTTCTTTGTCCTTTCCATTTAATTGTCAGTGGAGTATGATCTGCCCAAGTACTTGTTTCAATATTTATTTCTTGAATATTAGTTAACAATTCTGTTGACATCCATATCATATCTATTCGGGACCATGATAAATGTCTATTTGAGTAGAAAGTGCATTGTTTAGTTTTAACATTTCTTTCTCTCCATGTATTTTTCAAGTTTATTTCATCTACTATTTTAAAGAAAGATTTAGGGAGAGTCTTTCTGTTTTGCTTTATTGTTTTCTGTGCTGTATAGTCCAGTTTGTTGTCTACAATTCCATTAAAATCTCCCATCATAACTATATTAGCATAGTCCAGTTCAATTATTTTCATATGTAATTTTTTATAAAATTCTTCTTGTTTGTCATTCAGGGCATAGATTGCAATCAGGAGTGTTTTCATATTATTTTCCATTATTTCCACCATTAGTATTCTTCCGTCATCATCAGTATAAATCAATTTTGCTGAAATGGTCTCTTTAACATATAAAACTACTCTTCTTTTCTTACATTGTGTCAAGGAAGTAAATATTTTCCCTAGTTTTGGCTGTATCAACAATTGTTCATATTGTTTTTTAATATGTACTTCTTGTAGGCAGATTATATCAAATTTTAATTTCTCTAATTTATGGAAAGTTTTTCTTCTTTTAACGGCTGAATTAAGTCCATTTATATTAATTGTTATCAATTTTTTCTCTTCCATGGTTATATTTTGTAGTTAGGTTTGACAGCTCTCGTGGATCTTGGTTCACGTTGTTCTTTGGCTTCCTCCTTTCCACCTACTGCACCTTCTTCTTTTTCAGTTGTCATTTGGCAGTCCTCTTGGAATTCAATTAGTGAAATTTCTTTTTCTGCCTCTTCCTCTTTCCCTCTGAAAAATTCTGTGTAAAATGATTCAGCTTTCTCAATTGAGTCAATTCTGTACCTCTGTTCTTGCCATGTGAACATTAAACCTTCTGGAGTCAGCCATCTATAATTCACCTCTTTTTTAACTAGCAATTTGGTCAGGAATCGGAATTCTCTTCTCATCTCTCTCACTCTTCTGGGTACTTGTTTCAAAACCACAATCTCCTTATCTTCATATTTCAGTGTTTTCTCTCTTGCCACTTGCAATATTTGCGTTTTAATGGCTTTCTTTGTAAATCTGATGTGAACTCCTCTTGGTAGGCTATTTCTCATTGCGTATCTTGTGAAGACTCGATAGACCTCATCTATTCCATCCATCATCTTCTCTTCAGTTATTTCCAAAGTTTCAGCCAATATTTCTATCATTATCTCAGCTAGATTTTGTCCTTTTTTCTTCCTCTATGTTTTGGAATCTAAGATAAAATTCTGATCTGTCCATCTCCCATCTCAGCATACCACTTTTGTCTTGTTCAACCACAGTTAATCTGTTATCAATGTCTCCAATCTTCTTATCTCTTTGTTTATCTTCTTCAATTTTTAGTAGTCTCTCATCATACTTCATCATTTGTTGGATATTCTCCACTTTTTCATCGGTTTTCCCTGTTCTTTGTTCAATGTTCTTTGTTCGATTCTCTACTCTCTTTTCAATATTCTCTGATCTTCTTTAAATGTTTTGAATTCCTTGCATAATAATCTGCAGGGTCACTTTTTCTTTTTCTTGGTCTTTCTGTTGCCTTAACATTGTCTGTATTGAACGTTGTCCTCCAGATGGTGGAGAGGAGGAAGTAGAAGTTGAAGAACCAGGAGCTCTTAATTTCCTACTCATTTCAAACAATTCAAAATCTTCAGGTTCTTCTAAACCTTAATCCAATTGTGAAATAACCAATTGCAATTCCAAATAAAAATAGTAGGGAAAAAGAAGCCAAATAGTAATAATAATAAAAAAAGAAAAAAAATTCTTCAGGTTCTTGTATACCTTAATCCAATCAATTGGTGAAATAACAGTGAAAATTCAAAAATAAAGGAAAAGACCATAAACACACACAAAAGAGAAAAAGTTGTAAAATCCTAAAGAAGATGGAAAAGTGAGGAACAAAAAGCTAAAAAAAGAAAAGAAAAATTCTTCAGGTTCTTCAACACCTTAATCCAATTAAGAGGTCTCAAATATAAAAGGTTGAATTAAAAAGAATGACAGGAAGATAAAAAAGAAAAAGAAAAAACCAGTATGAGAGGTAGATGGAAAGACAAATATATTAGCAAGGCAGAAAAAGAAAAAGAAAAAAAAAGGCTACTCCCTTAAAAAGAAAAGGAAGGGAATCATGAATACTAAAACTTTTCTTTTAAGATAAAAAGCAAGCGTAACAATTTAGTTTCCAAATACAAGCAAAAAACAAACAAAAAACAAAGACAAGTTCCAAAGAGCTAAAAATCCAAATAGCTATTTCAAAAAGTAAATTGTTGAGGAGGGGTAGCACTGCTTTGGAAAGATCAAAAGAACACATTGCACTTTGTTTAGTTATCCAAGGCTCTTGTTATAACACTCTTCTCCAAAAACTTATCACCTTTTCTTTTCCTATAAGCTTCAACACCAGACTCCAGCTGTTGATAGAAACCCAGAAGAGCACCTGCAATAATACTCTCCCATGCTCTTCCCTCTATCTTATCAAATAGCAATGTCCTTGAAAAAAAGTCTCAGTTCTTTCTTTCTCAGCTTTGTCTGGTCACAAGAGAAATAGAATATTTCCAAGCCTCTAGTTGGCAGTGTTACAAAGTTTCTTTGCTGTCACTTTCCCGCTCCTTTTCCAAGCAAAATATAATAAGGATTAATAAAAGAAAAAGATATTTAAAAAAAGAAATAACTAAAAGGGAGTCTCTCGCCTAAAATGTTACAAAATCAAGAAGGAGGAAAAAAAATAGATGAAAATAAACCCGTCCAGTTTCAAAATATAAGATCATGTATAGAAAATCCAGCAATGAGAAAAAAAAACATTACTTTGACGTTCCTGTTTTATATCGCCGCTAAATCATTTCTGTCAAAACTTTTACAGATTCTTTCTTTTCCATAGGGTGTCCTTTCAGATCTTAGAATAAAGAAAAAGTTCTCACCAAACCGGCACACTCTCTCTTTTTGTTCTCTTTCACTTCGGAACTGTCCCAACTTCAGCAGCTTTAATGGCTGCCTCTTTTCCGCTGGCAAAAAGAGCTTCTCCTGGATCTACCAGGGACTTTGTGATATCCCTGGGATTGACATGATGCACTCTTTACATTCACTGTCTCTTCGGGAAGGTTTAAATCCACTTGGACCGTCTAGGAGCCAAGATATCGGCAGCGATCTCAGACCTCCAAGATCGCATACCGTATCATCGCAATGCCAGCTCCGCCCCACTTGTTTTAGGTTTTTGTTTTGTTTATTTTGAGCTTTTGTTTTGTATCCTACATATGAATTAGGAGTACTTTCTCAGTGGTTGGTTTACCATTGGCATCCATTCATCCAACTAATGAGATTCTACAAAATATTATTATGTAAAAATAGTATTTCTGGAAATCTTTGTTATGTCAAGGTTACATGACTCACTGCATTGCATCTTTAGGTTTTCAGTACTTCTGCTAATTAAAGTTCAGAACTATTTTATTAAAAAAAAGTAAGTATGTGGGTATTTGTGACCAGTAGTTGGCAGCAGAATTAGATGTTTTGGAGCTTTTGCTGCTTTATAGTAGTTGTGCTGATTTTGACATCTGAGCTGTGGCAGTTCAAGTGTTTGTGTGTGTGTGTGTATACACATTGAGAGAAAGCTTGCTGACTACCGAGACTCTCAGAATTTTACCTCATGAAACAAAATATAGCACTTCATTAACAATTGGGAATTCTTTTTCTCAGTTTTTTGTGCTCTCTTCAGTGATGGTACATAAGTACTTGCTATCTTATTTTGTCACGTTTCTTGTCATTTCAAGTTGGTTCCACAGAAGATTGTTCTGCCTAAAATATGTGTATTCCCTTGGAAGAAGACATGAACATTACAAATGTATTGATTACATACTGTATTCATCCTGCTGGGGATAAGGATTATATAGTCATGCTACAATCAGTAAATTTTGAGAGTTGAGAGCAGCTTACCAGCAACCCGTATCAAAAATGGAAATACTATAGGCTGAATGAATCACATGATCCACATCAAGAGAGAAACTAATTTATTTCAATACACTTCTGTAGAGCTCAGTTCTCTGATGTTTTATGAAGATTATGCCCTTTCAGCTTTGAAGGTCAGAAGTAAAGAATTAGGCTACTTGAGGTACATTTTCCTTCATCTCAGTCACCTCACTGTTGCTGATTCTCTTTGCTTGATGGGTTTGGGGAAGGTTAATGCAAGCTCTGCACATAAGGCAAATGTTTTCCTTCAGCCTAATTACTGTGTTTATTCACTTGCGGAGCTATACTCATGATTTAAGAAGGACAGGAAGGGTGAAAGGAAGAAAATATATTTTTGTTGCCACTTAGTAGAAATCTGGATGTTAGTGACACTAGTAAAAATCCCCAGGTATTCTCTTTTCCTGGAAAACAAAACCATGTGCGTATCTGCCTATATTTGATTTGAAGGTGTACAATATGCATAATCCAATAGTAGTTTCTTCATCAAGTGGATGGTAGAAAATCAGTTCTAACTGGATATATCTGCTGAATGACAAAACTATGGACATGTAATGTTGGCCATATTGCTATTGCAGCTATAGAGCGCAGTGGTACAGTAGCTAGAATGTAGTACTGCAGGCTACTTCTGCTGACTGCAATTTGGCAGTTTGAATCTCATCAGGCTCAAGTTTGACTCATCCTTCCATCCTTCTGAGATGGGTAAAATGAGGACCCAGATTGTTAGGGGCAATATGTGACTGCAAACCACTCAGAGAGGGCTGTAAAGCACTGTGAAGCGGTATATAAGTCTAAATGCTATTGCTATTTAGTAACAGCACCCAAAGCATCTATCAGAATTGTGGCTGCAGAGTCACTCAGTGTCATGTTCACTTCAATTAGCAGGATAGGATCTAATCCTTGATTATCATGAGCATTAAAATAAAATGTGATCCTAATGACTTGTACCCAATTTACACATTGCCATTTTAATTCATTAAAAGTTAGAAGAGAGAGGTTGTTCTGTCCTAGACTCCAGTGAAAAAGGATTGAGTCTGATTTAAAACAAAATAAAATGAACAAAAAGGCAAATCTAATTGCTGCAAGGGCAAAACATAATTTTGTGGCAGCTTCTGGCATCTATTGAAAAAAAACAAGGGAGGATATTATCTCCATGTTTCCTCTCATCCTCTGTAAAAGCCATAGTCAGTCTAAAATAAAGCTAGAAAAAATGATATTTTTTAAAATTCCTGCTGCCTAGATTTCTTAGGCCTTCAGGGCTTTCTTCAAGCTATTTTGTGCAGAAATAGTTGCTTTCCTTTTATAGCTGTGCTGAGTGCTGGTCCCAAGGGGGCCCCTATCACTGAGTAAAAGTGGAGCAGAGTATCATATTCTCTGTAGAATCCCAGACTTCTCTCAAGTTTGGATTTTATGGTAGCTTTTTGAGACTGAGAGCTCTGTAACAGATTTGAGTCTTAATCCATTGTATTACAGATAAAAATATTTTACCCCATACTATTCAGGAAAGTATGTTCCTTGTCATTCCCAGCAGCTATAGCCATTGTGCTCATCCCTGATTCAAAACACCTGTTATACTTCAGACCTTAACAATTACACTATATTAAAAAACATATTCTGTGCTTATTTACATGTGTGCTAAAAATTATGATTGGTATAACTTTCTTGTGAAGCCAATGTCTACTGATAGTTTTTGTAGTGAATTGGAAGAGAAGCAGCTGGCTTCATTCATGGAATATACTTAAGTAGAAGTTGAACGTACATGTGTTAAAAATGCAAAGCACTGTGATAGCAAATGTAAAGCCCATGTCACACTGCCCAACGGATGCAAAAAGGATACAGCGGACGAGCAAAATGTTCCATCCGTTGTTATCCACTCTCAAAAGGGGCAAAAATTTGCATAACTGGAGCGGATAACATGGACGCGGGGAGGACGCAGAGCGGATGCAAAGCAGATGCGGAATGGAAGCCAGCGGATGGAAGCGGATGAGAGCGGATGGCGCATCTGCTAGGCTTCCGGGTGGCCTCCGCAAAGCGGACGCGGAACGGATACAGCGGATGCACAGCGGATGAAGCGGATGCAGAGCGGACGCACAGCGGATGCACAGCGGAAGCCTAATGGATGCCTGGCGTTAATTGCGCATGCGGGGAGGATGGAAGCAGGAAGCTTGGAAGCTTGGAAGCAGGTTGCCATTCAGAGAAAAGACCTGCTGCAGGACGGATTGGCTGCCTTGCCTGCCCTGTCTGCATGTCTGCCTGCCAGCCTTGCTACCAGCCTCGCTGCCAGCCTCCCTGCCAGCCTCCCTACCAGCCTTGCTCCCAGCCTGCCTGCAAGCCTTGCTGCCAGCCAGTCTGCCTGCCAGCCTTGCTGCCTGCCTTCCTGCCAGCCTTGGTTCATGTCCGCCTGCCAGCCTTGGTGCCTGCCTGCCTGCCAGCCTTCCTGCCAGTCTTGGTGCCTGCCTCCCTGCCAGCCTTGGTGCCAGCCTGCCTGCATGCCTGCCTGCCAGCCTTCCTGCCAGCCTTGGTGCCTGCCTCCCTGCCAGCCTTGGTGCCTGCCTCCCTGCCAGCCTTGGTGCCTGCCTTGGTGCCAGCCTCCCTGCCAGCCTTCCTGCCAGCCAGCAACCCCACAACCATGCGGAAGCACAGCAAGCCTCAGCCATCTGCTGCCAGCCCTTGCAAGAGGGACAGGGCTACCATTCCGCCCCCTGGTCCTCACTCTGGTTCTGCTGCGGCTTCTGCAGCACGGGCTCGCTCTTCTGGGGCTGGGGCTTCTGCTGCTTCTGCTTCTGGAGGAGCTGATGACAAGCACTCCAGCACCAGCCACCTCCACACCACCTGCACCCTTCACCCCTGAGACTGAGCGACCAAGAGGAGTGCCAGAGACTCATTTTTGTCTTATAAATAGTTGTTAATAAAGTCTATTTTTGATTCACACGCTTGCTTCATTTCTTTTTTTTAATAAAGTCTTGCTGGAAACTTTTAGAAATGATTTAAGCCTTTGCATGCTTGTGGGATGGGTTAAGATAGCAGTGGGATGGGTTAGGATACCTGTGTGGATGGGTAATAGCTGTGGGATGGGTTAGGATAGCAGTGGGATAGATAAACCTCCAGTGCAAGCATAGTGGGAGTGTATGGTCCACCCTCCCAGGTGCCACACCTACGGCCCTTTATTATCAATAATAATGTAATAATTATCCACACATGTCAACATAAACACAACTCTTTATTAAACGCCCTGTTCATTGTAGGCCAACCAAACATACATGGCCCAATCTCATCCGTGTGATGAGACAGGCTGAAGGAAGCATCCATTAAGCATCTACCATCCTGTCTTGTCACTCCACTGCTCCAGCTGGGGAGTTGCATCATTTTCACAGGAGGTTGCGCTGCTTCTTCGCTTCATGTGAGGCTCTGTTGGGGCCTTGCACATCCTCAGTGTCGATCAGGTTTCGCCCTTGCCTCCATTCCCCAGGCTCCATGTCCCCATTGCCTTGCTGGAGGTCCACGAGCCTGTTCTGCAAGACTGGGTAGCGGGTGCGCATGAGATTGTGCAGGATGCAGCAAGCTTCCATGATCCTCCTCACGGTCTCTGGGCAATGCTGCATGGTGGTGAGAACTACCTGGAACCTGTTGGCCAGGATGCCAAAGGCGTTCTCCACCACCCGCCTTGCCCTGGACAGCCTGTAGTTGAAGATCCTCTCTTCACGGGTGAGGAGTCTGGAAGTGTAGGGCTTCATGAGGTAGGTTGTGAGGGAGAAGGCGTCATCCCCCACGATGAAGTAGGGCACATCTTGCTTGTCATTGGGCAGGGGTTCTGGATCTGGGAAGCCCACGATGAGGTGGCCTTCCAGCTCCTCCTTGAGGTGACTGGCGTTGTATACCTGGGCATCTGAAGATGAGCCGTTGCCTGAAGCATCGATGTACATGAACTTGTAGTCAGCATCGACCATGGCGAAGAGGATGAAGCTGAAGAAGCCCTTGGAGTTGAAATAAGTGGACCCCGACTTGGCTGGAGATTTGCAGGCCACGTGCTTGCCATCTGTGGCTCCAACGGTGTGGGGGAAGTTCCACTTCTGATACCACTGCTCTGCAACTTTCTTCCATCCTTCTTCAGTGGAGGGGTACTGGAGGAGCTCCTCCTTGTATTCTTCGATGATGGCCTGCACCACTTCTCTGATCACAATGCTGATGGTGTTGGATGGCACCCTCCAGCCGTACTGCATGCTCCTGTAGGAGGTCTCTGAGGCCAGGTGGCGCAGAGTGAGTGCTACCTTGAGCCCAGGTTGCAGGCTGGGCCGGAAGCTGGTGTTTGCCTTGGTCAACCTGGGTGTCAGGCGCTGCACAACTTTGTCAAACATGGCTGGAGGCATCCTCATGAAGTTCTGGAACGCCCGAGTGTCTTCGTTCCTGAGCTCCACCATCAGCTTGTTGCACAGTCCGTCCTCTGCTCTTCTGGCGAACCATCTTCGGATCCAGACTCTTTTTGGGTGGCTCCTTTTCTTCTCTCAGTAGAGTTCACAGAGCCTGCAGATGGCTTCGCACTGTTGCAGAATGATGGTGGCTGCCGAAAGGACTGTGTTACAATCCATGGTGGACTTGACTGGATGCTGTGGAAGAGGAAGAGCCAGATGAAGGCTGCAGAGGTCTGCACCGCTGGGCTGCTGTTCTGAAAGTGAGATGCAGGTGAGTTGCTCCCCCTTTTTATAGGCAGTATAGGTTTTCTGCTAGGCATCCTCTAGGCATCCTCTAGGCATCCTCTAGACATCCTTAATATCCGAGATAGGTCCCCTCTGCGAACATTTTTTCCGTTTTAAACGCTTTGTTTCCGTGCTGCATCCGTTCTGCATCCATTCTGCGTCCATTCCGCTTCCTCCCTGCATCCGGGCGGACGGAGTTCCACGGATGCATAGCGGACACCTAGCGGATATAGCGGATGCGTAGCGGATGCGTAGCGGATGCAGAACGGACGAACTGGATACATTTTCCGCGCAAAAGTTTTGGGTAGCCCAAAACATTTGGAGCAGATGAAACGTCCATAAACGGATGCTGGACGGATAGAGAGGAAACAAAACGGAGGCAGTGAGTACATCGCGTTTTCGAACGGATGGCAAGGTTTTTTGTCCATTTTACATCCTCTTTGCATCTGTTGGTTCAGTGTGACATGGGCTTAAGCACTGTTTTTGCAGTTAATTCAGCAAAGAATTGACAGTAATAGAACCAGTTAAGCAACACAACCCATGAACAATATAATTGCATAAATACATTTCTTTAGCTATTGGGTTGAGGTTTCTGCCTGATGTTTATGCATAGTGTATATTGTGCATTTGGCAATCTATTTTTTTAAAGAAAAGTATACACACAAAGTACATGCGGGGAAAACAACATCTTAATCCAGGAATTCCAGGATAGGGAATAGGGTTCCTGATCTGAATCCTGATACCAACAATTTTAAAAGCACTACTGAATTTTCATAGTAGGCAGGCAGCATTATTTTTCTTTGATCTGAAATGGAGCTTCTGAAACTTGGAACATGTGCTTAACTGATGTTCCCTCATCCTCACTGAGACTTCCAAATGATTCTAGCCAATGGTAATTGAGATGGAACACGTAATGTATGCTTTATTTGGTAATGTGTCCTTTTCAACTCTCAATGGCTGTCTGGTGGATTTTTTTTTAAGCCAGCTGTGAGACATGAGGACTCTCAGAATAATGTAAGAAGAAACCAGCTGGGAATTTTAAAAACATTTTTTCTGAGTTTTGAAAATTTCAAGCTCCCACATCAGATATTATAGCATATCTTGCTTTTAATTGTGATCAAAATTATACCAAGCAAAGACCAGCATTTGGAGTGCTACAAACTTTTAAAACTTTTTAAATTAAAATATTCTATTTACTCCCTTAAAATGCTAAGAAAATAATATAAGTTGATCAATAAACTAGAGCAAAATAGATAACATAATATCTGATATTTCGTTCAACTGGACTGAAACAGACTTATCTGGAGGTAAAAAAATTGGAGGAAACATAGTTGGTGCAATTATTACAACCAATGCATCCTTTTTCCAAGGACAAATAGAATAGTATAATATGTCAGAGTTACTTACTCACCTGATGTGTGAAGTGACCTGAATAAAGCAAAAAATAACATAATTTGTTACAATGGGTGAGAAATATACACGTGAGAACATACTGTCTGTATAATTTAGTTAAGCCACAATTTTCAAATACCACTGTATATCCTTGGAAATATAGTCAGTCCATAGAAACTATAGAATATTATACTTAAAAATAATTTTCAGAAGATTACTAAATCTGTGTTTGATTCCCCATCTAATATCTGTATTAAACATGTTATAAATGTAGAGAGAATTCCAGTTCAAGTGTATGCGAAGGATTTATAACTAGCAAATCTGAAATAAATACTGGAAAGAGAAAAGCATATGCAATTTCACAAGCTGTACTAATGTCCATGGTGCAACATAATAATAAATACAATGACAATTAATATGTAGAATAGTACATATTAATATCTAACAAATGCATCACAGATGGAATTCTGGATTTTTTTTTTGATGCTAGTGTTTGACTGAATGTATTTCAACAGCCGGGAATCAGCTGCTTCACCTTTAGATATAAAGTGGATATATACATTATAATGTTGTACAATTATTTTTAATTCCTTCCAATGCTGTATGCAGTGTGTCCATTAGCTTGCCTATTTCATTGGAGCAGGGTATCTTTTGCTATTCCCGATGCTACAACAACAAATGCTAGCTTGAATTATCTATATAGCCCATTGTCTTTTCCTGACAGCTGGCTCATGACACAAGCCTGTTTGAGGGTTCTAAGCATCTGCACATCTAAAATTACTTTTCTCATTTCTCTGTCATCTGGATTATATGTATATGCACAGCATAATTATATGCCCTCTTTTCTTGAGAAAAACTTTTTTAGTCTGTAATCTTCAACAACACAAGCAAAATAAGTTGACTGACATGAAAACTGAGCTTGATGGGTCAAAAGGCAAGCTGTGCATGAATTAGCTTTTGGAGGTCTGTTGGCTGACAGGATAAGATGTCTTTGGGGCATAGGTTTTTCTACAGTTGTAAAAATGGTTAACACTTCCTATCTCATAGTGTAGAGCTCTGGGCATCATAATACATTGAGTTGAAGTTTTCTTGCTTGTTTTAGTTAATAGCATTTACCTTATTCCTACAGCAGAGCCAGAACATCCTCTACTGGGTACCCTTGTTCCATTCACTCCAGACACAGGGTAAGAGGGAATTCTAATGTAGATTTTCATAGGAAAGGATACCTCTTTTCTCAGTTTCTGCCCAGCTTTGCTCCAGAGAGGGTATGAGCCATCTGGCTTCACAAACCATTCATTAAATGCAGACTCCCTCTTCATATTTACTTCTTTCTTTATTTTGTTTCCTCCCCCCCCCCCTCCGTTTTCAGTTTAGTAACTTAGATGCACGGCCAGGGGAGTCACAGATTGCAATGAGATTGAGGTTTGCTCCCAGATAGCATGACAGTATATTTTGTTGTTTGATTACCAACCAGGGCTTCCGCTGCTGAGGGAGACATAGGTTGCATTGCAGATGAACCAAGGAAAGGGAATTTCTCTAAATATTCACCCTACTTTCTTACTCTCCACAATCCTTACTCTCCTTATGCATGGGCCATCTGCAACCAAGAATCCCTTCTCAGCCCTCAAACTGGAGAATAAATAAGCATCATGTGGCCCATCTATACATTAAGAGAATCTTAAATTGGCTTCCTTATTAAGACCATCCAATATCCATTAGTTTTCATCAGGTAATATTAAACTTTAACCTGGCCTCATTCAGCCCTTGTACAAGTTATCTTACTGGAAGGTAGCTATAAGGTAGGAGATGACTAGGCTGAGCCTGAGGGAGTGGTCAAGTGTGTCACTAATCTTGAGTCCGTTTGCGTCTGCAAGAGATATAAGTCTAGCACATCTTGAATTCCATTGATTCTTTATCGCCAATTTGCCTTGATCAATAGCGGTTCAGATTGTTGTAGAGAGTGTTAAGCATGCCATAAATGTGTATTAATTTGAACTGCCTTGACTAGTAATTTCCTGCACTTGATATGTAACCTTTGTTGAGCATATGTCAAAAATAAGTGAGCTTTCTGCCAAAAAGAAATTCTACATCATCAAGTGAGTGCTTTCACTTTGTGCCTAGATACAGCCTTTATAACCAAGATCAATTCAGTCTTTCACAAGGTTTAGGACATGATTCATTCTACTTTCTGCCCCCTCCTCAAGACAAAGCTAGAGAAGAACTGCTACAAACCAGGTAGCAGCCAAGACTTCAAAATGTACTTGAGTAAGGAAAGAGGATTTCAGAAAGGCTGTTGGTACTTACCTGACACGCCCGTTCTCTTTGAGCTGTGAAGAGCATCCAGTAGTGGGAGGTGCTTCAGTCTCCGCATTCACAGGCTGAGCTTGATTTGTGGAACACTCCTCCACCACGTGACTCCTCCCAGCATTCCCCAGTTTTGGCAAAGACAAGAGAAATAAGTGCTCTCATTCTCACGTTCTAAAAAGTTCATTGGCCAAAACAGGACCCCACCAGACGGAAAAAAAGGGTGGGGCTGGATGCTCTTCACAGCTCAAAGAGAAAGGGCATGTCAGGTAAGTACCAACGCCCTTTCTCCAATGAACTGTTCAGAGCATCCAGTAGTGGGACATAGCAAAGCTTGGTCTGTCCTATGGGAGGGACTCCGTCTGGTCTGGAATCTCTTCCTGGTCCCTGTGGACCCATTGCAGAACTCTTCTGCCAAAGGAAGCCTCAGCCGAGGCAAACACATCGATTCTATAATGTCTAATGAAGAGCGATGGGGAAGCCCAAGTCTCAGCCCGACAGATTAGTAGTTATTGGTGCTTGTGTGGCCCATGCTGCCGAAGTTGCTGCACTCCTTGTTGAATGAGCTGTTATGCCCCAAGGCACCTGCAGAGATTGGGTCTGATATGTTTTTGCTATTGCAGCCCATATCCAACGGCCTATCATAGATGGTGAGACCTATGTAACCCTGATTATTGGGCTGAAAGAACACAAATAAAGCGTCCAATTTCCTAAAAACCGCTGTACGCTTGATATAGATTTGCAGTGCACGCCTCACATCAAACTTATGCCATTGTCTTTCCATCCCCTGTGATGGTCTGGGGCAAAAATTTGGAAGAATAACCTCTTGTGCTCTATGAAAGGCCGAATTGACCTTGGGCATAAATGTGAGATCGGGGCAAAGAACCACTCGATCAGCATGAAAATGCAGAGATCTTGTCTGATGGACAAGGTTGCAATTTCCGAGATACGATGAGCAGAGGTGATCGCAACAAAGGAAACTACTTTGTACGTCAGAAGTGGAGACTTGACGTTTTCAAAGGTTCAAAAGGTCCCTTAGTCAGAGCCACAAGGACCTTGATAAGGTCCCAGATGGGATAACAGTACACTGCCAGAAGGCGTAAATTGGAGGTTCCTCGAGGGAAAAATCTTATGTGTGGATGATACGAAAGAGAACTGATACCAAGGCCGCCACCTGCTTTTTTTTACAGTATAAAGTGTATAGTGTATAGTATTAAGTGACAAACCCTTATCAAGTCCCTCCTGTAAAAACTCTAGAGTCTGAGTGACAGAGGGAGAGGCAGGATCAATTTGAAACTTACTACACCCTTTTGCAGAAGGTGGACCATGTGGCGTTGTAAATGCGAATTGTTGAGGGGCGTCTGGCAACTAGGAGAGTGTCGATAACCCTATTGGAGAGCTTTCCGCCCTTCAAACCATTCCGCTCAACCTCCAGACGGTCAATTGTAACCATTGAGAGTCCGGATGTTGAAGGGGCCCTTGAGTTAATGAGACTCTGACTGACAGAATTCTCCAGGGGGGAGCTGCTGAGAGACTGCGGAGGTCTGCGAACCATGGCCATTTGGCCAGTAAGGTGCAACCAGAAGTAATTCCGCTCTCTCGTCTGGTAACTTCTGGATGACCTTGGGAACCAGTAGAAGTGGAGGGAATATATACAGGAGATCCGGGCCAACTGCAGCGGAGCGAGTTGAAATTCTCCGCCCCTTGGGATGGGTACCTGGAAAAAATCTCGGGAGCCGAGTGTTGAGAGGGGAAGCAAATAGGTCCACCACCAGCTGACCAAATGTCCATGCCGCTTCTTGAAACAGAGATGGATGGAAGCCCCACTCCAATTGATCAATGGTGGCCCTGCTTAGCCAGTCTGCCTGTGCATTTGACAGACTCTAAATGTGTTCTGCCTTGTTGGAAAGTATGTTGTTCTTGGCCCAGTGACACAGGCGCTCCGCTTCCCACATGAGCTGCTTCAATTGTGTGCTCCCCTGCTTGTTTATGTGAGCTTTGACTGTTACATTGTCTGTCAATATCAGTATGTGCTGACCCCATTACCTGGGGGAAGAAGTTGTGAAGGGCCAGGTGTATTGTGCGAAATTCCAGCAACTTTTTGCTGCACGACTGTACTATGTCAGACCATCTGCCTTGGGTTGAGAGCGACTGAATGTGAGCTCCCCATCCAAACAGACTGGCATCTGTGGTGATGGTGAGCCTTTGTGGCTCCTTGAAGAGACAGCCTCTGTTGATAATCGGTTTGGACCACCAGAGGAGAGAGATGAGAACCTTAGGTGGAACCCTGACTTTGAGTTACTTTGGCCGGATCACTGGTACGGTAGCAGGAACCACTGGAGGGATCTAGTGTGAAGGCAGCCCCAAGGAAAATAGAAATACATGAAGATCATTTTGCCCAACAATTTTGATAAGTCCATTAAGGACACCTTCTTAAGCAACCTGATCTTCTTAACCAATTTTTGAATGCTATTTAGTCTATCTGGTGACAGATAAACCTTGCCTTCCATGATGATCGCCCATAAATGGATTATCCGAGTCGATGGAGTTAGTTGACTCTTCTTCCAATTTATTAAGAAGCCATGCTCTTGTAGGGATAGTAATGTGTTCTGAATGCTTATGACTCCCTGATGAGCGGAAGGAGATAAAATCAAAATATCGTCAAGATAATGCTGGGGGCCTACCGGGATATTCCTGAGGTGGGCCGCTATCACTGCGAGGACCTTGGTGAAGGTCCTGAGGATGGAGGCTAATCTGAATGGAAGGGCCACAAATTCAAAATGGTGGTTATTGGAGCAGAATCTCAGAAACTTATAATGGAAGGGCCGAATATCAAGTACGCCTCCATCAATTTATGGGCATGAGCACATCCCCTTTCCTGATACCCAGTAATATTGATTAGAGGGTATGCATTTTAAATTTGCAATATCCTAAGAAACAGTGGTGACGTTTCAAATCTAATATCGCTCTCCATCCCCCCCTGATTTTTTTTTTTTTTTTTGCACAACGAAAAGATGTGAATAAAAACTTTGTCCTCGTTGATTGGTCACTACTGGTTGGATGGCTCGTATATCCATTATATGTTGGACAGAAGAATCCATGAGATTACGCTTGACCGGGTCTCTGTAAGGAGGGTATGACATGAAGTGATCTGGAGAATTGGATCTAACCTCCAGCACGAGGCCAAATCTAACCGTATCTCTGACCCAGATGTCAGAGGTAGAAGAATCCCATTGGTCAGCAAATAACTTAAGGCGTCCACCAATGGGAATTGAGTCCCGGGAGTTATCTTGGTCACCGGAAGGGCCTGCTCCCTGTTCCCTGATAGGATCTTTTGGATTGACCATCCCTTCTACCTCTGTCCACTTAGACGGACCTATCTGATTGTTGTCCTGGTCTAATTGCTGGGGGCTCTGGTATCTGGAAGAGAAGGATCCCTAATAGAAAGACTTCCAAAAAAGGGGAAGGGAGAATTTTCTTCTTGTTGCATGTTTCAAGTAGTAGTGGATCCAAGGAAGGGCCAAACAATCTGTCTACTGCATTGGGGAATGAGGCCAGCTTGGATTTGTGTTTGAAGTTGGCTTGCCGGTGTCTTAACCATAGCAAGCGACATGCTGTGACATGTGAAGTAATGGCCTTTACTGAAAACTTGACTGTGTGATAGGTAGCATCGGCAGAAATTCAGCAGCTGCCATAAGTTTGGTGAAAACTTGGTGTGCCCTAATGTTAGAAGAAGGAACGTGTTGTTTCGAAAAACGAAGCCATCTAAGAGACTACCGCATGAAGAAGGAGGCGGCCGTGGCTGATCTGATAGCCCACGCGTCAGACCGATGAGCTCTGCGTAGGGCTAGCTTGACCCATTATTCCTCCAGCTTTAAGGCCTCCAGCGTCTCACTGGTAATATAGGGGGATGCTGAAGCCACTATAGGCTCGTTTACCTCAGGGGTACCAAGTAACTTTGCAAAATCAGGGTCCAAGTTGAAATGTTTCCTGTCGTGTCCAGTTGGGGAGGTGTATACCACTGCAGAAGCCCACTGCTTCTGCACCAGGTCCGAAATTATGGGCGGAACTGGAATTACCTCTGCTTCAACTACCGGTTGGTTGAAGACCATGTCCTCTGGTCCCTCCCCAGAAGGGTCAGGTGTGTCAGATGGTTTTGTTTAGGCTTTCAGTGTTCCTTGCCTTAAACAAGAGAGATATGAAAGGCTGTGGCCGGAATAAGCCTGTAAAAGCAAGCTGGTCAGGAATAAGACCTTCATTCACAGACATTTCCTCTTCTAAGGGGTCTGCCTCTGACAGGGGCTCGCTATCGTGCATTGATCCCACTTCAGACTCGGCCATTTGAAAAGCTTAATCTACTTTCTCCTCCTCCTCCGGCCCTTGGAGGGGGGTCTCCCCCTGTAATTGTACCTGGGTCCGGTGTTGCTCCGACCTGGTCGACCCTCAGCGGTTGGGGCTCTTGGTCGGTAGCCACAGAGTAAGTTGTGGATATTACAATGTGTTGGAGCCCTGCTGCAATCCCTTGGCGAATAGTCAGCTCCATCCAGGCTTTCATCCTTTTTGGGATCTCCTCAAAGAAAACTGTCACCCTGGCGAGGACCAGCGGCTGTTGGAATGAATGTGGCTTCAGGAGCCCATCTGGTCAGTGTTTCAGACACTTGTACCTGTTGTACTTGTGGAGTCAAGCTGTGCCTGGATGAAAGGGAGAGATCTAAGGGAGGAAGAGGGTGTGAAGAAACTGACAGACGGGGAGAGGAGGCACCTTGTGATACAGCGTGGGCCTCTCGAGTATGCCTATTTGCTTTTGTAAGGCCTTATGGCTCCTTAAGGTGTCCCATTCTGAGGCTTCAGAATTTCCACTGTGTTTGTTATGGCCTTGCCTTCAAGCAAGGGGCCTGAGAGGTACTACCATCTGCCATTTTGATTCAAATTAGAATAACAGTAATTAAAAATAAAATGCAGACAAGGCAGTTGGCATGCCCAGGGTCCGATCTGAGTCAAGAACGGTTGCCCTGATCAAGTTCTTATTGCCCCCTTTTATTTTCTTATTTTTATTTTTACTGATGTCCATATAATGAGTCATATCTCAGTGATAATATTTTATTGAACTTAAAATATTATACCGTCAAATAGTTTATGTTCCTATGAGTGTATATATATATATATATATATATATATGTGCTGTTCAGCTTCCTTCGGGTATTATCCCACGTCATTGTAGTTCTGTTAAAGTTGTAGCAACGTTTCAGCAGAATCTCATCTGCCATCATCAGGCTTCTGTATGGATATGGGTCTTACAGCTCCTGGTTTTAAATTTGAGGCTGGTCCATTCTGATTGGCTGGGAGCCTGGACCTGTTTCATTGGACTTGGAGTTTGATTGATTGGTGTTCCTGGTTTCTTCTGTCTGTTTTGTGGCTTTGATTGGCTGGCAACAGTCTGTTCTTGTGTTGGAGGCTTTTAGTGCAGCTTGGCTCCATGTGAAGGGACGGCTGCTCTTCATTAGCAAGCTGCTATTCATTAGCAAGCTGGGTTTCACCTGGGTGCCTGGTGGGGGGGTTAGGTTGGAGCTATCAGAGGGAGTCTGTTTTTGCCCAGGTGTTTGCCTGGCTTGTGGCATGGAGATCTTTCTATTTGAGAGTGCAGGCTTCCAAATGATTGACAGTCTGCTGGAATCATCTCTTCTATTCAAGCTGTCAGGTCTTTTTTCAATCTCTATGGCTTCTCTGATGATTCTGTGGTTGGGGTTTTCTATAGTGGCCAGGGTTTTAGTGCCATTGAAGTTGATGTTGTGACCTGTGGTTTTCATGTGTTGGACCTCTTCTATTCATGCTGTCAGGTCTTTTTTCAATCTCTATGGCTTCTCTGATGATTCTGTGGTTGGGGTTTTCTATAGTGGCCAGGGTTTTAGTGCCATTGAAGTTGATGTTGTGACCTGTGGTTTTCATGTGTTGGACTAGTGAGGAGGTGTGTTCCAGCTTTTTTACTGCATTTTTGTGTTCCTCTAGGCGGGTACTTATTCTTCTATTGGTCTGTCCAATGTATGTGGCCGGGCATGATGTACAAGGAATTTCGTATATGCCTTGGTTTTCCAGATCAATTTTGTCTTTGGGGTTCCTCAGGATGGCTGCTATTTTTTTGTCTGTTTTGAAGGCAGTCTTGATGTGATGCCTGTGTAGTATCTTACTGATTTTATCTGTGGTACCTCTTATGTAGGGCAAGACAGCTGTTCCATAGATCTGTTGATCTTCTAGGTCTCTGTTATGTCTTGGTGTGTTTTTGTGGATCAAGTTGGTGATTTTGTTTTTGTGGAAGCCATTGGCTGTCAATACTTCAGTCAGGGTGC
>BLBF01000003.1:108000252-108083151 GCA_015471245.1 Laticauda colubrina | reverse complement strand
TGTTTAGCTTGTCTACCTAACCCTGGTTGGGGAACCCAGGCTTAACAACACTGCCTAACCAACACATATTTCATATACAAAGGACAAAGATACAAGCAAATTGAAGGAGCCCCTATGGGATCACCACTGTCACCCGTCATTGCAAACCTGTTCATGGAAGAATTCGAATCCAGAGCCCTGGCTAATGCCATCCACAAACCCAAACTATGGCTAAGATACATCGATGACACATTTGTGATTTGGCCCCATGGAAAAGAAAACCTAAACAATTTCCTAACACACCTAAACAACACACACCCCAAAATCATATACACACACACACACACATACATACATACATACACATATACATACATACATGTATGTGTGTTTGTGTATATATATATATATATCCCAATATTAATAAGAGAACAAGCAAGATTAATGTATAATCCAATTAGCTAAATAGCGAATGCCTAAGGCCCAGTTTGATGATTGCAAGGGCCTTCAGCAGCTTCCATGCACAGGCGGACCTTGGCCTAGGTGCTTGCTGCTGTGCCACTGAGAATAAGGCTGTGAAGGTTAAGCCAACAAATTTTTTACAACGAAATAATTATCCTCGAGTGCAGGTAGCCAAAACGAGGGTAAAACAACTCTCAGAATCCTAAAGGGATCCTGCTGCTTCGAGCAGAAAATACGTCACACAGCTCAGGGATAGCAGACAAGGTGCGCAGCCACTAGGTGGCATTCAAAATGGCCTCCAGCAGTAAAAGTTTTTTTGCACGCTTCTCAGTGGCAGCTTCCCGCCTTGCAAGCGAAGCCAGAGCTCGGAAATTAACAGAATGGCGGAGGAGAAGGGTGAATTAACTCGAATTAACTTCCCCACTGAAGGAACAGCATTCGGAGGGGGGGTAAAGGCGATATGACTCGGTTTAGCCTCTTCTTGTTTTTTTTTTTTTTTAAAATGAAATTCAAGCCGCTAGCAAAAAACAGAGTTAAAGGCACAGCGACAACCAAACTGGCAGAAGTGAAAGAAATTTGGCTATGGGGAGGTGGTGCAGAGCAGCCCAAAAACCTCTCATCTCTTTTTTTTTGGGGGGGGGGGTCGCAACGGTGCTTCCCTTAAATTGGACTTAGACTAGTCGGAAAGAAGGCTAAAGACAAACAAACCGAATTGCAATCAAACCTGCTGTGATACGAGCTAAGATTCCTGTTTTGTTCAATGGAGCATCGAAAGCAGTGCCTGTCTCACACGAGGCTGAGCAAAAACTGGGGAACGCTGAGGAGGAGTCACGTGGTGGAGGAGGAGCGTTCCACAAATCAAGCTCAGCCTATGAATGCGGAGACTGAAGCACCTCCCTCTACTGGATGCTCTGAGCAGCTCATAGGAGAATCTCAGATAGCCCCTCCAGATTTTCTTTCAACAGTGTCACCGGACTGTTACGTTTTATTGATCTTCACATGTGTGAAGTTTATTTCAAATTTGTCTGTAAGATTCCGAATAAACTCTCCTCATTGAGAATTCTCACTCATTTTTAAGAATGCAACAATCTTCATCACCTTTAACTTTACAGAGGCATTTCTAGTGTTGCCCCTTCTGAAGGTTCTCTCTAAAGACGGCTATAGCAGGTTGCATTATAGTATAGAATGTCTTCTCTCAGATGGAGGAAAATAATACATGAGATTTAACCATTAAGTTTCTCTTTTCACACAGGAGATGGAGCATCCAACCCACAAAGATATTACTATAGGACAAAATAAGAAGAAATACATATACGGTGGCCCATCACATCAATATGTGTATAGTAGAACTGATGTATAGTATATTGTTTAACCATATCTCCTTTATTCCTAATTTTCTCAAGTATTCTTTTGTGGGCTTTCTTTCTGGTTTGTCATTCTGAAACTGCAAAAAGGAACTATCTCCTCCCACAGGAAGCTGCATCAGAACTCTTTCTAGGCTAACATTGTCTTGGGAGTGATAAGGAGATTCTGTAGAATTTCCTGTATCCTAAGAGAGCTTTCATGGTAAGTCCAATGTATCATTCCAGGCTCTTTTTCCTATTATGAAAACTCATTTTTATATATTTGGAGGTGTCCCTGTATAGCTTCATGATCTATTTTTACTCTGAAGAATTCAGTCTCAGATCTTTAGGATAAATATTGTAGGAAATGTGTGGTAGACATAGAACAGCTTGTTTATTTGACTTCCATTATATATATTTGCACCTCACGGTTGGCATACATGACTTTTGAACTTTTCCCATACTTGCACAGCTTTGCCTTCTGTGTCCAGAATGCAGGAAAAAGTCCTAAAAGTAAATGGAGTTTTGTCCTGTATAGAATCATGCTGGCCTTAGTTTTGCTGGCCTAACATTAGCTAAAGAGCTTTCCTCCCTCTTGCCTTGACCTTTGCATTGCAGTGTCTGCTACGCTGTGTTAAGGTCAGCTCTGATTCTGAAGGAAGTGTGGTGAGTCAGCAGCAACTTCATTTCCTGCATTGCATCAGAAGGTTCCAGAGCAGGCACAGAGGATGTTCAGAGCATGACTTGGCTTGAGTCCCACTCAAGGCTGAGAGAGAGCCAGTAAGACACACATGTCCCAAACTTCAAGAAATTCAGTCTAAGCCTGCAAGTGCCATTTCGGTGAGATTCATCTTCACAGCCATACTATCAGATTCCTTTTGTTTTCACATCCTGACAGGACAGTGTCCTTCCAGAAGACATTGGCCATGTCTATACTTTTTGGTGATTTGCTCTGTAATATGGGCTTTGTTCCTTCTGGCTGCTTGCTTCCTCAGTACAAACAGTATTGCATTTTATGCAAAATGATTTAATAGTTTTGTGAATCATAGCCATTGGGACTGATATAAATTCACAAACTACATTTTGAATTTATGGAATATTTTCTAATCCAAGACTGATTATATGGAGAAACATAACAAAAGGGTTGCAGATTAAATCACACTAAATAAGTTACTTCATGTAAAAAAAATAAGAAACTCTTACAGATCACGTGAAAGAACATTTTTAAAAAGCCAACACATTTCTGTGCTAAAGTAATGAACCCTCAGTGATGATATCAATGAGAGATTAGTTACTCCTGCAGAATTGCTTGTTTTATCTGTTCAATGTTAGGAGGATATACTTTTCATAGTAGATTTGTTTCTGATATACCAATTAAGTATTGATAGATAGATTTTTTGATATATTGATTTTTTTACTGTTCATTGGGTTGGGAGTGACCTTAATTATTATTTATTGTTTTAATTATTAGCTTTGTAGCTCGTAGAAAAAATACTACAATCCTTGTTCTCCTTCTTACTTGCATTCTATCAATATGGAAGTAAACCAAATCATTATATAAAGATAGTATATTTTCAAAAGGTGAGAAAATAGCTATTCTCTGTTAATTTGCTCTTCACAGCAGTCTTTAGCACGTGTTGAAATTACTTTGCATCCAAAATAGCCTTAATTTGTATAAATCAGTCTACCACCTTTCGCAGTTTGTGCTTTATGCTCTCCACTGTTTTTCTTAGTTTGAAGAAAATGCTGAGGAATGTAAAATCTTTCTCACTGTTTTGTTATCTATGTGTAAGTTGGGTGACTATATAAATGTGTTTGTTGAAAAAAATCAAGTAAATTAGCAATTTTAATTGAGCCATATAAAAAAGTTACCCTTGCTGGAATTTTGGAATCCTACCCTTCGAAATTTCACTTTCAAATATAGGAAGATAAAGTAAAGAATTGAGAGAACAGGGAAGACGGAGAATATTGTGGTTAGAGGGGGTTGAAAAAAGAGAATACAAAGAGCGAGAAATTGGGTATAGATGCGATGGAAGGAAGTTTGCAAAATTGGAAAGTTATGAAGTAAATGTAGGGAATGGTCGCTAGATTTATTTATATTGATGATATTATTTATATTTGTTTTGCTTTTCTATCTTAAATTTATTTTACTTATTTTAGTTCCCCTCTTCATGTAATAACAGTGCTTAATTGCATAGAGAATAACATGATAGATATGTATTTATGTGAAATTAACTCACAAAGAATGAATATGCGAGCCTTGTTTTCATTCCTCCAGTTGGCCTCTGTTTTGGTGTTACTAGCAAATGCAGGAACTGTATTAGGAAGTGGTTTATTTGCACACAAACTGGAAGAGCTGTTTGAGTCAATATGCAGGAAGTGAGGGTGCAGTCAGCACACAGTAGCAAGCAAACCAGTGGCCTGCTGTTTTATCCTCTGGCTCTCGGATGTCCTTTTCGGAACCAGACACAAGCTCTGAGCATGACCTGGAGGTACTAGCTTTGAAAGGGAGCTTGAGGTGGTTGGGAAATCCTCTTCTTTTTTCTTGCGTTTTTCTTGAGAGGGAGGCTGTTGTGTCAGCCTTATAACAGCATGAATATGGAAGTTAAATGGGATGAGGAATTTCAGATTAAGTGAGGAATTAGTCTGGAGAAACATTGTGGCTTACATATAGAGACATGGGTGTATATCCTGTATCATAAAGTGTGTTCCTGGTTTGAGATCCATGGTGATTTGTCCACAAATGACCTGGAAGTTTGAATTCTTAATCTGCTCTGCATTGGATGTGCATAGCAGATTGGTGTCTGATCTAAAATATCTCTGAATATTACAGAATGTAAAGACTTAAAGAAGTTTAATTTTATATGGAAGGAGAGCCTTGTGCAAGACTGGGTAAGGGGGTGCATATCCACAGTTTTAATCTGGCCAAATATTTACTATCACCTCACCATGTGAGGACAGGTGCTTGCTATTAGCCTTTTTTTTCTATGCAATACATTCTCTCTCCCTCACTTCCTCTCTCTCTCTCTCTCTCTCTCTCTTATAATCACTTTTCGTAAGTTGTTGAGGAGCGGTGGTAAGAGAGGTGTGTTTGGTGATCTCGGTGGATTGCAGGATAATATTGAGGGCCATGTGTGAAACAGGAATGATGGCAAACAGGGGCAATAGAGTTATGAGTTTGTTGAGAGGAGCACAAATACTGTGTATTAAGAAAGAGAAAGACTACAATATTTTACAGTAGAATATATTTGATATCCTAAAGTCTTTATGTATTGGCTAGAATAATTTTTAAAACATTAGTCTTATCAGAGAGCAAATCCATGCAGGTTTTTGTTCATTTAGAGAATTCTGTCTGCATCATGCTTTGCTCCAAACATTTAATGCACCTTCTCTCTTTCCCCCTTCCCATTCACTTTAGTGTAATATTGTAGCTATTCTCAATACTATCTTCTCTGATTCTTTAGGTTTACCCTATGTTGGGAAATGACAATTAATACATAGAAAGAAAAAAAACCTCCCCCACAAATGTTTGGAGCATTGTTTCTTGTTTCATGAAACATGAGAAGACAGCAGCTGCCTGTTGTATTTTCTGGCCCACTTCTTAAATTCCCTTCAGGAGGTTTCTCACATGTTATTATGTTATTGAATGAGCTGCAAGGACTGTCATTTGACTACACAACTGATTATTTTGGGGTTGTAGTCTGCAGTTGGAATATTGTAATCGCTTCTGACTTCCGGGACCAGAAGAATCTACTGGCCTATATTTCCCATTCCAAGTTGGCACCAATTTGTCCATTATCAGTGACTAAGTGTTTTTAATTTTTACTAATTCCTTTCCTTAATTTTGACTTGGAGGTCCTCCTGGATTTATGGCTTCTGCCTAAGGAGCGGATGACGCAGCAAAGCTAGGGAGATTTTACTGACAGGCATTTTGTGTGCCGGCTACACCCATTACTGAACCAGGAGATATTATACAGAACAGTAGTCTAGCCCCGGTCACTTCCTAGCTGGATTACTGCAATTTTCTCTGTAAGGATGATTCAGGAGGTCCATCTGGAAATTATAACTGGTCCCAAAATGCAGCAACTGGGGCTCGTTTTGGACATCTATATTTTGCGCATATTACTTCAATGTGTATGAGCTTCTCTGAGTCCCAGGGAGAGATACAATTCAAGGCTATATTGGTGGCTATTACCCTTGAAGTCATGGATAGCTTGGATCCAGGTTACTTAGGTGACTGTCTCTCCTTGAGCATACCTATCCATCACATCCAGTTACAGGTAGTCCTCGATTTACAACAGTTTATTTAGTGACTGTTCAAAGTTACAATAGCACTGAAAAAAGTGACCTATGAACATTTTGCACAGTTACAACCTTTGCACCATCCTCATGGTCACATGATCAAAATCCAGATGCTTGGCACAGCAGTTACAACCATTGCAATGTCCCAGGATCATGTGATCCCCATTTGTGACTTTCTGGCAAGCAAAGTCGATGAGGGGAACCACATTCACAGATTTCAGTTTACTAACTTATCAACTGCAGTGATTTACTTAACAACTGCGGCAAGAAATACCCAAAAATGGGGCAAAACTCACTAAACAAATTCTCACTTCACAACAGAAATTTTGGGCTCAATTTTGGTCACAGATCAAGGACTGCCTGTAGGTGGATGGGTGAGCTTCAAGACTTTTCTGTTAAATGCTGTCATCTAATGGGATCTAAGACTTTCTTGTCTTCTGGAAGTGCTTGAAAACCTGACTCTTCCACAGTTATTGGGGTAGGATGAGGTTGGAACCTAACAAGATGGCATATTGATGTGTAGGAGAGTGTTGTCTTGGGATGCCATATGTTTTTATTGCAATTATTTGGTTTTTTTTTTCTGTTTTGTGTGTGGTTACTATATGGGTGATTTTATTAGTATTTTAAATAAATAAAAAGTAACTACAGTATATTGGCAGAATCAAAAAGAATTTGATTATTATGAAATATTGTTTGTTTGATACAGACCAGCACCATACAATAAGTTTTCTTTTTATAATAAATCCGACTAAATGTTAAACAGAGTTAGGGAGTTGAATGATACCACAAGTTGTGGTTAACTCAAATTGGAAATGAAAGTGTTCGAATTTGTGGCTGTGATGAAGAGAGAGGGGGAGATGTGATAAATAAAAGAAACATGATGTAACATACATTGTTATTAAACTTTTCATGTATTAAATAACATATTTCTCAGAGGCAACTACAGGTATATGCGCAAAATACAGCCTGGTGTTTATTGCACTTGTTTATTGTTTTGTAGTTTGCTGTAAGCTCCTTTAAGAGGAAGAGTAATAGTAATACTTCTTATCTCAGTGAACAGATGGTAGAAACCTTGTGTTGTTGAAAAAAAAAATCACAAGGGTTCTACCATCTTTAAAAACAAAACAGTATTTTAAATACAGTGACTAATAAAATGTTGAAGGTAAAAAAAATAAAACAGCAATGGAACAAAGTGGAAAAAAAGAAGAAAAGAAACAACACAAAAAGCCAATAAAATATAAATGTATTTGGAACTTCAAGGATGAATATAAAAATGTTACCATCCCTATTAAGTACTTGCATTCACAAATTATACAGACATAAATCTTGAGATAATTCCTATTTCAGCATAATTAAAATACCACACTGTTCAGCTAAGATATCAGTATAGGCTGCCTTGTTCCATGTAAGCTATTTTTGGTTTTTACTCTACAGCATATGGGTGTCAAATTCGATCGTGTCACATGACGTATCATGATGTATCGTGACTTTTTTGCCTTTGCAGAGCTGGAGTGAGCATGGCCTGCATGTGATGCATGTAGCCCGCGGACTGCCACTTTGACAGGCCTGCACAATGTTTGCAAACATCACAGGTCTACCAAATCTCCAAACTGATGCCCATTAGGAGTTCTGTAGCCTTAATGTATAAGTCTAAACAGGGGCATTAGTGACTTTGTTTGCCAAGTGAAACAAGATTGCAGTTCAGGGAGGTTGGCAGGAGTTGCTAACATGAACATCAAAAGATAGGTAATGTAGAGCTTCCAGGGGAAGGAAGGTACATTTGGATGCAGAAAAAAGACAGAAACCAAGATTTCTGGGTTTTATTTTTAGACGAAAAGGGTGATGAGAGGGAATGTAATTGGCCTGGGCTTCAAATTAGATTCTAGGAGAAAATGAGGTTACAATAAAAAAATAGAATAGAGATTAAGTAGAGTCAAATGTTATCCTTGATCCATTTTTATTTTTCAGTCCTGCAGCTAATCCAATTGTATATCTGTTTCTCTCCTGTTTCTGATTTTCCTAGCAGGAATTCACTATTAATAAATACAATATATAAGTTAATGAATTATTTGGAGTTATTTTTTTTATTAAAATGTCATTGAACTTGGCTCATGAATTTTCCTTGCTTCCTTCAGGCATGACTGCTGGGAAATTAGAATATTTGTTATAACCAAACCCTACCTGTGATTAATCTTGACAGAGATTCTTTAAGGGAGGGCCAGCATCATACTATTACCTGAATTTAGTGTGCTTCAGTAAACCATATAATTTTCCAGCTTCCTGCTTTTGATAAATGGCAGAATAAGGGAGGAGTAAGAGGAATACATGCATACAAAGACCATTTATATACATTTAATAATATATTATCATTAGGCTTATGTTTGTATGAATATTAATAATTTAGTTTAATGAAAAATAAATGCTAACTTTTACAAATTTGGATTAGATTTATATTTAGTTTTCAACAACTAAGAAGTTGTTTTAAAAAACATGTTTATACATTTAAATCAGGGCTGTCAAACTCGCGGCATGCGGGCTGAATTCCTCACATACTGGCCACACCCATACCTGGTTTAGCGAAGGGGGAAAAAGATCACAATACGTCATGTGATAACGCTGTGATGATGCAAGTTTGATACCCCTGATTTAAATGAACTTCAGGTAGCCCTTGATTTACAACCACAACTGAGCCCAAAATTTGACAAACAAAGTCAATTGGTGAAGTTGGGTTTGTTTAATGGCCATGTGACACATTAACAACCATGATGATTCATTTAACAACTGCAATTAAAATCAGGTTTGTCACATGATAACTTGTTTAATGACCGCATTGCTTAGCAACTGAAATTCCACTCCCAATTGTGATTATAAGTTGAAGACTACCTATATTGCATTATACTTGCAGCTTATTTAGAGACCTTGGTGCTACTCGTTGCAATTATAATATTTTTAGGGAAGGGGTAAAATTGTTGAAAGGGTTTAACTTGCTATATTTTTTTTCTTCCTTTTGCCTAGTTTACAGCACCAGGATATTTTCAAGGCTTTTGTGATTTCAGAAAGGAATCAAAGGGACAGAGACAAAGATTAATGTTGGTAGTCTAATGATCTCACATGTAACTTTTTTGCCATGCTTGCTTTGCAGAGTGACCCAGGCAGTTGGTCAGTCCTGGAGCACCTGGGTCTGGACCAGAGCTCAGATTTTTCAGATACCAGTGTGCAACAGAAATTGGATGAAGAGAAAGAGAAAATTAAACGTGAGATCCGCAAAGAACTGAAAATAAAGGAGGGAGCAGAAAATTTGCGCAAGGCTACCACCGACCGTAAGAATCTCTCCAATGTGGAAAACTTGCTCAAGAACTCCAACCGCAAACTGGAGACGTTGCATCACCAGCTTCAGGATCTCAATGCACATATTGTGGTCAAGGACCCTGAAGAGCTGGGGGGTGAGTGTGCTAAATTTTGGAAGTAGGAAAGCATGGATTAGATACTACAAGTGCAGAGAGGAGTGATATAGAAAAAGAACTGAAAGAAAATCACACAAATTGTTGTCAGTAGAAGAGGAACAATAAATTTCCCTAGAAGAGTTTTATGGCATTCTTAAACTGAGTTTTTAGTGGGTTTTTTGGTTAGGAAAGAAACAATCAGCAACACTTTTTTGAAAACTGTTGGCTGATAGGAAAATTAGGCAATACCCTGGTAATGTTTGTGTTTGTCTCTGATATAACGGCTGGCACTTCAAAAGAAGCAATTACTTTTCTCAAAAATTGTGCATTACTTATTTAACAGGATCTGATAGCATCTCCATATATTCTTCAGGGATTTCCTAGTACATTTTTTTTTTGTGTGTGTATATTGTATGTGTGAGAGCCAGTTTGGTCTAGTGGTTAAGGCACCAAGCTAGAACGAGACTGTGACTTCTAGGCCTGCATAAAAGTTAGATGGGTGATTTTGGCCCAGTCCTCTCTCTCAACCCACAATATCAGGCTCAGGCAACAAACCCAGTCAGTCAATTTCTGTTGCAACTAAGTGTTGATCTCCCTCTCCAAAATGTAGACCCTGCACTTGTGGGGAAACACTAGGAAGGAAAAAAATGGTAGTAACCTGTGTATGCATGAGTATATGGAGCTTGGGAATTTATCTTATCTCTGTAGACTTTCCAACACTGGAAAGTAAAGGCACTTATTTGAAACCAAATACTTTGAGATTGATAAGAGTGCAGCTTTGATTTGTAATACATGTCTTATAATAATAAATTCTTCCTGCATGGGTAATAATTCATTTGAATTATTGTTCAAGTTCTTTAACAAATTGAATTTATTTACAGATAGGTTGATGTGTTTCGCCTATTATTTATTTATTGATGTATTCTTTCATTTTAGCTTACTTACTAGATTTATATCCTGTCTTTCTTTCAAGAGCAACAAATGATGTGTGTAGCATCCCCTTTTCCTGTTTTAACCCACAGTAGCAATCTCCCTTTGACATAGGTTGGATCAGTGTTTCTTAACATTTGCAGTTTGAAGATGTGTGGACTTACACACACATCTGTCCCAAAGAGCCCTCTTGAGCTTTTATGACTTGGAACTTGAGGTACAACGTTTCTGACCATTCAGATAATCAGATAATCAAAAGAGCTAGGAGAAGGAAAAAAATCATTAAAATGCATGGGTATAGATTAAAAAATATTCAAAGTGCTTTCCATCCCTCTGCTCCAATCTACAGCATTTGTCTTCCCTCTAAAATTTTGGGCTGACTAGTTTCCTCCTCTTTGTTTTAGTTATTATGGATTGTGACAGTGGCTCATTTTATATGGTAGATTATGGGAATTGTAGCCGGATAATCCAGGAGCAGTAGCTGTTGAAAAATCAACGTTACTGTCAGGATCAATTTATTTTTATTTATTTATTAAACAAATTGATATAGCTGCCCAATTCATACATAGGTGACTCCAGACAACTTATAACATACATCCTTCCATCACCTATCTCAAAATCAATATATTTTATTATTATGCATGCATTTTTATATTTTTGTTAGTTTTCACATTTATATTTCTATGAATGACATCTGTCAGCCACTTTTAGTATTTAAAAAAATACAAAGTATTAACAATCATTTATTAAGTAAAAATATCACTTGGGCTGTGCTAAACTTAGGTGTAATATCAGTATTTTTAACTATATTTTCTTTCTGGTTCTAGATTTTAGAAAAGCACATGAAAAGAATTAATGTTAATAATCCAGATTCAGTTTGCTTCATCTGTTACAGATAACACACAGTTTCAAAACCAAATTATTTCCTTATGTTATAGTTAGCATTATGAAACTTTAATAGAAGTTGTTTAGTTGCCAAGGATTCTTTCTAAAAGCTCTTTGTATCAATCTACACTCCAGTTAGTTGGCAAGTGAAGCCTGAGAGTTCAGAAGGGCAGCAGACTTGATGAATGTTTTTTCCTCCCTTGCTTAAGGCTACCCAATCTGGGATGCGAACCACCAGATTTGGGTAGTACCACAGTGATACAGAATAATCTAACTTTGAAATCTGGTGGTCATCTGAAATAGATCAGGTGACTCCACTGTTTCATTGTCCAGTTTTTATTCTAGCCATTTTAGAGATGTGGGTAACAGAAAGATAAGCTCTTGACTTTCTCAGGCAGGAATTAATCTTATGGGACAACAGAAGGAATATGCCGTCTCCTATTGATATTGTAGAGATTAAGCGAAATCAAGATAGTGCCCCTGAATTCTTTGTGTAGACCTACCTGTGTTTCTGCTCTTATCTTTCTTGTAGAATATTGGCCTTGCATCTTGTCTTTTAGTAGAAGGTTCAGGAAGGCAAGAACTATGCTCTAGAAAACTAGGACTGCATCATAAGTAGAAGCTGCTGAGACTTTATCAAAGAGGAAGTGGCTGCTATTGTACCTGACTCCACTCTAAAATACATGCCACAAAATGGAGGAGGAGAGAAGTTCAGAGAGTAAACAGCTGGATTAGAAATAGTTTGGTACATGGGTGTGGCGATTTCCTCTTCACTGGTGGAAAAATAGGAATGATTTTGGGTCCAGAATTCAGAACTCCTGCAAACAAAAACAAGAAATGCTACACTGAACTTTATAAGCTTTGGGGAATTGCTACTGTGATGTATTTTGTGCACCTACAGCTGCTACTGATGAGAGGAGAGAATTTTAACTAGATTAATGCTCGACCCTGACTCCATTTAGTCCTACAAATGTTGGTATGATGTTGTTGACAACATTTATGCATATTCTGTGGGATTACCCATTCTAGAATCACCCCATGATGCCCTGTCTTAAAAGATATGAGTTGCTCCTTTTCTTTAATCAAGACTCTGGTAGCACTTTTTTGAATAACACGTTTTATTGAAAGTCGTAAGTTTTTGGGAGCTATTGTTCACATCAACAACTCATTAGTAAAATGAGCTATATCCTCCCAAAGCCTTTTTTGAAGCATTTTTATCCTTCCCTTATTATTTTATAAGTAACTCAAGATGGTGAATATACATAATATTGTACTGCTTCCTATTTTCCCCACAACAACAATCCTGAGAGGTGGATTGGGTTGAGAGACAGAGACTGACCCAAAGTCATTCAGCTGGCTTTTATGCCTAAAGCAGAACTAGAATTCACAACCTTCTAATTTCTAGCCCAGCACCTTAACAATTATACCACATTTACACCTTTTAATAAAATGTGTTAATTGGAAAAAGCACGACCAGATTACCTTTGGTTTTTTTTCTACCAGAGGCTACCATGATTGTATTCCTCTAAGGTCTATAACAGGAAGCTACTTTTCTTTAAAAGTTTTGATGTAGTTGGCTTCCTTTACTGTACAGCAAGTAACCTAACTACCAAGCAGTAAATACCAAGCCATTCTATCAGTCTTTCTTAAGAATAAGCATCTAATTTCATAGTCATATTTTTTTCCCTCAGGAAATCAAAATGAAGAGAAAACATTAGTTCCGAAATTTATGATCTTACTACCATCTAATGTTGGATCCATGATATTTTGTGGATCCGGCATTAGACGGTAGTAAGGTCATAAATCTCCAATTAATTTCCAGTTAATATCATCTAGGACCCAAAATGTACAGAGATAGAATATAAATTATATAAATGCTCTAATAGAGTAGCAGCATCCACAGAATGTAGATAATATATGTATTATAAAAAAACCTCCTTCATGGTTTTATTTATTAATTACAGGTAAAACACAAAAAATTAGAATATCATGCAAAAGTTCATTTATTTCAGTAATGCAACTTAAAAGGTGAAACTAACATATGATATAGTCTCATTACATGCAAAGCAAGATAGTTCAAGCCATGATTTGTCATAATTGTGATGATGATGGCTTATAGCTCATGAAAACTCCAAATCTACAGTCTCAGAAAATGAGAATATTACATGAAATCAGTGAAACAAGGATTGTACATAGACCAATATTGGACCTCTGAAAAGTATAAACGTGCATATGTACTCAGTACTTGGTTTGGGCCCCTTTTGCAGCAATTACTGCCTCAATGTGGCATGGCATGGAAGCTATCAGCCTGTAGCACTGCTGAGGTATTATGGAAGACCAGGATGCTTCAATAGCGGCCTTCAGCTCTTTTGCATTCTTCGGTCTCATGTCTCTCATCTTTCTCTTGGCAATGCCCCATAGATTCTCCATGGGGTTCAGGTCAGGCGAGTTTGCTGGCCAATCAAGCACAGTAATTCCACGGTCATCGAACCAGGTTTTGGTGCTTTTGGCAGTGGAAAATGCTGAAAAATAAAGTCAGGATCCCCATAAAGCTAATCTGCGGAAGGAAATATGATGTGCTCCAAAATCTCCTAGTAGACGGCTGCATTGACTCTGGACTTAATGAAGCACAAGTGGACCAACACCAGCAGATGACATGGCTCCCCAAATCAACATAGACTGTGAAAACTTCACACTGGATTTCAAGCATGTTGCAGTGTGTGCCTCTCCATTGTTTCTCCAGACTCTGAGTCCTTGGTTTCCAACTAAAATGCAAAAGTTGCTGTCATCAGAAAAGAGGATTTGGACCACTGAGCAACAGACCAGGTCTGTTTTTCTTTAGCCCAGGTAAGACGCTTCTGACGTTGTCTGTTGTTCAGGAGCGGCTTGACAAGAGGAATATGACATTTGAAGCCCATGTCCAGGATCCGTCTTTGTGTGGTGGCTCTTGATGCACTGACTCCAGCCTCAGTCCACTCCTTGGGAAAGTCCCCAACACTTTTGAATGGCCTTTTCCTGACAATCCTCTCCAGGCTGTGATCATCCCTGCTGTTTGTGCACCTTTTTCTTCCACACTTTTCCCTTCCACATAACTTTCTATTAATGTGCTTTGATCCAGCCCTTTGGGAACATCCAACTTCTTTTGCAATTACCTTTTGAGGCTTTCCCTCCTTATGGAGGGTCTCAATGATGGTTTTCTGCACAACTGTCAGGTCAGGAGTCTTTTCCATGATTGTGCTTCCTATTGGACCAGACTGAGAGACCATTTAAAGGCTCAGGAACCCTTTGCAGATGTTATGGCTTAATTAGCTGATTAGAGTGGGACACTTTGAGCCTAGAATATTGAACCTTTTCACAATATTCTGATTTTCTTGGATTGTGGATTTGAGGTTTTCATGAGCTGTAACCTATAATCATCTCAATTATGACAAATCACAGCTTGAACTATCTTGCTTTGTATGTAATGAGTCTATCTCATATATTAGTTTCACCTTTTAGGTTGCATTACTGAAATAAATGAACTTTTGCACGATATTCTAATTTTTTGAGTTTCACCAGTATTTATTTATCCAATTTATAATGCTACCTTTCTGCCCTAGAAACATGCATGGCAGACAGAGTAAAAACTGAGGATTCTATTAATCCTAAAAAACAAAACAACTCTTAAGTTGATTGAATCTTATCATTTTTTTCTTGTGGCCTCATTGGAAATGTGTTCTTCAGTTGAGAAAATAGTGTGATAAATCCTATTGCTAGATTTGACATACAGTATTTGTATTGTTTAACCTTTTACACTTAATGAAATAATAACAAGTTCTGTTTGTCTCTTACCGTATATACTCGCATATAAGCCGATCTCGCATATAAGCCGACCCTTAAAAAACTGCCCCAAAATAAGGAATTTTGCAAAAACTCGCATATAAGCCGACTTTAGAACGTTTTTTTTTCCCCCAGATTTGGGGGTCGGCTTATACGCAAATAAATCTGATTTGCTGGAGCAGCGACTTAGCGTGGTGGCTTCGCGCGATGTGAGTCTTGGCTCTCATCGCGCGAAGTCGGGCACTTCGCGCGATGAGAGCCAAGACTCTCATCGCCTTCGCCGGGCAGCGGCTTGTACATCCAATCAGCTGGGAGACTCGATGGGAGACGGGGAAGCGGTGGGCAGCGGCTTCGCCGGACAGCGGCTTCGCGCGATGAGAGCCAAGACTCTCATCGCGCAAAGCCGCCACGCTAAGTTGCTGCTCCAGCAAATCAGATTTATTCGCGTATAAGCCGACCCCCAAATTTGGGGGGAAAAAAAAGCGTTCTAAAGTCGGCTTATATGTGAGTATATACGGTAGTTCATCACTTTCAAGTAAAATATGTCCTGCGTTAAGTCCTTTTCATTCAGATAGGGCTCTTTCTCTGCACTAATAAGATGCAGCTGCTTTGTTTTATGGGATTATATTTGCATAGGCCTTTGATTTAAACCAGGATATTTGCTTTTATGAGATCCAGTTTGGCATAGTTATTAAATATACCAAACTAGAAAGCAGGGAGATTATAAGTTCTCGTCCTCCCTAAGGTAGGAAGTCAGTGGGATGGTTTTGGGCCAATTTTTCACTTTCGGCCCTAGGAGGAAGGCAGCGTCAAAATACTTCTAAAAATGTTGCCAATAGTGTTGCATGGACTTGTTCATTCAGACTGACTGCAGGCACAGAAGCACAAAATCCTTTAATTTGTGATACTAGTATATTAGTCACAAGGTAGACTACACTAAGAAATCTGACCATTATTTGTAGCAGCTCTTCCTTCTGCCTTTCAAGGCTACTCCCTATGTCCTCCACACATATTTTAATTTTGTGCCTAATAATTCATGAGGTTATTAAGGTATCTAAAATACCACTGAAAGTAATATTTTAAAAATAAGACACAAAACCATAATTAGCTGTAAAAATAAATGAGAAAAATAGAACACCAAAATCTGTTTTCCTAGACTAGTATTCCCAATTGGGCTGGTTAACTACCACTTTTATTATCTATAGTAGCTGAGGAATGATAGACATTGTAATCCTACACATTTAATTCTGTGGCTGTGAAAGAACATAAAAAACACTTTCTACATTTTAGACATAAAAAACATTTTAAAATTTGTTTACAACAGACGTCTATTGACTAGTCTTCAGGAGAACATTTGAAAATTGGATTACTAGTACTGCAAAGGTCCTCTTCCAATCATAACAAAGTAAAGTATTTGACTGTTGATTAATGGGAGTAAGTAGATATGCCTGTTGTGATCTTTGAAAGTCAAAGAAAATTTAAAATGTTCACTTTGAATTATGGTTAAACAGAAAAGCTAGAAACTGGGAGCATGAGTTCTAGCTCTGCCTTAAACATAGGAAAACCAGCTGGTTGATTTTGGACCAGTCACTTCTCTCAACCTCATCTCACAAGGTTGTTGTTGTGAGGAAAATAGAAGGAGTAAAGTTAACCCTTGACTTAACAACCACTTGTTTCATGACTGTTCAAAGTTGCAACAGCACAGACAAAAGTGACTTATGACCATTTTTTATACTTACAACCCCATGATCATGTGATCAATTTTCAGACACTTGGCAACTAGATCATATTTATGATGTTTGCAGTGTCCCAGGGTCATGTGATCACCTTTTGTGAAATTTTGACAAGCAAAGTCGATGGGGACACCAGATTCATTTAACAACTGGGTTACTAACGTAACAGCTGCAATGCTTCATTTAATAGCTGTGGGAGGAAAAGTTGTAAAATGGGGCAAAACTCACTTAACAATTGGCTTGCTTAAGCCCATGTCACACTGCCCAATGGATGCAAAAAGGACACAACGGACGAGCAAAATGTTCCTTCCGTTATCTGCTCTCAAAAGGGACTAAAATTTGCATAACCGGAGCGGATAACACGGACGCGGGGAGGACGCAGGGTGGATGCAAAGCGGATGTGGAACGGAAGCCCAGTGGATGGAAACGGATGGGAGCGGATGGCACGTCCGCTAGGCTTCCGGGGGGGCGCAGCAAAGCGGATGTGGAACGGATACAGCGGATGCACAGCGGATGAAACGGATGCAGAGCGGATGCACAGCGGAAGCCTAATGGATGCCTGGTGTTAATTGCGCATGCGGGGAGGATGCATTGCATCAGCCCCGCGGATATAACGGAAGCAGCTCGGAAGCAGGTCGCCATTCAGAGGAAAGACCTGCTGCCGGATGGATTGGCTGCCTTGCCTGCCCTGCCTGCATGTCTGCCTGGAAGCCTTGCTGCCAGCCTCCCTGCCAGCCTCCCTGCCAGCCTGCCTGTAAGCCTTGCTGCCAGCCAGTCTGCCTGCCAGCCTGGCTGCCTGTCTTCCTGCCAGCCTTGGTGCCTGCCTGCCTGCCAGCCTTGGTGCCTGCCTCCCTGCCAGCCTTCCTGCCAGCCTTGGTGCCTTCCTCCCTGCAAGCCTTGGTTCCTGCCAGCCTCCCTGCCAGCCAGCAACCCCACAACCATGCGGAAGCACAGCAAGCCTCAGCCATCTGCTGCCAGCCCTTGCAAGAGGGACAGGGCTACCATCCCGCCCCCTGGCCCTCACTCTGGTTCTGCTGGGGCTTCTGCAGCAAGGGCTTGCTCTTCTGGGGCTGGGGCTTCTGCTGCTTCTGCTTCTGGAGGAGCTGATGACAAGCACTCCAGCACCAGCCGCCTCCACAGCACCTGCACCCTTCACCCCTGAGACTGAGCGACCAAGAGGAGTGCCAGAGACTCATTTTTGTTTTATAGCTTGTTGTTAATAAAGTCTATTTATGATTCACACACTTGCTTCATTTCTTTTTTTTAATAAAGTCTTGGTGGAAACTTTTAGAAATGGTTTAAGCCTTTGCATGCTTATGGGATGGGTAAGGATAGCTTTGGGATGGGTTAGGATAACTGTGGGATGGGTAATAGCTGTGGTATGGGTTAGGATAGCAGTGGGATAGATAAACCTCCAGTGCAAGCATAGTGGGACTGTATGGTCCACCCTCCCAGGTGCCATACCTATGGCCCTTTATTATCAATAACAATGTAATCATTGATCCACACATTTCAACATAAACACAACTCTTTATTAAACGCCCTGTTCATTGTAGGCCAACCAAACATACATGGCCCAATCTCATCCGTGTGATGAGACAGGCTGAAGGAAGCATCCATTAAGCATCTACCATCCTGTCTTGTCACTCCACTGCTCCAGCTGGGGAGTTGCATCATTTTCACAGGAGGTTGCGCTGCTTCTTCGCTTCATGTGAGGCTCTGTTGGGGCCTTGCACATCCTCAGAGTCGATCAGGTTTCGCCCTTGTCTCCATTCCCCAGGCTCCATGTCCCCATTGCCTTGTTGGAGGTCCTCAAGCCTGTTCTGCAAAACTGGGTAGCGGGTGTGCATGAGATCGTGCAGGATGCAGCAAGCTTCCATGATCCTCCTCACAGTCTCTGGGCAATGCTGCATGTTGGTGAGAAGTACCTGGAACCTGTTGGCCAGGATGCCAAAGGCGTTCTCCACCACCCGCCTTGCCCTGGACAGCCTGTACTTGAAGATCCTCCCTTCACGGGTGAGGAGTCTGGAGGTGTAGGGCTTCATGAGGTAAGTTGTGAGGGAGAAGGCGTCATCCCCCACGATGAAGTAGGGCACATCTTGTATGTCGTTGGGCAGGGGTTCTGGATCTGGGAAGCCCACAATGAGGCTGGGTTCCAGCTCCTCCTTGAGGTGACTGGCGTTGTATACCTGGGCATCTGAAGATGAGCCGTTGCCTGAAGCATCGATGTACATGAACTTGTAGTCAGCATGGACCATGGCGAAGAGGATGATGCTGAAGAAGCCCTTGGAGTTGAAATAAGTGGACCCCGACTTGGCTGGAGCTTTGCAGGCCACGTGCTTGCCATCTATGGCTCCAATGGTGTGTGGGAAGTTCCACCTCTGATACCACTGCTCTGCAACTTTCTTCCATCCTTCTTCAGTGGAGGGGTACTGGAGGAGCTCCTCCTTGTATTCTTCGATGATGGCCTGCATCACTTCTCTGACCACAATGCTGATGGTGTTGGATGGCACCCTCCAGCCGTACTGCATGCTCCTGTAGGTGGTCCCTGAGGCCAGGTGGTGCAGAGTGAGTGCCACCTTGAGCCCAGGTTCCAGGCTGGGGCGGAAGCTGGTGCTCTGCTTGGTCAACCTGGGTGTCGGGCACTGCACAAGTTCGTCAAACATGGCTGGAGGCATCCTCATGAAGTTCTGGAACGCCCGAGTGTCTTCGTTCCTGAGCTCCACCATCAGCTTGCTGTACAGTCCGTCCTCTGCTCTTCTGGCGAACCATCTTCAGACCCAGACTCTTTTTGGCTGCCTCTTTTTCTTCTCGCAGTAGAGTTCACCGAGCCTGCAGATGGCTTCGCACTGTTGAAGAATGGTGGCTGACGAAAGGACTGTGTTACGATCCACGGTTGACATGACTGGATGCTGTGGAAGAGTAAGAGCCAGATGAAGGCTGCAGAGGTCTGCACCGCTGGGCTGCTGTTCTGAAAGTGAGATGCAGATGAGTTGCTCCCCCTTTTTATAGGAAATATAGGTTTTCTGCTAGGCATCCTCTCGGCATCCTCTAGGCATCCTCAATATCCGAGATAGGTCCCCTCTGCGAACGTTTTTTCCGTTTTAAACGCTTTGTTTCCGTGCTGCATCCGTTCTGCATCTGTTCCACGTCCGTTCCGCTTCCTCCCTGCGTCCGAGCAGATGCGAGTTGCGCGGATGCGCAGCGGATGCCTAGCGGATATAGCGGATGCGTAACGGATGCGTAGTGGATGCGTAGCGGATGCAGAACGGACGAACTGGATACATTTTCTGTGCAAAAGTTTTGGGCTGCCCAAAACTTTTGGAGCGGATGAAACGTCAATAAACGGATGCTGGACGGATAGAGAGGAAGCAAAACGGAGGCAGTGAGTACATCACGTTTTCCAACGGATGGCAAGGTTTTTTGTCCGTTTACATCCTCTTTGCATCCGTTGGTTCAGTGTGACATGGGCTTTAGCAACAGAAATTTTGGGCTCAATTGTAGTCATAAGTCGAGGACTACCTATATCAGGTATGTTGAGTTATTCATCAAAATAATAAAGGCAGATTATAAAATAATAAGTGAGCAAGAGACTAGAGTATTTTGAAAATATATCTCCAAATAAATTGGGTAGGCTTCTTCTTTTAAGCTATTGTGTTTACTTACATTTCTTTTCTACCTAGTTGAGTTATTGACCTGCCCAAAACTTTGCAGAGGTTAGACCATTTCTTGATGGACATTTTGGCATTCAAACCCAAGATAGCAAAAGCCAGAATATTGGGGTGGAGAGGTAGGATAATCAAGTAAGAGATCAACTAGAAAGTGTTAATGGGGAAAGGAGAAAAAGAAGGAATGAAAAGAAAGTTTTTTTAAAAACCCACAATGTGGAAGAGAATCAGAGAGAGGAAGGATGAATGTTTCTTTCCCATATGTCAAATGACCTCAGCACAGCGAACCTTCCATTCTTCTTGGCTTGTGACACTCTCTCTTTACTTTCTGTTCAGAAATTCAGATAGTTCTTTTTTAACCATTTTTTAGGATGGGTGTCCTGCTTATATTAATGTCTATGATTGATCCCATTTTAGATGCCCCACAATCACCAGGCAGCCTCAGCCGATCAACAGCTACTAAAAGTCGTATTGCTGGTCTGGAAAAGCAGCTCAACATTGAGTTGAAGGTGAAGCAGGGAGCAGAGAACATGATCCAGATGTATGCCAATGGTGCTGCTAAAGTATGTTTGTTTTCCTCTCTGCTGTTGTCTTCCTCTAAGCAAAGGCATTTCTTGCCACTTATTCTCATGAAATATTTCTGCCCATACAAAATAAATATCTGCATCACTGACCTCAGCCTGATAAAGAATCTGATTACCTATCTAAGTCAGCGTTGCCTGTTTTCTTAAAAATATCAATGCTTTTTCCCAAACCAAAGTAACCAAAAAAAATTTCAGTGATAATTCATATCAGCATCCCTGGTTGCCCTTAAGATTTTTTTCCCTGCAAAGTAACAAACCAATGTGCTGATTTCCAAAGTTTCTTAGATAAGTCCATAATTATATCTTTGTTGATGCTCAACATATCTGCCATTAGAAACCTTTGGAATACACTGTTCTAAAATGTTTAAATAGTTTATAGCACAAGAGCAAGCAGCTTCTGATAACTGCTACTTCAAGGGATTCAAGTTACCTTGAAGTAGTACATTCCCTTGCTTTGCAAATAGAAACAAAAACATCTCAACATTCTCTTGGGAAAGGGAAAAAAAACCTCATTTGGGGATTAAGCTCATTTGGGGGTAAACCGTCTATGGTGAAGCTGGAAGAAGCTTAGCAGGCCAACTTCTTCCTGTGAACCATCCTCAGTTCAAAAAGATCTGGAAAAATGCTTTTTAAAACATCAAATGAAATGGTGTAGCCCATGACTTTGCAACTTGTGGTTTAAATTTCATGTATAATTAATCCTATCCCGTATGCTGATCTTTATGATCCAGAAGATAAATATTGATTGAATTGATCTCAATGCTGCATTTTAGCATCTACAAACTTTGACAGAGGCCGATTCTTCTGGGAAACCTGTTTTAGTTGCTTTGGCATCAGGAATGCTTACATTTTGCAGTTATGGTTTTTCTCAATTTGAGAACTCTGAATTTTGGAGTGTTCTTTAAAAAAAGAATTATTTTGGAAACAATTTTGGCTGGAAAAAGTAGACAGTTCTTGTAATTAAGTGAAAACCCAATAGAATTCCTGCATTCCCGCTCCATTAGCAACATGGAGGATAACAGTATGAGTCCCCAGGTTTGGGAACTGATTATTTATTTATTTAATCAATTTATATAAGCAATAGCACTTTGACTTATATACTGCTTTATAGTGCTTTACAGCCCTCTCTAAGCGGTTTACAGAGTCAGCATATTGCCCCCAACAATCTGGGTCCTCATTTTACCCACTTCAGAAGGATGGAAGGCTGAGTCAACCTTGAACCTGGTGAGATTCAGTCTGCCAAATTGCAGGCAGCTGGCTGCAGCAGAAGTAGCTTGCAGTACTGCACTCTAATCACTGCGCCACCGAGGCTCTGTATATATAACTGTACATTTGTCACACGACTCAGGATGGTGTACATCATGAAAGAACAATGATATATTCAATAAAACTATGTGATAAAACAGACAAAAAAACCCAGAATATGTCATATACTGTAGACACATAAAGTGCCAGAGGGAAAAAAAAATCATCCAATGGGTCTTACTGGTCACAGACCCAATGCTGAAGTGAGGAAAACAGGTTCTTTAATGCCTTCTCAAAGGCAGCATGACTAAGGTCAGTTAGATCTCAGTGAGAATGCTGTTCCAATGGCCAGGAACAACAACAAGAGAAGGCATATCTCCTGGGTCCTGTCAGATTGATTGATTGATTACATTTTGGAAGACTGGCCAGCTCTTGTAGGATGGGCAGATTTAATGAGATATAATTATTGGAGATAATAATTGTTAATACTCTGGAAGGCAATCCAATTTGTTCTATGTGTATTCTTATAGCATCTGTCTGTCTCAAACCTATTGCCAGCTACATTTGTTTTGCTGTGATTTTCAATACTTTTCTTCTATTGGAAAGAATTTAATCCAACCCTTTGGTCTTCCATCTAGGATCGGAAGTTGCTGCAGACAGCCCAGCAAATGCTACAAGATAGCAAAACCAAAATAAATATTATCCGCATGCAGATTCGCAAGGCTGTGCAAGCTGATGAGGTGCAGCTGACTTTGGAAGATGGGCAAGGTGAAGGAAAGGATGAAGAAGAAACCCCTGTTTGCTGCAAGCTCTGTTTATGCTATAGCCAGGCGATAACTTCAGAAAGGCCAATGTCCCTGTTTCCCTCTCAAACCCTTCAGGAACTGCGAAATTATTTTTCAAATGATTTAAAGTACTGTTTTTTCCCCACCTGATGTGGAACCCCTATTTCTGGGTCTGGATACAGGTCTTTGGGTTTTCCTCTAGAGCTAAGTACATATTAGGCACAAAGGGATCTGTAATTCTTTTAAGCCAGGGATCCCTTTTTGAATAAAATTTAAGAGCATGTCAAAGAGACAAAATGGCTGCTGTGGTAGGTAGGCAGTCACAATACATCCATTTATGTTTCTATCCTATCAGTTTTGCTATTATTTGTAAGCAAACAATCTTACTTCCAATAGAGCACAGGACTATATTCTTCCACCATGTTTATTTTCTCAGAATATCTTTGGAATGTACATATTCTGGGAAGTACATAGCTAAGGCTGGCAGTGAACTAGGGAAATTGTAGATGCCATATCAGGGCCCTGGTGCTAAGCATACGAATGGAGATAGACTGACTTTTTCATGTTCCTTGCAGGAAACACAGATCTTAGCGCCATAGAATTGAGAATTGAGGAGCTTCGCCATCACTTCCAAGTAGAATATGCTATATCTGAGGGTGCCAAAAACGTACTGCGCATTCTGAGCTCCAGCAAAGTTCAGGATCGTCATGCTATTTCTGAGGTAATGGTGCATTTCCCTTGGTTGGTATTGTATAATAAAGATGCATAAAATGGTTGAAGAAATGAAGTAGTAAGCAATTCAGTGCTGCTATAAATTATATGTGTTTGAAATAACCTAAACTTCTTTTTCCAATTATGCCATTCTGTGACATATATTTGCAACTTTTATATCAACTGTTCCCTGACTGATATTTCTAGATGTTTTTAGCATTACATGTAAGCATTCTCAGTCGGTGTGCATATTATTTAAACACAACTTTGTGTGCTAAATAGGCTCAGTCATCTTTAGACTAAGCACTGTGTCTGACTTTTGGATGGAGTCTTAAAAATCTCAATTTAGACAAAAGATGCATTTGATTAAATTAAATTAATATGACTTTCTGATTATATTTAATATCCCACTTCTGGCATATTAAAAATTACAGTTCGAAGACAAAGTTTGTGTCTGTCCTGGGTCATGGGAAGTCTAAACAAACAAACATTTGAAGTGGGTCACAGTTGACATTTTGGGAGGCAATTGTTGCTCTGAAGCCTCACTTTGTATGTCCCTCATCAATTAATCCCTCAAAGAAAAACGAAGCAATTAGTTTTTGCCAAAGAAGTTGTGACAGGTTTATTCTTTGTCAGAACATTTACATCTAAATTCTAATAATTGCTGGAGAAGAGTTAAAAAACAAGACCATCCCATCGCATACTTTGCTCTTATAAATTTCCTATAACCTTTACCATGGGCACAGGGAATACTGCACTTTGATTTCCCACTTACAAGCTCTGTAGCTGCGTTACAAGCTAGAATCCAACAGCCCACTTGCTAAAGAATTAAGGATTGTATGCCACAGGGTACTGAGTCTATATATCATTGTTAATATGTCAGGAAGACTATCTTGCTTTGGAAGCAGTGTGGAAATGGAAGAAGAATATAAAATGGGTTGTTGCTAGACTGAGCCAAATTGGTACCTGATGATCTGGACCTTTGCTGTAGGCACAGACCAAGCTGAACGAATCAAGCCAGAAGTTGGATCTTTTGCGATATTCTCTGGAACAACGTCTGGCTGAACTGCCTGAAGATCATCCAAAGGCCTGCATCATCAAGGAGGAACTCATCTTGGCCTCCTCTCCTGCCTTCAGTGCCCGCAATACCACTTCCTACCAGCATAACCAGTATAATACCCTATCAAAACCATCTCCACTCACAGGTGACCGCACTCCCTCTCCCCGTGGGCATAGGTTGGGTCAATCTATTGCCAGGATGTTTCAGTTTAGTTTTTGACTGTGTTTAGTTCAACCTGAGCCCTTTAAGAAAGTGGTATAAAGATGAAATTGCAATCATAATTGTTAATAATAGCAACAATCAGGTGATTCCACTTAATCAGTATCCCCCATTTCATACAATAATTGTTTTCTCTATTTTCTAATCCATTTTTAATGTACCCAGGTGAGATAATAGGATATTTTTTTGGCCCAATCTCTTGCTCACTCTCTTAAGGCTCAAAGAAAGTATTGTTTTTGTTTCAAAACTTTCCAGACTTTGGTTCTTAACAGTTTCTCGTTGGCAGGGACCCTGGAAGTGCAGTTGTTGGGCTGCAGTGGATTGCTGGAGGTTGTCCCAGGGCGTACCCGTGGCTCCACTGTCTGCCTGCCTTGCAACAGTCCTGGGGAAGCACGGCCTTCGTTCATGAGCCGCAGCGGGCGAGGGCTGTACAATCGCAGTGGTAGTGTAAGCGGCAGGACCACCATCAAATCGGAAGATACCAGCAGTAAGTAGTATTGAGGGTGATTGGCGCTAAAATGAGAGAGTGAATAAGAGGGATGTAGATATGTTTTAGTGCTGTATTGTTGTTAATGCAGTTCAGTCAGCAAGAAATGAAATCCTTTTATTCAGCTCTCAGTCTTATTTGCTCTTTCTCAACATTCCAACTGTTCCTCTTGTAGATGAAGTAAGTGCTGTATTGAAGCTGGACAATGGAGTTGTAGGCCAGACCGCTTGGAAATCCATTGGCCTACAAGCTTGGAACCAGGTTTTCACAGTCGAATTAGAAAGGGTACGTGTTAAGATGGTGCCTTTTTAATGGGCTTCAGATACCAGATCTTTGCTGTATAAACATCTCTCTACTCATATCTCTGTGGCAAAGAAGTCACGTTACTTCTTCAATTTAATCCATGGTCTCATGAGTAATAACTGCTGAGAGAGGAGTTATTATAGAAATTATTTCATTTTGCATTCTAATTAATGTATTTCATAATTATTAAACTGCATCTGTTCATAATGATCTTGGTACTTTTGCGTAGACCACCATTCTTCAGATAAATACGGTGAAGCACCTCTTAACTGATTATTAGGAAATTATTTGGACTTCATTGTAGGAGTGGTGGATGTGTTGTAGAGACAATGTCCACTTGCCACTTATCTTTTTAATGAGTCCCTTCTCTCCATATCAGTCAAGAGAGCTGGAGATTGGTGTCTATTGGCGTGACTACCGCAGTCTCTGTGCCCTGAAATACCTCAAGCTGGAAGATTTTCTTGATAATGAACGCCATGAAATTCACCTGGAGTTGGAGCCACAGGGCACTCTGTTAGCAGAGGTAACAAAACAAAACAAAAAAGATTGGCAGCAAGCTGGGTGGGAAACAACTGACATTCTAGTATTTAGATTATTTTACCTGAATGAATGGATAGAAATTGTTGAAATCCAAAAAGAGGATGCAGTGGCTCAGTGGCTAAGACGCTGAGCTTGTTGATCAGAAAAGTCGGCAGTTCAGCAGTTTGAATCCCTAGTACCGCATAATGGAGTGAGCTCCCATTACTTGTCCCAGCTTCTGCCAACCTAGCAGTTTGAAAGCCTGTAAAAATGCAAGTAGAATAATAGGGACCACTTTGGTGGGAAGGTAACAGCATTCCGTGCACCTTGGCGTTTAAACATGCCGGCCAAATGACCACACAGACGTCTTTGGACAGCACTGGCTCTTCGGCTTTTTAACAGAGATGAGCACCGCCCCCTAGAGCCAGAAATGGCTAGCATGTATGTGCGAGGGGAACCTTTACCTTTACCTAGCAACAATATATCCCAAATATTGTCCTGCAATACTTTTATACAGTGAATGGATTTAAACAATGGTGACTTTTATATGTGTTATCTGTACATATTACTGTTGTAGAGAGAATGAAGGGAGAGCATTATTATCTACATGCTCCTGAAAAAGTATTCAGGCATCTTATTTTCCTGTTTCCAGATCTTGCGGGTGATAATTCTACCATTAATCCATGTGTGCTGTATGTTTAGAAAACCACATACTTAGATATGTAATTACACAAGTTTTCCTTTCTTCCCCCAAAGGGAGTAGAGTGGGGAAGACATGTGGGCAATTAGATGTCCCACCAGTCTGGCCAGTGACCAGGCATAAATGGAGCTATAGTAGAGAATAACGTCTTCTGGATTCTAGGATCCCATCTCTACTCAGCTGCTTCATTATGGAATCGGGCATTTGCTTCTCAGTTTATTCAGCCTGGAGAAAAAGTCTATCCCTTATCCCGTATTGATACTGCACTGTATTGGAGTTAAAAGGATTCTTTATATTAAAACTGTTGTGTGAGATTCTTCAGTTTGTTCACTCAGCTGGTTTGCATCATGCCTTATCAGCAATGAAGTGAAGTGGGAGTCAGGTGAAAAGAAACAGACAAAGCTTTATTTATTTGAATTTATTAGCTGCTCAGTTCCAAGGGATTCACCTTATTCCCAGAAGTCAGCAATTTTTCATGAGTGTTAAAATCCCAAGTACTTTGAGACAGCAAATGGTTCTTCAGGGTGACAGTAAGACACCCCCCCCTCACAGTTTGTCATCAGTCATTCAAGAAGGACAAAATATTATATTTTCCCCCCCTCTCTCTCCCTCCCTCCCTCCCTCTCTCTCTGATTGAACAGACATGGCACTATTTCCTGTTGTGAAAATTTAGTTTTTACAAATACGTTTTGAAATAATGTTATTACTTTTAAACAATTATTTTGATACTGAGTTCTAGTGCAATATGCTATTTGTGTACTGCCATTAAAAAAAAATAAGGGACAATTAATCATCAATGTTATTCCCATCTCACATCTTTCTATTTGCAAAAATCCCCCATATTTTAATCAACCTAGTTTTTTTCTTTATGTGCACCCCCCATGTTTAATATTGGATAAGATATTCCCTGATTATCTTTGAAAAATGAAGTTGCAATTTTCAACAATCAAATCACAATATGATGATGGAATATTTTAGCTCTAGATGGAAACTAAAACTATCTGTGGAATATCTCGATGTATAATTTATTACAGTTTACGGAAAAGATAAGTGAAAATGTCCTGTAATAAAAGCTCAGCCTTAAAAAATGAACATATAACTGGAATTACTGAGCAAAATTGACAAATAGTCTGGAACATTATTATTTTTTGAGGTCCTACATATTATATAATGCTAAATTTCAAATCATTACAAAATAATGGATTGTAATGGAGAAATATTTCATCCTTTTAATATTGATCAGTTATAATGGAACCTTTTATTTTATGGAAAATTTTTGCAATCACAAACAATTCACATTACACATAATTAACATTATCCTTGAGATGCTAAGTGAAGTAAAAATATTTTAGCTTCATTTTTCTTCATTAATCAGGTTAAAGGTTCTTATCCTGTTCAGTTGTGACTCTCCAGAAGCCATATGACTCATGCTTGCTTGTAGACTCTCGAGCATTAGCATGGGGTTGAATCCCATACTTTGAATTCTCAGACATACTACTAAGATTTTATTATAATATATTCTTATTATTCCAAGCTTTCATTTTTTAAAGATCTTTCTCTATGGCCTTAATCATTTTGGGATTGTGTTTCAGCCAGGTGGAATTCACTTTGAATTTATTAAAGATAAAGAGTAGTAGGAAAGTCTTCATAAATTAACATTTGTGATTTCTGGTTATAGGTTTGTATTTTAATGTCGTGGTTAGGGGTTTGACCCTTCAGCTAGTGTAGAAAGTGGGGAAGTAGAACTGAGGCTTGCACTCTGAGGGCTGATGTTTGATGAAATGCTGATGATGGCTGATGAGCAAGAGGAGAAGAAGGACTGAATTTCTCCTTTTAGATGGAGGCTCCTCAGCCCCAGTCAGCCAGAGGTTACTGTTTGCATCTGGGTCAATTGAACTTGCTGAACAGCCTCAGAGCTTCAAGGCTGCTTTTCACTGTAGCAGTGTTGCAGCAGGAGCTGTTTCTCAGGATGCACTGCACCTTTTCCTGGCTTACAGTACACTCTCTTTCTGCAGGTTATCTTTTTTAACCCTGTCATTGAGCGCATACCCAAGCTCCAGCGACAGAAGAAGATCTTTTCCAAGCAGCAAGGTAAAGAATCAGATCACAGTTTGAATCTTGATCAGCCAGCTTTACCTGGTCTGCTTGGATGCTTCCTTAGTCTACAATGTTGAAGGACCGGGTCACACTGATTTCCAGCTTGGTTAGCTTTGACAGAGAAATGGCATTGGAAATAAGATGATGGAGTATCACACTGGCATATTTTTCTTGTGGAAGATCTGTTGTTGCTGTTGCATACCATGCATAGTTGTTCACATTATTCTCATTGTGTGAATGAGGAAGGATAAGGATGAACAGGCCAGGGATGAGCTTCTCCAATTTTTTTCTCCAAGGCAACATTTTCCTGCTAGGATCTTGAGTAGAAAAGTAACCTATTGGCCTCGCCAATGAAATGTAGTCTTGTAACATACTCAGCTATTTTTTTGCTGCATTTAAATACTACATAAGTAGAACACATCATTTTCATACAATGGCTTCATTTTATGTCGTTGCTTTCAGTAGTTGCTTTCATTAAATGTTAACTACTTGTATCATTTATGAGAAAAATACACATGCATGGATATCTAGAAACATACACAGCATACTTTAAATATTAAGAGTACCTCAATATCTTTAATTTAACCTGATCCTTACAAAAGATCCTTTACCATAACAGCTTTATTATAATTCATACTTGGGGATAGGTTGACTGAGTTTAATGAGGATTGAGGTCCAATAATATTTGGAAGCCTTCAGGTTTCCTAGTCCATGTTGGATGGAGCTAGAAATAAAAGGATAATAGCTTACATTGGATACACAACAGTGGTCTGGCAGAAGGAGCATGTTACAGACCCCGTCAATGAAGGAATCTTAATGTGTATGCCTGCCATCACTTGCAAAATTCCAGTTGTTCTTCATCTGATTCTTTCCTAGGGAAAGCTTTCTTGCGTGCTCGTCAGATGAACATTGATATTGCCACATGGGTACGTCTCCTGCGACGCATCATTCCCACTGCCAGTACTACAGGCACTTATAGCCCCTCAACGCAGATGACTCCAACATCTGGCTCAGAAAGTAGGCAGAGCTCTGGGTAGGTGTTTCTTATACTTAAAGGTGGGGGATGAGCAGCTAAAAATCTAAAAATAGCTGCTGCAGCATTTAAAAACCATGTTCTCTTATTTCATATTGTACGTCTTTTACTTTGTTGCTTTTGGCTGATGAAAGAAAGCTAAGGTTTGGATATTTCTGAATACATATATTTGAGGAAAGAAAGTCCCTGCAGATTTTACTCTGCTAGTCATAACTGACTATAAGAGGTGGTGTTCATCTCTTTTCCAAGCCATTGATCCAGTGCTGTCCAAAGATATTTTTGTGGTTGTGTGGCCAGCTTGATGTCATGGAACACTCTTCTTCCCACCATGTGGTACCTAATTAACTACTCGCATTTGCATGCTTTCGAACTGTTAGATTTGCAGGAGCTAGGCCAAGACAGGAGCTCATCCCATCGAGCAACGCTTGTATCTTGAACCCGCGCTGTCCGCTTTCAACTGACAAGCCTAGCATCTTATCTGCTGAGCCATCGCTCTGCCTGTATTTGAGGGGCTAATGAAAAATTCATTGAGCCACAAGATGTCCTGCTAAATCTCCTCAGGATTATAGGCCTATCGTAAAAGTTATTCCCATGTTTAGTTTACCACATCCCTTACTGTTGACCATGAAGGCTAGGGCTGCTTGTAGTTCAGAAACTTTTGGAAAACCATCAGTGTTTCAACCCCTTGATGTTCTGAAGTAAATACCTGAATTATCGCAACTTCTCCTCAGGTTGTATTTCTGTGGTAATTTTCCATGTAATTCTTAAGATTGGCATTTCCTCCCATCCAGGGACATTGCCATTGAGAAGTTGAACTTGGATGGGGATAGAGTTCAAATTGGGCATTTGGGCCAGGATGATCCTGAGCTTCCTGGGAAGATTTTACTGGTAAGTGTCTCCTTTTCAGTTTGTCAGCAGTGAAGCTGCTGTTTTCGATCAGTTACTTCTTTTTATATTTCTATTTCTTTACAGACTTCACAAGCTAGGGAGGAGGTCTTTCAGATGGAGTTAGGTTCAGGAGGTGAGACTAGGGGATCTGAAAGTACTTTTCAAAGGTAGGTAATAGTTTTCTCCTCTGTTTTCTGCCATCATAGACTCTTTGTTTTATCTTGCTATTAATTATCCTTTCCTGTGAAATGGTATTCCTTATATCTCTAATCCCTTGCTCTGTCAGCATATTCTAAACAGTCTGTATTGCAAATAAATGCATAGTTGTTGATACACTGATTTTTCTACCTAGGATTTTCTTCATTAAATGTGCACAGTGCATAGTGATTCAAAAACACTAATGCATATAGTGATGTCTGAAATAAAGATATCAGTGTCACCAGTACAATGTCTGATAATAAACAATTTAATTCCCCATCATGGCAAAATATTCACAGTGTGCAATGCTCACCTTGCAAGCAGTGAATTCTAATGGGAATTGAGTTAATATATCTCTAGGCAAAACACTGTTAATTTCCTTGTCTTTAGATGTTTCTTTGCTTCCTCTCCCTCTCCTTGACCTACATCTCATATGTGCTTTCACATCATAATCTGATAAAATTACATATCTTTCATGTACTTTCATAATCTGATAAAATTATGTCAGTTAAATCTGGTGGTATGCCATCAATTACATCTGCATTTATCCCATATCAGTCCTTTCTTCATGTGATGTACAAGATACAATTATTTTAAAAAGTCCCTATATAAAGAAATAGGGGTGGGTTGTTTTGCTAATTTCAATCCTACTTCTTTATCTAGTAGATGAATAATGCTTGTCTGAAACTTATTTCTTAAGCTGTTTAGAGAATTATCTTCAGTGGTCATTGTGGCTAAGGAATTCTAAAGTCCACAAATTGGGAAGGTGATATTCATAGGAAAAAAGAATGCCCAGAGCTAAATCATTGACTTTCTTTAACAACTTTATTTCTGTATAAGGATTTGTGTATGTGTGTTGTGGTAGAGCTGATGGTAAGGAGCCATCCCTGACTTGCTCTTTTATTTCGTAGCAGCCATCTGAGAAAAACACCTCTCACTATGGATGACTTCAATTTTGTAGCTGTGCTAGGTCGTGGGCACTTTGGCAAAGTGAGTATTGCATGCCCCCTCCCAGTTTTATCCAGTATCTCTCTTTCTGAGTAAAAAAAATCTTCCTCCATCTTGATGGAAGCAGAAGCATCAATTAGTAGCAGAGCGAGAGTAAACACAGGGTGGAATGCTGTAGTCCTGCTTCCTTTCATTGTTAATACATGTTATTGTTAAGAAATAAAATAAAAGAGAGATAGAATGGTATACATTGAAACAAGTCAATTTTTAAACTTAGCATTAAACCTTGACCACACAGAAAATATTAATTAATCTTTCCATTATATCAAAAAAAGAACTAATTCCTAAACAGAGAGCAAACAACTAATACCAACTCAAGATTATGAATCCAGATACTACATTTGATCTTAGTCAAAAACTCTTGGCAGCACTGTCTTTTTCTATCATAAATGAGTAATACACACACACACATACACACACACACTGATAAAGCACAGGACAGTTAAAGCCCCTATTATTATACTTTTTTACATTAAGAAGATTTAATGCATGGTTCTTATAAAAAACATTCTTAATAATTTATCATGTTGTTAAGCAGAATGTGGAGGAGGCTATGGGAGGCCCCAAGGAATGGGGGAAGCTTTGGGAGGTCCAGGGCCCATTGGCACACAGAAACCTTCTATGGGCTAGGAGGCATCAGGTGGTCCAGGGACTATAGTGCATATGAAGCTACCACAGTCCTGCAGGCCTTCAAATTGCTCTCCAACCAGCCATGCGTGGGAGCCCTTAGCCAATTCCAGGACTACTGTGACATATAAAGCTGGTGTAGCCCTGGGCCTGCTCCCCTTCTAATAGTGTGTGGGAGCCTCAGCTGGCTCTTGGGGCTACTGGCACACGTGAAGCCGCCACTGCCTTAGAGGCCTTGCCCTGTTTTCCATCCAGTCACCCAGCACTCCACCTTTCATTTTTTAGAAGCTTTTGACAGACACACCAGCCAATGGGAGGGATGGGTCTTCCTACAGAAGTGGCCTCATGCCATTCTATAAATGGGTGCTATTCTTGTAAACCTTTGGGACTCAAATCAGGGATCCCCAACTGCGGCAACTTTAAGATTTGTGGACTTCAATTCCCAGAATTCCCCAGCCAGTCATGCTTGCCTGGAAATTCGGGAGTTAAAGTCCACAAGTCTTAAAGTTGCCATGGTTGGAAACCTCTGTGTTAGGAGACTCTCTGTTTAAGGCTAGGTCACATTGGCCGACGGATGCAAAACGTATGTAAAAAAAACGAGCAAATTTTCCATCCGTTGTTATCCGCTCTCAAAAGTGCCCCAAATTTGCATAAAGAGAACGGACAACAATGGAAAGGAACGGACGTGGGGAGGACGTAGCGAGGATGTTAAGCGGATGCTCAACGGAAGCCTAGCGGATGGAAGCGGATGGAAGCAGATGACACATCCGCAAGGCTTCCGTGGGAGAACAGCGAAGCGGACACGCAGCGGAAGGAGCGGATGCGTAGCGGATGCCTAGTGGATGACACGGATGCATCACGGACACCTAGTGGATGCCTAGCTGATGATGTGGATGCATCACGGACACCTAGCGGATGCCTAGCGGATGCCTAGCGGATGCAAAGCGTTCACTGCGCATGCAGGGAGGATGCATTGGTCAGCCCCGCGGATATAAAGGGAGCAGCTCGCAAGCAGAGGAAAGACCTGCTGCCAGACACATCTTCAGCCAGCAACATTAAGGGTGTGTTTAAAGAACCTGAATTTTAAAATCTTCCAAAATCTAGCAAGTCCAGCACTTGATGTTACATCAGCTTGTGACTCTTGAAGATAGCATGGTACACTCCCTGCAGAAGTTGATTTCCACCCCCTGGTTAAGTTGTGGTTTGCAGCTAGTTCTTTTTCGGATGCTTTGATAATAGGGTAAAACATGTTTCTTAAAGGCAATAGCAAAGACTAATGACAGAAAAGGTCTGAAAGATAAAAAGGTTTGCCTGAAAAGACAAATAAAGGCATCCTTCAATTTATGCATTTACTCGATAGTTAGACTTCACATTGTAGAAAAAGTGAGTGTTGCTGAAGAAGAATCTGCTGATCACTGACTGTTCTGGCCAGCTAAGTATAACATCACCCCCATTTGTGTATGTTACTTCAAGGAAACTATTTTCCTTCCATGGGAACAAAGAACTTTTTTTACTTTTGGAGAGGGAGAGGCAATGTGTTGCTTCTACATTCACTGCTTTGAACTTTGAATTAAGGACTGATACAGGAACAAATAAAAAGAGTCCTTGCTCCATCAGAAACAGTAAAATATCTACATTCTTGACTGTGAGTGGTTGACTGAGAGCCAAAGTGAACCAGTCTGGTGAACGGGCTGGCCTAGAAACCAGGTGATTATGAGTTATAGTCCTGCCTTAGGCATAAAAGCCAGCTAGGTACTTTTAAATCAGTCCCTCTCAGCCTAACCCACCTCACAGGGTCATTGCTGCATGGAAAATAGGAAGCAGGAAAATAAAGCATGTTTGCCAACTTGAGTTATAGATTTTACAAAAAGGGGATGATAATCTAATAATTTCCCTAAGCAGTTCTATTTTGTTTAGAAAATAGGTTTTTTCTTGTAAAAAAAAGTTCTTCTAAAGTGACATTGATTGTTACAGTGACATTGTTCATCATGATTAAAAAGACAACAAGAAATGCTGGTATTGTATGGCCAGTTTAATGGGACAACCTCATTAGTTTTTATTTTGGTTGATAGATTATTTGTGGCTGGCCAGACCAGGTCTTTGGGGGGAATGAAATTATCAAGCGAAAAAGAAATGAGAGATAGAACATGGAATGGTGGTTAAAATTTCCCAATAATCTAGTGATACAGAGTGAAAGTACTGTGAAGAACCATGACTATTATAGGTGAAAATGTTTTTGTGAAAACAGGCCAAGGCAGGGAACAAAGACAGATGAGCTGCAACTTCTGTTACAAAATAATTAAATTTGCTTTTTGGGGAAACAGAAGGGATTGTTTCATTTCCAAACCTATAAATCAGTCCTGCTTTGCCTGATTGCCTTTTGGTAATTCTTGCTCACCCTGGCTTATCAGTGAAATGGTTTATTTCAAGTCTGGTTTAAAACTTGAAAGTAACTAAAAATTCCTGCTTTGTTTCCTCAATCATTTATAGCCCAATGGTTCAGTGCCATCTTTCTAAAGGCCCTGTCACACTGCCCAACGGATGCAAAACAGACACAACGGACGAGCAAAATGTTCCATCCGTTGTTATCCGCTCTCAAAAGGGGCAAAAATTTGCATAACCGGAGCGGATAACATGGACGGGGGGAGGACGCAGGGCGGAGGGAAAGTGGATGCGGAACGGAAGCCCAGCGGATGGAAGCGGATAGGAGCGGATGGCACATCCGTTAGGCGTCCGGGGGACCTCAGCAAAGCGGATGCGGAACGGATACAGCGGATGCACAGCGGATGAAGCGGATGCACAGCGGATGCACAGCGGAAGCCTAATGGATGCCTGGCGTTAATTGCGCATGCGGGGAGGATGCATTGCATCAGCCCCGCGGATATAACGGAAGCAGCTCGGAAGCAGGTCGCCATTCAGAGGAAAGACCTGCTTCCAGACACATCGACTGCCTTGCCTGTCCTGCCTGCATGTCTGCCTGCATGTCTGCCTGCATGTCTTCCTGCAAGCCTTGCTGCCAGCCACCCAGCCAGCCTTGCTGTCTGCCTGCCTGCCAGCCTTGCTGCCAGCCTTGCTGTCTGCCTGCCTGCCAGCCTTGCTGCCAGCCAGTCTTGGTTCATGCCTCCCTGCCAGCCTTCCTGCCAGCCTTGGTGCCTGTCTCCCTGCCAGCCTTCCTGCCAGCCTTGGTGCCTGTCTCCCTGCCAGCCTTCCTGCCAGCCTTGGTGCCTGCCTGCCTGCCTGCCTGCCTGCCTGCCTGCCTGCCAGCCTTGGTGCCTGCCTCCCTGCCAGCCTTCCTGCCAGCCTTGGTTCCTGCCAGCCTCCCTGCCAGCCAGCAACCCCACAACCATGCTGAAGCACAGCAAGCCTCAGCCATCTGCTGCCAGCCCTTGCAAGAGGGACAGGGCTACCATCCCGCCCCCTGGCCTTCACTCTGGTTCTGCTGGAGCTTCTGCAGCACGGGCTTGCTCTTCTGGTGCTGGGGCTTCTGCTGCTTCTGCTTCTGGAGGAGCTGATGACAAGCACTCCAGCACCAGCCACCTCCACAGCACCTGCACCCTTCACCCCTGAGACTGAGCGACCAAGGGGAGTACCAGAGACTCATTTTTGTCTTATAGCTTGTTGTTAATAAAGTCTATTTTTGATTCACACACTTGCTCCATTTCTTTTTTTTTAATAAAGTCTTGCTGGAAACTTTTAGAAATGGTTTAAGCCTTTGCATGCTTTTGGGATGGGTTAAGATAGCTGTGGGATGGGTTGAGATACCTGTGGGATGGGCAGGTCTACCTTTGGGATGGGTAATAGCTGTGGGATAGATAAACCTCCAGTGCAAGCATAGTGGGACTGTATGGTCCACCCTCCCAGGTGCCACACCTATGGCCCTTTATTATCAATAACAATATAATCAATCATCCACACATGTCAACATAAACACAACTCTTTATTAAATGCCCTGTTCATTGTAGGGCCACTCAACATACATGGCCCAATCTCATCAGTGTGATGAGACAGGCTGAAGGAAGCATCCATTAAGCATCTATCATCCTGTCTTGCCACTCCACCGCTCCAGCTAGGGAGTTGCACCAGTGTTTCAGGAGGTTGCACTGCTTCTTCCCTTCACGTGAGACTCTGTTGGGGCCTTGCACATCCTTAGTATCTATCAGGTTTCGCCCTTGCCTCCATTCACCAGGCTCCATGTCCCCATTGCCTTGCTGGAGGTCCACGAGCCTGTTCTGCAAGACTGGGTCGCGGGTGCGCATGAGATTGTGCAGGATGCAGCAAGCTTCCATGATCCTCCTCACGGTCTCTGGGCGATGCTGCAAGGTGGTGAGAAGTACCTGGAACTTGTTGGCCAGGATGCCAAAGGTGTTCACCACCACCCGTCTTGCCCTGGACAGCCTGTAGTTGAAGATCCTCTCTTCATGGGTGAGGTATCTGGAAGTGTAGGGCTTCATGAGGTAGGTTCTGAGGGAGAAGGCGTCATCCCCCACGATGAAGTAGGGCACATCTTGTGTGTCGTTGGGCAGGGGGTCTGGATCTGGGAAGCCCATGTGAGGTTGCGTTCCAGCTCCTCCTTGGGGTCACTGGCGTTGTATACCTGGCCATCTGAAGCATCGATGTACATGAACTTGTAGTCAGCATCAACCATGGCAAAGAGGATGATGCTGAAGAAGCTCTTGTAGTTGTGATAATTGGACCCTGAGTTGGCTGGAGCTTTGCAGGCCACATGCTTCCCATCTATGGCTCCAACGGTGTGGGGAAAGTTCCACCTCTGATACCACTGTTCTGCAACTTTCTTCCAGCCTTCTTCAGTGGTGGGGCACTGGAGGAGCTCCTCCAGGTATTCTTCGATGATGGCCTGCACCACTTCTCTGACCACAATGCTGATGGTGTTGTGTGGCACCCTCCAGGTGTATTGCATGTTCCTGTACGTGGTACCAGAGGCTAGGTGATGCAGAGTCAGTGTCACCTTCAGCCCAGGGTCCAGGGTGGGCCGGAAGTTGGTGTTTGCCTTGGTCAACCTGGGTCTCAGCCGCTCTACAACTTCGTCAAACATGGCTGGTGGCATCCTCATGAAGTGCTGGAATGCATGAGTGTCTTTGTTCCTCAGCTCCACCATCAGCTTGTCATACAGTCCGTACTCCGCTCTTCTCGCAATCCATCTTCGGACCCACACACTTCTTGGACGCCTCCTTTTCCTTGCGTAGAACAGGTGAAAGAGCCTGAAGAGGGCTTGGCACTGCTGTAGAATGATGGCGGCTACCAAAAGGAGTGTGCGACGATCCATGGTGGAGATGACTTGATGATGTGGAAGAGCAAGAGCAAGGCTGAAGAGGTCTGCACACCAGGGCGGCTGGACTGAAAGTGAGATCCAGGTGATTTCCTCCCCCTTTTTATAGGAAATATCGGTTTTCCACTAGGTGTCCTTCTGCATCCTCCAGACATCCTAAATATCCGAGATACATCCCCTATACAAACGTTTTTTCCGTTTTAATGCTTTATATGCGAGCTGCATCTGCTTTCATCCTTTCTATGTCCGTGCTACTAACGTTGCACAGACGTTCTGCATCCGTTTCGCTTCCTTCCTCTTTCCGTTTTCTGCTCGGGTGGATGCGAGTTGCACGGATGTGCAGCGGATGCTGAGCGGATACAGCGGACGTGTAACGGATGATGACGGACGTAGAATGTTTGTTCCCCGTATGTGTCGCGGATGTAGAACGGACGCGGCGGAACGTTCATCCGCTCAAAAAGTTTTGTGCAGCTCAAAACTTTTTGAGCGGATGAAATCTCAGTAGACGGATGCTGGACGGATAGAACGTATGAATCACGCATGCAGTGAGTACAGAACGGATGCATCGCATTAACCAACGGATGGCAAGCGTTTTTCTCCGTTTTACATCCCCTTTCCATCCGTTGGTGCAGTGTGACATGGGGCTTTAGGAGGATTAAGTATCATCACAATAGTGCCCATTTTGTGTGCTGCTTGAAGCCAGGACTTTCAGTGCTGAGAATTTTTACGCACCATGACTCAGTTGTCAGCATGCCACTTTATATTGCAATGGTCATAAACGTGTGTTACCATTTTGCTTTAAAGGTCATTAAAAAGTTTGAAGTGAATTGCATTTTCAGGCTTTCATGTTTTTTGAAAATTACTTCAAGAGGTTCTCCAGGTTACAAATATGATCTACATCGGGGTGTCAAATCTGCTTGCATCACGGGCGATATCATGACATATTGTGATGTTTTTTGCCTTCGCGGAGCTGGGGTGGGTGTGGCCTGCCTGGACTGTCTGGCCTGTGGGCTGCCAGTTTGACAGGTCTGTTCTACATAAACCATCTAATTCTGTATACATTCTTCCAGTGTAACCTCAGTATTACAAACTTGAGAGTATATTTTTTAAAACAGTTTATTAGATCAGAATCATATACTTTGTTCTGGACATTCTAATGGTAGAATTGATGCTCTTTGGTTGTTGTCATTTAATGAACATTGTGTATCAAATGCATAGAAGGAGTTAAGTTCCAATTTAATTGGCATAATAGATTTATGGAGTTCCAATATAGGTTCTCTTACATATGTTCTAAAAGCTCCTAAACTTTATTTTCCAGCTATTTTAGGTGTTTTATTTTTCCCTGAAGCACGTTCAGTCATATGGCTACAAATATACACCTTAAATATAGCCAAATCAACCATTATGTTTCTAGAATGTTTATTTTTTTAAAAAAATGAAGTCATTTTATTGGTTTTCAGTTAATCCTTTCACAAAATATACTGTATGTATCTTGGAAAAATAAGATGACATTAAATGTTGGTGTTACCAAAATAAGATCAATTATTGTAGTAGAACTTGTATTACATTTATATGCCTGCTCAAAATCAAAATACTAAAAAACAGTCAAGCTGGGAACAAACCTGATGCAGAGCTGAAAGGTATTTTTTTCTCTGTGAGCCTCCTTTGCATTTCCTGACCACTATTCCTAGTCATCGATCAACATCATAACTAACAATTTTGCTTCTCTTCATCTTTTATATAGGTGTTGTTATCTGAGTTACGCCGAACAAAAGAACTGTTCGCTATTAAGGCCTTAAAGAAAGGGGATATTGTTGCAAGAGACGAAGTAGAGAGGTGAGTTAACTGGGTGTTAGAAATGGAAAAGGTAAACATGCCCGAACAAATATATAGTAATAATATAACTTGCTCATATGTGCAAGGCTGTTAAGTTCTGTTCTTTTGAATGATATGTAGTTGTGCACCATGGCAATTAGGAAAGTGATAGTTAACATGGATGAGGATTGAATTTCACATGGCTATCTGCCATCCTGATAATAATTTTCCCCTTCTTCCTAGTCTGATGTGTGAGAAGCGGATTTTTGAGATTGTGACCCAAGCTCAGCATCCTTTCCTAGTGAATCTTTTTGCCTGTTTCCAGACACCCCAGCATGTCTGTTTTGTCATGGAATACACAGCAGGTGGTGACCTGATGATGCACATACACACCGATGTTTTCTCAGAGCCACGTGCAACGTAAGTGCCACATCAGAGAGAAGACAGACCTTACAGTAGAAAAATGCAGCTAAAAAGTTCCTGAAAGGATCTTGTTGGGCGCCATTTTAAATGTTGCTATCCTTCCAATATACTGAGAGCAGATTTAAGTCTTGGTTTTCAGTCCTATTTATTTGTTATATCATAATTAACTCTTAGATTACAGCTCCCTCAAAAGGGAATCATTGTTGGCTACCAGAATAGAGCTGGCATTACCTGTGCTGGCAGTGTTTTCACAGTCTGTTGTCACCTTCAGGTTTTATGCTGCTTGTGTTGTCCTGGGGCTACAGTTTCTTCATGACCACAAGATAGTTTATAGGTAAGTATCACTATTAAAGCCATTCCATATATTCTCTTTCTTTCCTAGATTTTTTTTTTTGCATCCTGGTACTGACAGAGTTGGAAAGTAAAATGTCATATGATTGCAATAACTTATGATGTCTGCAGTCATCAAGCAAATCACCTGTTGTTATTAAACATGATGTCATGATATTGTTTTGTAACTTTCTGCCAGCTTTCCTATTGACTTTGCTTTTTGGAAGCTAATCTTGAAGGTCATTAATGGCCATCAATGATTCCAAGGCACTTTAACTATTGTAAATATGCACTGATTGTCAAATGCCCAAATTACAATCACACGACTCCGGGTACATTGTGATAGCTACAAGCATGAGGATTAGTCTCCTTTTTCAATGTGGTCATAACTTTGGTTGCTTAATGAGCAGTCAGTAAGGAAGAATAAATTACATATTAATTTCCAACTCTTTTCAAATGAGTATCTACATTCAGTTAGCAAGGATAAATGTAGTTCAGACCATTTCTCCTAAGCATAACTTTTGAAATGTAGTAATGTCTTTAGATTCTGCCACAAAGAGCTAAGGTTATAATGGAGGATTTCTGTGTAAAATGTTTGCCTTAGTAACTCCATTGTGGCAGTAGGTAATAATTCCTGCAAAATCAGTAGTTATTTTATTGAAAAGTTTCCTTATCCTTCAGGGATCTGAAGCTGGATAACTTACTATTGGACAAAGAAGGCTTTGTGAAAATTGCAGATTTTGGCCTCTGCAAAGAAGGTGATTTTGGGGATGGGATAATTGTCTCCAAAGTTGGTGTAAATGTTTTAAATAAAATGAAAACATAATGTGTCTCTCGGAATTATACTGGCTTGATTAGCAGAAGTTGATCTGCAGCTGCTCCCAAAAAACTAGGTTGTCAGTTGGGGAGACAAAGACTGCAAAAGAGGCGAGAGAGGCATCTATTTTGCCAAGATTTTTTGTACAGTCACAATGCATGTATGCGATAATCTTATGATATACAAAAATATAAAAGTTAGCAGTGAGTGTTGGGGAAAGTCCCTGTTCAGGGGTGTTTCTAAGGGTTGTGTTCAATAACATTAAAATCTCAAATGTAACCAGGTGACCAAGTCCTGTACCATTTTACCTGTGTGTGAGACACATTAAGGGGTGGGACGGGACTTCAGTTGCAAAGTTGTATTCACTGTTCACCCTCCTCCCCTTGTCTGTGGACAATCCTTTTCCTACTTCAGAACTTTCTATGAAGATTTCAAAATTCCTGTTCTTCTCTACACTTTTGTTGAGGATTGTTGCTGAAGTCATATTTTTAATACAGCTTTCCTTTGTTTGCCAGGAATGGGCTATGCTGACCGTACCAGCACATTCTGTGGGACACCAGAGTTTCTGGCTCCTGAAGTGCTTACAGATACCTCCTACACAAGAGCAGTTGATTGGTGGGGCTTGGGGGTCCTTATCTATGAGATGCTAGTAGGTGAGGTAAGTCACCCTTATATAATTATGGAAAACAGCAAGTGGGTCAGAAAGAGCTTTTTGGACTAGATAGCAGTAGCAATAGCACTTAGACTTATATACTGCTTCACAGTGCTTTACAACCCTGTCTAAGCGGTTTACAGAGTTAGCATATGGTCCCCAACAATCTGGTCCTCATTTTATCCACCTCGGAAGGATAGAATGCTGAGTCAACCTTGATGCTTGGAAGTGGAACTTTATATCCTGTTTGAAGTATGCTATTAAAACATGAAAGGAAAAATAAACTAAGTGATGTGTTTAAATGTGTGGCATTACAGGTGAAAATGTTTCACGGGGGGCTTGATATTGGAGGCGATAGTATTTGTTATTTTGGGCAACTTCCAAGTGTGTGGTCTCCAGACTGTCAAAATTTCCCAGGAAGCATGGCTATTGCTTAAACTCAAGTCTGGAAGCTATCCAGTTTGGGAGATGCTGGTCCAGTTTCTTCAGTTTTTCTGGGAATCCAGGATTGGTGAGGATGGATGGAATTGGTTCTGAGAATGATGGAGGAACCCAGACTGACATCGGATTCTGTCTCAATTGATGTTGTAGTCCCCATTCCCAGGAGATGATGAAGAAGAAGTATTCGACAGCATTGTCAATGATGAAGTGCGCTATCCCCGTTTTCTTTCCACAGAGGCAATTGGAATCATGCGCCGGGTGAGTGCCTCTTGCTTCAGCTGTAATTTCACCAGGGCTAAAACTAGAGAGCACATTCTTCTAATGGGGTTGCAGCATTAGGAGAATGCATGGAGGGAGACTTGAACAACATGAACATGGGTTTAGCTGCAATGTTTCTATCCCTGACATTAGGTTTGGGGTAGGCAGGAAAACATAACACAAGAGCCACGTAAAATACTGTTCTGGGCTTGGGGGAGAAGGTGGTGGATGAGAATCATTTTGTCTGCCCATGTTGATTTGATGTTGATAACCTCTTTATTCAGCTGCTGCGTCGGAATCCAGAAAGGCGCTTGGGGTCTAGTGAGCGCGATGCAGAGGATGTAAAGAAGCACCCATTTTTCAGAGTCAGTACTTCGTTCTTTTTCTATTCTTTCTTCAGATTGTTAGTTATGGACTCTTTCAAAGAAAGCTCTGTGCTGTCTTCTAGACTATCCATTGTGACTATCCTTCACTAGGGCTATATTAGAGCAACCATTTGTGCCTTCTTAGAGAAGGACACTCTGTTGTAGCATAAAAAGCAGGTCCCTTATGTCTGTTTTAAAAGGCAGAGAAATTTTAATCGATTAAAATTTCATATATCTGATTACACAGATGCCAGTTTGTGAATGCTTATGCTATATATAGTATATAAAAAAGCAGTCTTGTTGCACCCAAAACACTTTTAATGTTTGTGGACAGTTTCTCTTTTCCTAAAGTGGAAAATTGCTTGCACTATTTCTGCATCTAAAATCTGTAGCTCAAATGAAGTACAGCTCAGATGAAGTACAGCACAAATGAATGGCCACCACATATGGATTTTGAAAAGAAAGCTTCTTGCTATGAAATGAATGGTTTTTATTGTTAATTATTGCTGTAGGCTTCATATACTTCCAGCATCTTGTAGCTTATTTTGTATACTCTTCTTACTTCAGGTAAAGGACTTGTGGTGTGTTATTTATTTATATAATTTCCTTTTCTGGTTAATATTAACAATCATCTCAAAGAAGTCAGAGTTCTTACTTTTTTTTTTTGCCCTGTACACAGAGCATTGAATGGGAAGCTTTGCTGGCTCGTAAGATCAAACCACCTTTTGTGCCAGTAATTAAGGGCCGTGAAGACATCAGCAACTTTGATGAGGAATTTACCGCTGAAGCAGCTGTTCTGACACCACCCCGTGAATCACGGCCTCTCACCCAAAAGGAACAGGATGCCTTCAAAGATTTTGACTATGTCTCCAGTGTCTGCTAGCTCCAGAAGTGAGGGCAAGGAGATTTCCTCAACACTGCCAGCTTAGTGAGACAGAATTCTGTTCCTCCATTGACTCAAAGACACTTCCTTATACTGCCTGCTAGCCCCAGAAGCGAAACCCAGAAAAAACCCAATCACATTGCTAACATAATGTGGAATGAGTAATGTTCACCAATGTATGCCTGCTCTGGGATTAGAAGGGAAAATTCCAGTAATATTTCTGCATTGCGTGGAACGTAGTATAATTTATCAAGAAGGTTGGGCACCTGCTGGCTCAAAGGGAAGGGAAGAAAGAGAAAGAAAGACTGACAGGCAAATATAACTATGTCAGCCTGCATCTTCATGAAACTGTTATTAGTCTACAATGATTCCCAAACTTTCTAGTGGAACAAGCAAAACTATTATTAGGAATCTACCAGTACTGGAGATGCTGAAGTCAAAGGGCCATTCTGTGCCCTAACATACTGTTGTGAAGGATTTTTTGAAAACCATATTGTGAAAAAAGTGGGGTTCCCTTTCTGATATTATTTGCTGAAATTTACTTCAAATTCTAATCCAGAAGGGAAAACTGAATCTTATTCTGCATCACAGCTTTCTGTCAGTATTCAGTTAGCTGTACACAAACTCTCTTGGGTCAATTTTGAACCAATTCTGTAATTCTGGGCTTTCTTGACAACCATTTGCAAAAAGCTCTCCTGTTTTTTTCTCCCCTCAAGAATTAATTCCAGGTTCATAAGATTAGACATATGTACCATTCGTGTATGTATGTAAATTATTATCTTGCTCTTCCTGGGAATTCACAGGCTTTGTACCCATCACATAGTGGGGACTGGGGCAGAAGGTTTCTTAAAAGTCCTAACTCCCACACTCTGAACTAAATTGTTTGGGTACTGGTGAATATCTAGGTCTAGATGGGAAATAATTGCATTAAAATAATTGCAAGAAACAATCAAGAAAATAGTGGCGTCAAGTGAAAAAATACTTGTGATTCTGGTCACCAAATTATAGTAATTTAATGAAAATTACATCACACTTGAACAGTGTAAGAACCTATATACCTGGATCTGCACAGCTAGTTTTCAATTAAGTGGCCAACAAAACATACATGCAAAGGCTCATTTAATATTTTAAACTGGAGAAGGATTTCTCAGGACAAAATACTTGATTCAGTGAGGGGATATACTTGATTATACAGCAAGATCATTGTGGATTTCAGAGCAAAATGAATTCAAATCCATCATTTGCAAATAATGATCAAATTGTTTTCTTTCTATTTTATATCCCAGTTTTCTTGGAGATCTGTATACTATTATTCCAAGAGAGTGTATCGGATCTCAGGAGAAAAAGTGGTTGAGACTCTGGATGATTTCAGACAGATAACAGACCTTTACAATAAAAAAGTCTAGCTATTTTAGTTTATTTTTTGTAATAGATTTTTTGTAGTTAAAGAGAAGAAGAGAGATGAAGAAATAGAAAAAAAGGAAAGTTAGAAATGAACAGCAAATACATCAGAGCATGAAATGAAATACACAAATAAGACAGAGGAATAGGTTTGTTTAACTCTGTAGACTCTGTATTGCTAATTTTTTAGTTTTATCAAAAACTTTGCCTCTGGTATTCCTAACTTTCACCAGTGACAATATACTTGTGCTTGCCCCAGAAAGAAGATATACTGTACAGGGGTAGATAGTTTTGAGTTATAGCTCTGGCAGTTAAAATATTCATGAAGAAAGAGGCAATGAGAAAGGAGAAGGTCTTTGTAGTGTGTCTAATGAAAACACATTTTTTTTCAAAATGCAACATCTTTTATTATAATTGTCCACATTAAAATAACTTCATTAGGTTCATTCTGCATCAGGATCACTTGTCCTACAGAATGATTGGTTGCCTTTCTTCAGCCCGCATTGGGAAGTATTCTACTTTTTATTAATATGATTTACTTCCTCACAGATGACCTGAAATTTTGGAATGCAGATATAGAGGAGCATAAATGGCAATATCTCAAGTGCTACCGGTACATTATCTTTTTTTTAAATAGTAAGTTGTGCCTAGTATTACAAGTTATGCCTGGGGTAAAAACATTTTTAGAGGTCATTGCCATCACTTTGTGTAGAAGGATTGCAAAAATATGTCCCTTTAAAATACATTCATTCAGTGAATAGATTAGAACCAACCTGCCATTTTTAAGAAAGGCAAGTATTATTTGTTACATAAAATGAGACAGAACTTTTATATCTTTTTTTTTTCTCTCAAAGATGATTTTTAAGTCTCATGTAGTCCTGTACCAGAATTGAAAGATTGGAACAGGCAATAATTTTCATTTAAAGAAAGCAACAAAGGTTCCTTCTAGATGTTAAACACTATTTCAGAATAGTAGAAGCATAGATTTATTCCTCTATTTTACATGGCAAGGAAAAGGCACAGTTATCTATTTGGAAGGATTAAGAATGAGGCTTAGAAAGCATATATGTGATTTATTTAAGGGGTTTAAGGTTTTAATTTTTGTTTTCTCCTTCTGTACCTGTGTTACATTACCAGAAGTGAATTGCACGTATCTGGACAACCACTAGATAGCAGCAAAAAGATGCAGAAAACTTGATTCTAGCAGTCATCTGGATTTTTTGCAACTCAAATATGGCAGACCACTAGTTGCTTTTTTTTTTAATCACCAGAAAAGATGGATGCATTCATTATTTTTAATTGCAGCAAAGCCTGCTTTAAAATCAGAACTTCAGGTTTCAGTCCTCCATTATGGAGACAGTCCCGGTGCAATCTAGATCACAGAAATTGCACAGCATTGCAACATGAATTCTGAAGAACAGCCTTTATTAGCAGAAAGGGTTTTAACTTCCTGTGTGCCTCCTCTTCTGCCTTTTAGATCTTTTCCAAGGCATGTCCAATCTTAGTAGCTATGTGAATTTGTGCTAAGAAACACTATCACGCTAAAACTGTCTTGTTTATTAAGTTTCCTTTATTAATATTACTACCTCTGTTGCCTGACCAGAACCGCACTGTGTTATAAAGCCTGAGTTTTAAACTGAATTTTATACATTTCAATGCAAATGTATTGACTTTATCAAAATATTGGAAAACATTGACAAAAAATTCCTTTAGCTGAACAATGCCATTCATCATTCAAGAGGTCGGATATGTGCAGGGTATTCTATCCTTCCTTCAGATTAGATTCATAGTCCCCAGACCCACAGTCTTAGTTCTACAGTGGCGTTTTAAGTAAAGTTGGGCAGCAGAGGGGAAATTAACATGAGTTTCTGTAAGTAAGAATGTAATCTGCTGGATGCAGAATATAAGACCAAATTCCTAAGTTTTAAGACTAGAGAGTAAATGTGTGCATTACAATAAAGTGCAAATAGTTTTCCAGGAAAGTTGTTGAATTAGGTGCTCATTCTCCTTTATTGCCTTGTTACAAAATAAATACCTTGCTTATAATGCATATCCTTGTACTAGATGAACAATGGCTGCAAAAATGTGACCTTATGACTCTAGACAGAGATCCAATTGCTGTGAAATTACTTCATATTAGTCTGGATTGTCTTTTATATAACATTTGTTTTTGCAACATTGAAGCCAGTGGAACTAAATCATAAATTGTGGCAAGTTTGCCTTTTCCCACTAGATTTTGTAGCCTCATTACTACACTGACTTAAAGATAAGTTTTCATAATGCCATTGGATGTATGGGGAATCTGCACGAAGAAATATAAATTCCCTATCAGTGCTTGATTGGATTCAGTTTGGCAGCAACAGTTAATTTGTCTTTCAAAACTAGGGAAATTTTATCCTTATGGAGGGAGGAAAGATGTGGTTTTGGAGCAACGATAACATGACTGCTTCAACTACAGGGATAGATAAAGCATATCCCTGTATTAGGAAACTAGTACAAACCTTCCTCTGAAACACCACCTCTTACTATGGAGGGATAACCAAAGTTGCTCTTGTGAAAGTTTTCATAATAGTTTCATCTTCCACTTAACGTTCTGTATTCTTTACAACTTAAGTACAAGTAGTCTTCGTTGAGCTACCACAAGTGGCTGCTAAGTGAAACTGACTATACTGATAACATCATTTCATCTTTTGTTTGCTTTAAAGACCTCCAAGGATTGATTGTAAAATTACTTTTTCATCACCATAGTAGCTGCAAACAATCACTAAACAAGGCAGTCACTACCTGTAGAGGGTAGCTGAAATAAATGCTGAATCCATAGACAGGTAGCTCAATTTACAACTGTTTGTTTGGTGATCCAAGTTACAATGACATTGAAAAAAATGACTTCTGACCAGTCCTTGCACTTATGACTCTCCCACCATCCCCATGGTGATCATAATTCAGGCACTCTGCAACTGGCATGTGTTTAGATGGCTGCAGCATGATGGGGTCATATGATCACCATTTGTGACCTTCCCATCTGGCTTCCAACAAACAAAGTCAGTGGGGGAAGCCAGATTCATTTAACATCCACTTTCCTTAGTAACAGAAATTATGGTCTTGAGTGTGGTTGTATATTGAGGACTGCCTGTAGAGATTGATAGCCAAGTTTGAAATAATAAATTAGTATTTCTCCATAGTAAAGACCTTTATTAATCTACACCCTCCTATATTGATAACTACATTGTATGACATTATGATGTGGCCACTATCAGTAATAACTGCACAGCACCAATTAAGAGTTTTTATTGCACCGGATTGTGATTTGTGAGAGGAATATACTATCTATACTTAGCTATTGGGAAGAGCTATTGAAATGTCTATGTAGATAAGTCTTATCAGATTGCCTTTTACCAAAATGACCTCCAATCAAGAGATTGTGGTGGGGTTTATGCTGCAATTCAAAATGCATTTTCTTGAGTGTAAATCAGACTGAGTAGAGACATCGAAGATGAGATTTTTAGCAATCTACCCTATTTGGTTTAGCTTTCAGTCTGCTTGAAGCAAGACAGCTAGCAAGATTCCTCCTCTATTTTTGCTGGCCCTTTTTATGTATGTATTGAGACGAGAAAGCTGGCCGTTAGTAAGACAGGAAGGGGAATCATTCAGCCCCATTGCGTCTTACTGCTTCTCACATTCATATCCCACCTTCAGTGGTTCACAAGGTCACAAAGAGACCACCTTTATTTTTCCCCAGAAACAAACCTGGGTTGGCCGGGGCTGAAACAAAAGGACTAGCCCTAAGTCACTCAGTGCGTTTTTCTGAGTTCCACACCAAATTGATCTTTTGAGGTTTGACATGATAAAGTATTGTACACATCTGGCAATAAGGTAAGTTCCAGATAAAAGAATAAGCAGTAATGCTGAAAGCAATGTGCCTGTGTGTGTGTGTAAAAAACAAATGTTTTTGGTGTGAAACATTTGAGGGAGGCTGAGGAGGGCTGGTTGCAAGGAGCTGGAAAGCATCTCTAAAAGCAGGTTGTATTGAAAGCGGTCAGGAAGGAAAGAGGATTACTTGCCGCGCCGCTTCACTTAAGAGCTATTTTTGATATATAATAATATATACAGCTTCGATTCTCAATTTCGCCTGGCCCTTCCGGGAACATTGAGGCTCCCGGAAATTTACTGGCGGGAGTTTTGAGAGCGATGTTGCTGCAGCCCTTTTAGGTGCGGCGAAACTCGCCTCAACATCTTCCGGGCTGTGAAATTCAACGAGTCGTAGCCATCGCTGACGAGACCTTCGTGGGAACGCACGTGCTTCTGAACCCTATGGAGGCGCTCACAGAAGCGGCACGTCGTACAAGGCGCACCGTTTTTCCGCCTTTTTGCCGCTTCAGCCGCTGCAACAAACGGCTTACCGCCACCTCTTGACCCTGCAGCATTGCGGACCTGCCCTTCCCGCAAAGGTAACGCGCCCTTCCCTGGCGCTCCGCCGGTTCTCGAGGCGGGGCTCCCGACGGGTTTCCTTTCCGCTCAGGCGGGGAGTTGTTTCGCGTTTTCGCCTTCCCGTCTGACCGACGACTTAGTTAACGCTGTTGCCTCTCAAGGCCCCGAAACCGAGGTGGCTGCAGCTGTATATAAATTATTATGGAACCGCTTCGGGGATTGTTGACAACGCCTGGAATTGGGCCGCTTGCAGCATCACGTCGTCGAGACGGAAGTCCAGCGTTCAGTCCTCAATTTTCTGGTGTTAAGAAAACGGGAGGAGGAAGTTAAGGAATAAATTTAAATGCCGTCTAATCTGCAAAGCGCAACGCTTGGAGAATTAAAATGAACATTTATTGATCACAATGAGGAACCGCCCGCCTCCTTCACAGAGAGCCTCGTTGGGAGGGTGCAAATAAAATGTTACAAACGTGGGACCTAAATAAAAAACTAAAACGGAGGCCAAGATAAAGTTGACATTAAAAGTTAATTAAAAAGCAGGGGAGGGCTCTCCGGTCACAAATCAGCCCCACAGCTGCTGCTCTGAGCCCAAGTTGGAGGACAGAGCCAGGTTTTTAGATATTTTGGAAAGGCCCAGGAGGAGAATGCTCCAAACAGCAGGGACAATGGTAGAGAAGGCTGGCTTCCTGGACCCTGTTAGTCAGAATTTTTTAACTTAAGGGGTCTGCAACATATCTTCCATTCCTGACCAGATAGGATGCATTGATGTGATGGGGTGAAGACTGTTTTGTAGCGAGCCTGGTCCCATCCTGTGTAGGACTTTAAAGGTCATCATCAATATCTTGAATTGGACCCCAAAGCAGATCAATGCAGTTTGCATAGCAGAGGTGTTACAAGTGCAGTTCTTTGGGTGTCCGAGATTGCTTGCTTGGACACATTTTCAAGGGCAGCCCCTTTGTAGAGCACATTGCAGTACTCCAGACAGAAGACCAGGGCATGAGTAAACCAAATGGAGAGCATCCCTATCCAAACCTGTTAAAGATCCATTAAGTCTCTAACCAGCAACTTTGAAGCTACAATAGAGATGGGAAGAAAATAAATAGATATTCAGTGATAAATTTCTAGGTGTTTTGCACGATTAGATCATATAGATCAAATATTTATTCATGTTAGCAACCATTCCCCACTCGCCATTGGCTGCTGAAAAGAACGAAGCATGATTAAGGAAGAAAAGTGAATACATACTGGGCTTGTGCTTTGTAATATCCTGTTTATTTTCAACTGGTACCAAAAAAAGTTCCAAAACTTAATCCAATTGAGATTTATATTTTAGAATGGGTGTGATTTTTCTCATATAACATAAATTGCCAGTATCCAATAGAGTAATTCTTAACTTTTAAACACTGGCATTTGCATTGTAGAATCTAAGAAAATTAATAGATTCAAGATTGGAAATTTCTAATTAGAAATTAACATTCTGACTTTATCTTAAGTATGTTCATTTAGAATGAATTTAGAGAATATAAAGTTAGAAAATAAATAAGCAGGTCATAAGATTTTTCTATTATCTGTATCTTTATCTCCCTGGCAGTTTCAGTTTCTGCCAGTTTCAGTTTTTGCTAATAACAAAATACCCACATATGGGAATTTTTCTCCTGGAGTATTTAAGAGTTCCTTAAAAATGAAAAAGGAGTTCAACACTCAGTGGAAATGTTCACATTCATGTTTTTGCTAGAAAATACTAGTCCATCACACACCCTAAAGAGGCATCTGGAAAGACAAGAAAAAAAAAAGCATATATTGCATGGAAATTTCCCCACAATATAATGATTGCTAAATTGCTGAGTGCTTTTATTTTATTTTTTTAGTTCTTCAAATAATTCTTCAGGTCATAAAGCTTTCAATAACATCTAAATGTTCCTGTTTTTCATTGTGGCCTTTGGAAAAAAATATCAGTGCTATTCCCACTTAGGTGGCAGTAAATTCTTTCAGATTATTCAGATTATCTTGTATCCTAATTTGCATTGAATATTTTCAGTGACTGCATGACAGAATCTTAAATATTATTGTAAAAGCTCATTATGTAGAAGTACTTTTGAAGATAAGGTTGAACTTGGAGACAGATTCACATGTTATCTCCATCACTAGAAAAATCTGCACTAAGGGTGACTCATTCAACAGCATCACAGTGCAAAACAGATATTCTGAAACTCAGTTCCCAGATAAAACCTTCACATTTTTCTATGAAGAAAGTTGAGAAGTGGCTGCTCAGCTTCCTTTTTTCCCCCTGAAAACAAAACAGGATGTCTGTTAGACTAACCTCCAGCTTTTACAGATACTCCTTGACTTGTGACCACATTTAAGGCCAAAATGTTTGTTTCTAAAGAAGGCAGTTAAGTGAGTTTTACCCCATTTTATGACCTTTCTTGCCACAGTTGTTAAGGGAATCACTGCAGTTGTTAACTCAGTAACACGGTTATTAAGTGAATCCGGCTTCCCTATTGACTTTGCTTGTCAGAAGGTCACAAAACGGGATCTCCTATGAATCCAGGACAGTGTGACTGTCATAAATGTATGTCAGTTGCCAAGCAATCCGAATTTTGATCACATAACCACTGGGATGCTGCAGCTTCCATAAGAATGAAAAAGGGCCATAAGTCCCCTTTTTTGGTTGTAACTTCGAACAATCACTAAATGAATGGTATTAAGTCAATGGCTACCTGTACTATGTTCCCTCACAAAATGAACAGAAGGTATAGAAGGAGATACATTTTGCCATAACATGTCTACCGATTCTTGCTTGGCTTGGTGTTCAAATGCAGTAGCTGAGTATACGTAGTATACTTAACCATTTGCTTAGTAACCAAAGTTACAATGGCACTGAAAAACATGGCAAACGGGTCTTGCGCTAATGACTATTGCAGCCCCTCCACTGTCACATGATCATAATTTGGGCACTTGGTAATCAGCATGTATTCACGATGGTTGCAGCATCCTGGGGTCATGTGATTGGCCATTGACCTCCCAGCTGGCTTCCAACAAGCCAGATTTCCTTAACCAAGTCATTCATTTGACTGCAGTGATTTACTTAACAGTGACAAAAAAACAAACAAACAAAGGTCGTAAAATTGGGAGCAATTCACTTAACTGCCTTGCTTAGCAATGGAAATTCTGGTGGTGTTTGTGGTTGTAAGTCGAGGACTGCTTGTACCAGAGCCATCCTGTTTAACATAAGACAAACATTGCATGCATAAGACTATGCCTGCTAGAATATATGGTCAGAATAGCTCCTATTCTGCTGATATGGTCAAGGGCTCTTTCCAGAAATACTATCATTGTTGGATAGTTGGGCAATAAAAAGGAGCCTCTATACTGCTACTGTCAGTGCTGAGGGCCAATAGGCAAGGAGAAAGACCCAGGGTAACTGCTGTCAGTTACCAACTACCTCATGCTACTATGAGAAAGAAAGTTTACATAATTATAACAGGAAAGTATTAATACTTTAATATTCTGTTACTGGTAAATTAATATTTTATTAATATTCTGTTACTGGTAAATGTGGTCACATGGCATCAAAGAGCCCAAGAAGCTTATTTGAAGTTCCATGCAGGCTGAACACTTTGTTCCCTGATAGCCATTGTTCCAAACACTTCTTCTTCTTCTCTCGTGTCGCTACACTTTTCCCAGCCACTGTAGAACACTGTTGGTGTAGGTTGGTGTAGCGTGGTAGAAGGATTCGCAGGTAAACAGATACCTGACAGGGGCCGCGACGTGAACGCTCCTTCTATGGCCCCCGTTCCAAACACTAATGTGGGTTTTTCCATATGACCATGGATCAGTGATGCCTTAGCAACCGTTATACAGGTGAAACTTGAAAAATTAGAATATCGTGCAAAAGTTCATTTATTTCAGTCATGGAACTTAAAAGGTGAAACTAATATATGAGATAGATTCATTACATGCAAAGCAAGAAAGTTCAAGCCGTGATTTGTCATAATTGAGATGATTATGGTTTACAGCTCATGAAAACCTCAAATCCACAATCTCAGAAAATTAGAATATTGTGAAAAGGTTCAATATTCTAGGCTCAAAGTCTCCCACTCTAATCAGCTAATAAAGCCATAACACCTGAAAAAGTTTCCTGAGCCTTTAAATGGTCTCTCAGTCTGGTTCAGTAAGGAAGCACAATTATGGGAAAGACTGCTGACCTGACACTTGTGCAGAAAACCATCATTGAGACCCTCCATAACGAGGGAAAGCCTCAAAAGGTAATTGCAAAAGAAGTTGGATGTTCCCAAAGGGCTGGATCAAAGCACATTAATAGAAAGTTATGTGGAAGGGAAAAGTGTGGAAGAAAAAGGTGCACAAGCAGCAGGGATGATCACAGCCTGGAGAGGATTGTCAGGAAAAGGCCATTCAAAAGTGTTGGGGACTTTCCCAAGGAGTGGACTGAGGCTGGAGTCAGTGCATCAAGAGCCACCACACAGAGAGATGGGTCCTGGACATTGGCTTCAAATGTCATATTCCTCTTGTCAAGCCGCTCCTGAACAAGAAACAATGTCAGAAGCATCTTACCTAGGCTAAAGAAAAACAGACCTGGTCTGTTGCTCAGTGGTCCAAAGTCTTCTTTTCTGACAAGAGCAACTTTTGCATCTCATTTGGAAACCAAGGACCCAGAGTCTGGGGGAAGAATGGAGAGGCACACACTGCAAGATGCTTGAAGTCCAGTGTGAGGTTTCCAGAGTCTGTGTTGATTTGGGGAGCCATGTCATCTGCTGGTGTTGGTCCACTTGTGCTTCATTAAGTCCAGAGTCAATGCAGCCGTCTACTAGGAGATTTTGGAGCACTTCATGCTTCCTTCTGCAGATGAGCTTTATGGGGATCCTGACTTCATTTTCCAGCAGGACTTGGCACCTGCCCACACTGCCAAAAGCACCAAAACCTGGTTCAATGACTGTGGTTGATTGGCCAGCAAACCAGAACCCCATGGAGAATTGCCAAGAGAAAGATGAGAGACATGAGACCGAACAATGCAGAAGAGCTATTGAAGCATCCTGGTCTTCCATAAAACCTCAGCAGTGCCTCAGGCTGATAGCTTCCATGCCACAATGTACTGAGGCAGTAATTGCTGCAAAAGGGGCCAAAACCAAGTCCTGAGTACATATGCATGCTTATATCTTTCAGAGGTCTGATATTGTTCCATGCACAATCCTTGTTTTATTGATTGCATATATTCTAATTTTCTGAGATTGTGGATTTGTGATTTTCATGAGCTTATAAGCCATCATCATAATCATGACAAATCACGGCTTGAACTATCTTGTTTTGCATGTAATCAGTCTATCTCATATGTTAGTTCCACCTTTTAAGTTGCATTACTGAAATAAATGAACTTTTGCATGATATTCTAATTTTTCGAGTTTCACCTGTACATAGAGCATGAATAAGCAATGGCACTTAAAAACTCCCCCCCCCCAATTCCTCCCCAGGCATATTTTAATGTCCTTCTTCTAAACTGTTCTGCTGCTGCTTCTGGTACATTTCAAAAACAAATTCAACATTAGTATAAAGCACTTCACTGCTTTATACCTATTTAAGATTATGTCTTGAGAATTTATAGAGTAAGACAAAGTCCATCTTTATTTCTCAGATTTTGTGGAAGACCTTGACAAATGATTTTTCTCAGTTTGTTAACTTCACCTCTGTTACATAAGAAGGAAGATAATTGGAATACAATTGGATGTATCAATTTAAAGGGCCAGTAGACCAGAGAAATAGGTTTGCAACGCAGGTACAAAAACTCTGATACACACCAAATGTCTATGGAAATTCTCAGTCATACAGGTCATGGTTGTCCCAAAGCTGCTTGTTTTCAAGTGGCAACTGGACTTTCTGTTTTTTTTTTTTTTTTAAATTTAGCTTCTCACCCAAGAAGCTTCTTCAACTCTGACTAGGTGGTGGGGGAATGAAAGGACTTATACTTCTTTTAGTGGGTCGTTAAGTCACTTGGAGGTTTATCTGTCATCATGGTTACCTGAGTGGTGCAAATTGGTTTGGAGCTTTTTGGAACTGTTGAAAGGACTGTGTTGTAGATTGAAGATGGGTGATGTTGTATCTCTCCCCCTCTGTTGAGAGAGGGCTACTCAATCTTGGCATAGATAGTCTCTTTCACCCCTCTTTCAAACCAGTAGTCCTCTTTGTCCAAAATATGGACTTTGTTGTTTTCAAAGGAATGGCCCGTGTCTTTTAAATGCATGTAGACTGCTGAATCTAGTCCTGATGTGATACACACCACACAAATCAGACATAGCAAATTTTCTAGGACTATCTGAATATCTATTTAGGTATTTATTAGGCCCTAATTATTTGGAACAGAGGAGGTAAAAACCTTTCCTACTGGACGGAACACGTGGTCAAGGCAAAATCTGTTGGCTGGGAAGGAACCGTTATGATTCTCTCTTTAAACCCTAACAGTCACTGACTTCTAGAAAAGTCCAACCCTGCCAAGACTGAGCATCAGTGTTCCAACTGTAACAGTCTGTGGATTGCTCTTCTGTCAAACCTAGGTGGGTCTCTGTTTTTCCCCAAAGGTCTTCTCTTCACAGTGGCATCTCCCTTGTTCCACAGTTTGGATCCTCTGAATTATGTTGAAGATTTTATCTTGGTTATCTATGGTTCTCATTGGGGCGATATCTTACTGTTTTCAAATATGAGCAAACCAACCAGTACAAGGAAGTAAATAGGTTACTGATGTAACATAGTAAATTTTGTTATTTTTCAGAGTTTGGTTTCCAAATGGTACAAATCTTGCTGAACCTGTTGCCCAGGTCTACTTTTTGCCACCTTCATGTATTCCTGGCTGTATGTACTGTCTTGAAGATTGAATTATAATTTCCTGAAAGAGCAAAGTTTAAATAAACTAGTGCTTATCACTTTGAAAATAAAACACTATTATACATATCTTTGCCAAATCAAACTTTACTTTTATCTCAAGGCTTATTAGGAACTTTAATTCTGTCACATAATAAGCAACAGTATTACGGGTAGTCCTTTACTTATGACAACAGCTGAACCCAAAATTTATGTTACTAAGTGAGACATTTGTTAAGTGAGTTTTGGTCCTGTTTATGATCTTTCTTGCCACAGATGTTTAATGAATCCCTGCAGTTGTTAAGTTAATAACACGTTGTTAAGTGAATCTGGCTTCCCTATTGACTTTGCTTGTCAGAAGTGATCACATGATCCCAGGGCACTGCAACTGTCATATGAACAGTTGCCAATAATTTGAACTTTGATCACATGACCATGGGGAAGCTGCAATGGTTGTGTGAAAAATAGTTATAAGTCACTTTTTTTCAGTTCCGTTACAACTTCAAAAGGTCACTGAATGAACAGTTGTGAGTCAAATGTTACTTCTACTTCAATTTGCCATCCACGCTTCCACAGAAGGTTGTTGTCTTCTTATCTTCATATTGTCCTAATTGTGGGTGTGTGATTTGCAAAATACTGGAGTGCCTCACCTGTTGGATGCTCTACAGTAGCCCAAAACCACATATGTATTACAGTTTAATTTCATGTGTATTACAATCACTTTGCAAATCCTGTCTAGAGTTAAATCTGGTTGTAATTAGTTTGAGTTGTTATTGTTGTTTGGTTACAGTGTTATTTAAACAAATGTTTAAAGATGCTTTATGTTCAATTTTGGCATTAGATGTTTTGGCATTTTTATCCACTTATTGAGTACTTCCCAAGAACTAATCCTAGAATAGATTGGGATTTTCATTTGATGGTATTAAAGGTTATCATCAGGATGTAAACTGTTCCAAGTAAAGCTGCCTTTTGCAATTGATTGATGGTGATTTTGTCCATATTGATGGTATTCAAATGGCAGATGTTTTGAGACTGTACCTAAGGCACCTCTTACCATTGGTATTATCTTGTTTCTTTCACCGGTTATTCTACATATGTTTTCAGGTCTTTGCATTTTATGATTGTCTCTACTTCTTTCTCTTTTATTCTGTCTTCTCCAAATACTGCAATATCCACAGTCCAGACTTTTTTCTTTCTTACCAAAAGTTAAGTCTGGGGTGTTATATGGCAGATGCTTGTCTATCATAATTCTGAAGTCAGAGAACATTTTAGCTTCTTCCTTACTTTGACCTCACCAGTTCTTCCTTACAGCTTATACTTCTGTTTCTTTTCAGAAGTGGCATTTGCTGTCTGTTGCTATATCTCAATTCTAGTTTTGTATTCATTTGTTATTAAGGCTTGACCTACTGCTACCAGAATTAGCTCTTCTGTCACTTTTTTCATTTCCATACTCTTAGCCATTGCCAGATCTATCTACTTTGCCTATTTTTTTGATGGACTGGTCATTTAATACTTTGCCTTGGCATGTCTTTTTTCTAATTTCATTTGGTTGGTCTTGTAGGCCAGTTTAATCTCTCCAGTACCCAACAAGTCTTCATGATATAATAGCTGTATTGCATCTTCTTCACGTCCTTCAGATATTCTTCCAATGCTCTTTTTTCTTTTTCAGTTGGCTGATGTACACATTTTTTTCTTTTTACAACCATGTAATCCCTTGATTCGGGGTGGAGTCAGGGCAACTGAATGGAGCTGAATATTCATCGGCTGATTGACCTTCCTGACATCTATGCGGAATTCACAGCGGATATATTCTCTTTGTGCCCTGATAAGGAAATATCTGTCACTACTTAGGACTGAACTATCTAGGATTGAACTCTCAATCTTCCAAGTAGAGGGTGAGAGTCTTCGCCTCTAGGCCAATGCATCACTCATCCGGTCGACACATATATTTTGAAAAATTTGCATAATAATAATTTGCATCACCTACATTAAAACATTTGTACCCACCTATTCTTTAAGGAATTTGCTATATCAGTACTCTCCCAATTTTATTCACACATTGTGTGATGGGCTACATTGAAATTACAGGTGTCAATGGTCATTCAGTGAACTTCAAACTCATGTTCATAATACTAATCAATATACTTCAGTAACATAAGGGGCATGGGAAGGTAAAGCTGTTATTTTGAGATTTCCATTTTTATTTGGTAGTGCTCTGGAGATACTTAAGCTATCTAGATGTTTAGTTCCCTATCTTTTTCTTGGCAGATTGCCTGAAGCAGGTCATTGAAGATGGCCAGTAAGCAAGGGTACAGTTGTCTCTCAGATGGCTCTCTGGATATTCCAATATCTAGCCCTGAAGGCACCCCGAGTCTCAGTCCTCATAGTCCAGGACTATGTCTTATATCTCCTCCAATTGCAGAATCTCACTGGCTGAGCAATGCTCAACCACAGCCTGATACTCCACCAGAAATGAACAACACTTTAGAAAAGTTGCTTGCTCCAATAACTGAAAAATTGAAATATTTGCTGAAGAAAGCAGAAGACTTCCAGACTTACCTTCTGTACAGGTGGGTTAAGATATGGAAATATGAGCAACCTTTTGACAGCACGATGCTGAAACTTGACTTTAATTATTTTAACATGGCCAAAGATAATCTAATACTATATCTAAAGCAGCAGTGGTCAGCACATGTCAGCTCCATCCAACCTTGGCTGATTTCAAAAATATTAATGGGATTATATAATACCTAGATAGAATCCCCCAGGAAATTTCACAGCTGTAGAATTCTAGCAACTGAAAAGTTAAAATCAACATGAATGCAAATGTACTTTCACCTTATAACCAAAGCAAACTAGATGAACATGACCATTAGGAACTGAGGTCCACTTCAATGAGTTTTGAAGATACGTATAGGGATAAAATTAAATATATGATCAAAAATTTCTGACACCCAAATGTTAAAACAACAAAAATAAAATGGCTTTTTATTCCTCCATCAAAAATAAAAGATTAATAGAACCGTTTTGAGATGGGAAGGGTTTCAATTCAGACTTCTGGGCTCGAATCTTTCTATTGTAAAAGTGTGTATTTTGTCTCAAGCTTCAGGTGGTTGATCTTGGAATTCAGATAAAGAATAAAATAAATACCACAAAGTGAAATCTGGCTGTGAAATGCTAAGGTTTCTGTGGGCCTCTCACAATCAATAACAAGCAACCTAGTAGAAAATCTGACAGATGCAAAAGCAAAAGACAAATAGAAATGAGCCAATCTACCCCAAATTTTGATATGCAGGACAGTATTATAGGTGCTTTTGAATGATTACTTGTTGGATTTTTGCTTGGTTTCCCTCTACATCTTTGTCTTATTTCCTATAAGTCTTATTTCTTGGCTAATGTCTTACATTTCACTCTATTTCTGCATCACTATTGCCGTGTCTATTTTTTCTATTCCAGTGTTCTTAGTTCTACAGCTACACTTCTATTACTTTGCACTATCTTCTATTTCTATATCTCTATATTGCTGTATGTATGTATGTATGTATGTATGTATGTATGTATGTATGTATGTGCTGTTCAGCTTCCTTTGGGTATCCCACGTCATTGTAGTGCTTTTAAAGTTGTAGCAACATTTCAACAGAATCTCATCTGCCATCATCAGGCTTCTGTATTGAGTTTGTATGTGGGTCAGGCTATCATAGCCATTAGTTTTAAATTTGAGGCTAGCCTATTGCTGTCCCAGGATGGGTTTTTTTTACATCCTGATTGGTTGGGAGTCTTGGTCTGTGTTTATTGTTCTTGGAGTTTGTTTGATTCGTGTTTCTGATTTCTTCTGTCTGTTTTGTGGCTTTGATTGTCTGGCAACACTGTGTTCCTGTATTGGAGGCTTTCAGTGCAGCTTGGCTTCGTGTGAAAGGATGGCTGTTATCTATTAGGAAGCTAGGTTTCATCTGGGTGCCTGGTGGGGGTGTGTCTGAGCTGGAGGTATCAGAGGGAGTCTGTTTGTGCCCAGGTGTTTGCCTGGCTTGTGGCGTGGAGATCTTTCTATTTGAGAGTGCAGGCTTCCAAATGATTGACAGTCTGGTGGAATCATCTCTTCTATTCATGCTTTCAGGTCTTTTTTCAATCTCTATGGCTTCTCTGATGATTCTGTGGCTGGGGTTTTCTATAGTGGCTAGGGTTTTAGTGCCATTGAAGTTGATGCTATGACCTGTGGCTTTCATGTGTTGGACTAGTGAGGAGGTGTGTTCCAGCTTTTTTACTGCATTTTTGTGTTCATCCAGGCAGGTACTTATTCTTCTATTGGTCTGGCCAATGAATGTGGCCAGGCATGATGCACAGGGAACTTCATATATGCCTTGGTTTTCCAGGTCAATTTTGTCTTTGTGGTTTCTAAGGATGGCTGCTATTTTTTTGTCTGTTTTGAAGGCAGTCTTGATGTGATGCCTGTGTAGTATCTACACAGATACTACATACAGATACAGATAGTATCTTTCACGCAAAGCCAAGCTGCACTGAAAGCCTCCAATACAGGAACACAGTGTTGCCAGCCAATCAAAGCCACAAAACAGACAGAAGAAACCAGAAACACCAATCAAACAAACTCCAAGAACAATAAACACAGACCAAGACTCCCAACCAATCAGGATGTAAAAAAAACCATTCTGGGACAGCAATAGGCTAGCTTCAAAGTTAAAACTAATGGCTGTGATAGCCTGACCCACATACGAACTCAATACAGAAGGCTGATGATGGCAGATAAGATTCTGCTGAAACATTGCTACAACTTTAAAAGCACTACAATGACGTGGGATATACCCGAAGGAAGCTGAACAGCACACATGTGTAAGTACCTGCAAAAACTTAAAAAAACATGTAAATATATAGATATAGTTCATATTTATCTATTGTACTGCAATATTTTGGTTGTTCTTTTCAGCAGAACTGCTACTGTACTGGCAAATTGTGCTGTCCTCATGGTGGGAAAGACATCCAGAAGGAAGGAAGGAGCACAAGTGCTTTCAATCTGCCTAGCAGCTCTTCTTCTCATAGACAGGAAGGAGAAATACAATGAGTCCTGAATGCTTTTTCTCTGTGTAGAGCTTTTCTTGAAATACCAGTTGCTGAGATTGTTTGAACATGGCTTGTTAACTTCAAGAAATATGACTGATCAGAAGATCTTGGCCTTCTTGTGAGCTTGTTCAGTACGCATTTCTTTCTCCGTGATGTTTCTTTCACTTAATCCCCAGTTTATGACTAATATAAGGATAAAATATCCTTTGTTGTACAGGAGTTAAAACATTTTTGCACTTACTTTAACACTATCCAAGGGTTGCCTCAAGATACTTAAACTTCTGTTACCCATTAACTTGGAGGATAAGTTAATGCTGGTATACAGAAGCATCCATGTAGGTAAAAAAAATATCAACCATGTAAGGCAAGATACAGATTGGCAATGGAGATAGCAAAGTTCTTGCTGGTATACAGGAGCATCCATGTAGGTTAAAAAAATCAACCATGTAATCTAGGCCTTATCTTTTTCTTATGTATCTTTCTCATATATTTTAGAAAGAGCTAGCTGACTTTAGTGATACTCTTGTGACTGCTAACATAACTGTTTTGATACTTCCATCCCCCCAACATGTGGAGTTTATTACCAAATCAAGGACATTAAAAAGTACTTTAGCTCAACAGAGGGAAAGGGCCTGGGTCTTCAAAATTAATTAAGAAAAAAACATCTGTATCTAACCTATGCTTGCTGTAGGTTAATCTAGTTGAAACTCAGATCTAATCCGACTTTTTGTTTGGGCATCTGTCATGATTTGAATTTTTGGTTTCTGATTGGTAATACAGAAGGGAACCCTTAATGATGCAAAGTTATCCATTACTTTTTACTTCGTCCCAGAGTTTTCTCTTATTTTTAGACCCCTTTCTCAGAATAGGATGAATCATGAATTGAACATGCTAAATTCTGTTCTTCTAAACATCTTTAATAGTTATTGTTATATAGTTTGTTTCAAAGAGTAATATCAAACAGGCTGGGAAGGCATTGAACAAGATAAGTCAGGAATTCAGATATGAAAGAGAATTTCTGTATTGTTTTTCCCATTAGGATAGTCTGCAGGCCCTGCATAATTGATTCCTTGCTGATTCCAGTAGGCATCCTGGTGCCCAAAGGCAGCAGTATCCATAGATTCTTCTACCAAGCTCTTTGCTATACCTCAGTTAAAAAGAGGAATCTTCCACATTTTGAACCCAGCCTGGAGTTGTTGTTACAGTATTCCCTAGGGGCAGCATATATATGACACATGTGTAGTGTGTGTATGTGTGTGTAGTAGTACTAGAAGCACTAGCAGTTGTGTCACAGTGCTGAGCAGGGAGTAAAGACAGGGTGCTCTCCTTGACGTCGTGCTCTCCTATTTTCAGCAGAGACAGAATGCAGAAGGAACAGTTTGCCAAAGCCATGCCCACCTTTTTGCAGATGTGCCAGCCATATTTCCACTATTTGGAATCGACAGCACGTAGCTGCACACCTTATTTAAGACCTCCACAGGAGCCAGTCCGGAAAAGAGTGAGTGTTCCCATTGAAGCCCTTGTTCCTATTACATCCAGTTTGGGGGTGGGGGGAAATCAAAGAGAACTACTCTGCCTTTTTATGGAACTAACTTGAGAATGACGGAGGGGAGGAGAAATAGGTTCCAAATAGAAAAACTCTTCAAAATTCTGATTTCTTTAGTTTGTGGAGGGAAATTGAGATTCATTCCAGACATTTCAGTTATACTGTGTCTATAATCAGATGCTTCTTGTGTACAGTACCAAAATTACAATGTAATTTCAACTCTATCCACCAAAGAATTTATCATTTTTATCATAGTTCTACATTTGTCTTTCACAAAAAAATACCTCTCAAAAGTAAAACAGACCCAAACTCTTATCTTAAGGAAACTATATAAATATATTAGAAGGGAACATTTCGAGATAAATTGGCTAAAACAAAGTGACACTAAACTGAGCTGATCAATGTAACAGGATAGTTGGTAAACCTAATGGGTCACTTCCCCAGTTTTTAATATTTTGAAAGTTATTTGACGGATACCTGCAATCATGTTCACATCTCCCAATCTCCCAAGTGCTGAAAATGTGCAGAGATTACCATGAGCATGCAGTGTTCTTTTCAGCCAATCAGTAGGGGAGTACAAAGAGCATTGTTCAATAAATGTTCCATCCCGTACTTCGTTATGGGCCTTGGACTAACAAGAATCCTGTCCTACCCACTGCAGCTGAAAAAGGAAATAATTTGCTACTATCCATCCCCAAATCCATATTACGATGAGGGAAAGCAGTATTAAGGAAGGTATATTCACATATACAATATATACAATATATTCACACATTCACTACAAATGATTCTTTTTTACATTTAACAAAAGTCTCCAAAGGTGAAATAATAGCAAATTGATATTGGGAATACAGGAAAGGATAAATCTCAAGTTCCCACTAACTATTCAGGAGCAGGGGTGGGACTTCTCTCTCAAAACCAGACAATACTGTACAATGGTACAAATCTGGAGCTGGTTCTGAATCAGCGCAAATGCTCTGTTTGAAAATGCTGTAGGTTAGGTGGAGAAGGTTACACATGCCTCTCAATGTGGGCATGTTAGATTCCCAGATCCATAAAAGGCAGATATACATAGATTACCACAGATGACCATTCCCACATGATTGTTTCCTTTAGTTATTATTCAACATACACCTTAATATTCAGGTGTCCTCCATCATTTTCTTGCTGAAGAAAGTCCACAGTTTCCTCGAAACCTGAGACATTTCTGACATCGTTCTAATAACTCGGGGTTTTGCAATGCTTCAGTTGTCCTTAAAGGTGATTGTTCTGTCTTTTCCAGAGAAGTATTTTCTTTTCACTTCATCCCTCCTATTGTTGTTTTTCCTCCATACCCCAGCAAGCCTTCCTTGTATCACTTCTGCACTGCAAAGAGTCTACAATATGGGCACACTTGCAAAGGGTGTTTCCTTATTCGAAGAACTGCTTGACAATGCCTATCAAGATTGCCAAAGAATGGTTCACAGTTCATACACTCACACTTCCCTGCTTCTTCCCTTTCAGAGGACACCTTTGAGGTTCTTGAGGAGCAAAAAATGAGAAATAGACAGATCCTCTGTGTGTGTGTGTATGTGTGTGTGTTTAGGGAGGAAGCAAACCATTATAAAGGATTATCCTCCTTTCTGAAAGAAGATAAGTTTGAATTTACAAACCCTGAACCATGGCACATTCAGTTCCTATCATTTATTTATTTTTTGACAGGAAATGCTCCAGGTTTTTCCACCTACAGCTGGGCACAGAACTTAGCAACGTGCTTATAGGATGACAAGAATAGACCTCCCTATACTACTAACCCAGTGACATTTGCTCCTCTATTAGCAATGTTTCAGCAATATGTATTGCTTGTCTGTGGAAACCCTCACAGTCCTCCAGTGTAGGACAATGCTAAAATAGGCTTTTATTCAAAGAATGCATATTTGGATCATGACATCCTCCATTTGTAACCCACTTCCTTTCTCCTAACACTTTTTTTTCACGATAAAATTAATGATTGGGAAGATGAGAGAGAACAAGTGCACAATGTCTTTCGGGTTGGAAATACTGAAAGCTGTCCAGTCTCACAATACTCAGATCTTGCTGTCTAATTCAGGGTAAGTAATGGAAGGTCTGTGGCAGAACAGAAAAAGGAGGAGATACATTTCTTCCTCACTTTTTCATCTTTTTTTGTAGTTGAAAACTGTGCTTTTTCCTCTTGCTGAGAGGGAAGGAGGCAGTAAGAAATACCCCAGCCTTAGTGTATCTCTTCAATTTCAGATATGAGGAATTTGGCTGTAACATTCCCACCCCTTCCCCCTGAAGCTTCAGACCAAGTTTTAGCTAATGGAAGAACAGAACTGAGTTAGCAAAATAAATATTGGGGATTAGCCTGGTCTCAAGGATTTGCCTGACATTGTTCAAGGCCTCGGTTTTTAGCTTGCAGTCTCAAAACATTTGTTTTTCCACTTGCCACAGCTTCTGGAAATTTCTCAGCAATTAGCTTGCCAGCTTGAGCAACTGGTGCTGATGTACGCTTCCTTCAGCTTTGTTTCTCTTGAAGACACGGACCCATTCAGGTACAAAGAACTCACTGGGAAAAGATTAGCTCTATGTACTTGGTGTGATTGAGTTATTTATTTATTCATTTCAGTTTGTATAAATGTCCCTCACACTTATGTGACTTTGGGCAGCATGCAAGTCAAAACAGGAATAACAAACATTCATATAAATAAAAATTAAAATAAATAAACTGTTAAAACAAATTAGCCAATGCAAGATGATACAAGGTTAGACAAAAATGTTTCAGAAGTGATCTTTGCTAATCATTCAAATGTGTAGAATTGGAAAAAATATTATTTCAAATAAAATCAAGACTTGGCATATGCCACAAAGCACACATTTACGGTGTATTTTTGCTCTCTGAAGTACTGTTAACAGACAGAAAATTGAGTAGCTTTTTAAAGTTTACTTAAAGATTCTTTTTAAAAACATCTAAATCTAGGATGATCCTGTCCCATTTTTAGGAATACTGAAAGGAAGCTTAAGGTTCCATTATGTTTTGATAATTTAGATTCACATTCATAATTTTTCTCCAAAAGTTACTGATTTATTTATTTTTGTGCAAGCAAGAGGAAATTGCTGTTGGTTTTGAATCTGTCCTGTTGTCTCAATTTTCTTCTTACTTACATGCATAAACACATCTGTCACTCCGTATTTGTCTCAAAATCTCCACCAGTGTATCATGTTTCTTCTGTGGGAAATTTTGGATGAATGAGACTCGGCAAGTTTCCATCTTTAGATATTGCATCTCAGCACCATACACAGCTGCTCATGTTCCCCACAATCTTTATAAGAAGATGCGCTGGAACCTTGACATCTTGGAGGGGTCTGCTGCTCGGAATCAAACACTTCGGACAGAATAGTGAGTTGCTTGATATACTGAGGATATTTATTTAATTTTATTAAATCTACATGCTACCCATCTCACTAATAGAGCCACTTTGGGTGGCTTGCAGAAAGTAAAAAAGACAAATATACAAGCAATTAAAGTTTTAAAAAGCTGTATAAGAAACTAGAACCAAGAAGATGGACAGCACAGAGATGATATCTTCATCTTATCCCATCAACTATCTCCAGTGGTGAGCACCTCTTCAAGGCCCCAAGCCAACTGGCAAAACCAGGTTTTGATTCCTTCTGGAAGGCTTAAAAGGTGGGAGCAGTTCCTGCCTCTAGTAATAGAATGTGGGAGGGGGGTCACAGCACAAAAGGCTGTTCTCCTTGCACCCACCATCTGAGATTAGCAGGTGGGGTCTGCGATAGGCTCCTTCTGCTGGAGTGAATAGAGTAGGCAAGTTCCATTAGGGCAAGATAGCTCCTCTGATATCCTGGATCCATGCATTAAAGGTAAAAACCAATACTTTGAATTGGACCCAAAAGTAAACTGCAGCTGATGCCATGGTGATATTATATGTGCCACTCTAGGGCCCCCAGAGCTATTTGTGCTGCTGCATTCCAGTCTATCTATAGCTTCCAAATAGTCTTTAAGGGTAGCCTCATGTGGAATGCATTACAGCAATCCAACCGAGAGATAGCCAGGGCATGAGTGACTTGCACGGAGTCTCATAATCCAGATAAAGGCATTACTTATTCACAGTATGAAGTTGTGCAAGTATCCTTCTAGCCATGACTGTCCTGTGCTCTTTGAGCAGAAGTCATGAGTGTAGGAGAATCCCTAGGTTGTATACCAGGTTTGTCTGAAAAAGTTCCCATCCAGAACTAAAGATGATAATCAACCAGATCCCAAGGCTCCTAAAACCTACAGCACTTCATTTTATCAGAGTTCAGCTGTAACTTGTTGTCCCCCATTAAGACACCCACACCTTATGCATGCATTGCAAAAGGGTAGCCACAGCATCATTTGGATCATTGGGAATGAAGATGCAGAGCTGCCTAGTGATATCTCATCCCATGATGTTGGATGATCTCATCCAGCAGTAAGATATATGGCAAGAGTGGATATGACTTAGCTAGACAGATCATTTAACAATATATCTCCCTTTCCATACTTCTGGTGATGAAAGAATGGTGTCACTTCAAAGCTACTCCATGTTATGTAAGTTTTTCTTTGGTCTTAACTAATATTTATTTCTTGAGTTTCCCAGAGACTGTTTGACCAGCCAACCATTTCACTGCTTCCATGCAATCTTTGTGTTGTAGCTACTTCCTATGCTTCCGTGATACAGGAGATGAAACAACTGTGAAAATGCAGAAGCTTTGGTCCATAGGACGCTGGGTGCCTATAGATCCTGACAGTGAACACAGTTCTGATGTGCTATCCTGGTAGGTGTGCAGACCTAGGGATAGGCCATTGACATAACACTTATACGGACTGACTTAATGTAATGGTGTAATGGTTAAAGCATCAGGCTAGAAACTGGGATATTGTGAATTCTAGTCCCACTTTGAGCAACTGGATGATCTGGGTCAGTCATTTTCTTTAGATCCAGGAAGGAAGCAATGGCAAACTATTTCTGGAAAACTTTATCAAGAAAACTGCAGGAATTTCTCCAAAACTCTGATTAAATTGAAGAAAAAAATGCAAATAGTTTCTCAGTTGAAACTGTGGTTGAATTTGTTCATGTGTTGTGAGATTAAGGAGCTTTTGTCATGCCTTCTGACTGCTAGTTGGTGTTCATGGATGTGCTCTGCTAACCTTCTGCCATTATGCCTTACACAGTGGCTGTTACAGTCCTTAAGGCACTGTCCCACTGCACTTACGGATGCAAAGAGGATGTAAAACATTAAAAAAAGCTTGCCATCCATTGGAAAACGCTTTGCATCCATTGTGTATTCACTGCATACGTGTTTCATACGCTCTATCTGTTGAGCATCTGTCCACTGCGATTTCATCCGTGCAAGAAGTTTTGAGCTGCACAAAACTTTGTGAGCAGATGAACTTTCCGCCGCGTATGATGTACATCCGCAACATATACAGGCAACAAACATTCTATGTCCGTTATCATCCGTTAAATGTCCGCTGTATCCTCTTTACATCCTCTGGCCATCCCCTCAACTCACATTCGCTGCAGCTGAAAACGGAAAGAGGGAGGAAACAAAAGGTACACGGAACATCTACACAGCGTTAGTAGCACGGAAATAGAAAGGATGTAAGCGTATGCATCTCGTATATAAAGTATTCAAAACGGACAAAATGTTTGTATCTGGGATGTGTCTCGTATATTTAGGATGTCTGGAGTATGTCTAGAGCGTGTAGAAGGACACCTAGCGGACAACCGATATTTTCTATAAAAAAAGGGAGAAAATCATCTGGATCGCTGGGATGGTGGACCATACAGTCCCACTATGGTTGCACTGGAGGTTTATCTATCCCACAACTATCCTTATCTATCCCACAAGCATGCAATGGCTTAACAATTTTTTCAAAGTTTTCACCAACACTTTATTAAGTAAAAAAAAATGAACCAAGTAAACTAAGTGTCTTAAGCAAAAAATAACCTTTATTAACTTTCTTAGGTAAACTTTATGACTTTATTAAATAAGCAAAATGAACCAAGTAAAGTGTCTTAAGTGTCTTAAGCAAAGATAACCTTTATTAACTTTCTTAGGTAAACTTTATGTCTTTATTAAATAAGCAAAATGAACCAAGTAAAGTGTCTTAAGCAAAGATAAACTTAACAAGTAAACAGCTCAGTCTCTGACACTATTCTCAGTCACTCTGAGTCATGTCCATGGTCTCAGCTGTTAAGCAGGCAGGGACTGTGGAGGTGGCTGTGGCTTGAGTGCTGGTCTGAGGCACCATTGGGGTGCTTGGCCCCGAGAGTACAACGGGATGGTGTGTTCAGGAAGCTCTCAGAGAGCTGACTCAATCCCATGAGGTTGAAAGGCCCTTCATCAAGGACTTGAGATGTCAGGCCCAATACTGATGACAGATTGTCCATTGACGGGCTTGGCTGTGGGGTGGAAGAAGTGGGGTGGAGGAGTGTAGTGGGGCTGTCTGGTCTGCAGTGGGTGAGGACTGGCGTCTATGGTGTGCGATGAACCTGGGCCTGGACTGGGAAGTTCTGCTTCTGCTGTGGGAAGTCCTGGTAGTCGTAGCCTTGGTAGGTGAGGGGCTGTTGAAAGCCATGGAAGGGCTGTGACATTGCCTGGAGTGGAGGAGCAGGCCTGGACTGGGTAGGAGCAGCTTCAGCTGGGCCTTGAGGGTTGTGCAGAAGTGCTGTGATCTTCTGCTTCATCACCTGGTACTGGGCCTTGGGCAGGTCCCTGAGGGTCTGGCTCACGTAGATAATGAAGGGCTTCCGGTCCGAGGATGGTATGTCGCTGTGGACCAGCTGAGAGAGAAGATCTGTGCTGGTCTTCATTGTGTCCCTGATCTCCAACAGCACACTGTGTTCCTGGCCCTCCAGTCTGCCTCTCTGCCTGCATCCTCTGGAGCTGGGGGTTGGGGTTGGAGTGGGTTGGCCTCTGGTGGCTGCCACTTCTTCCTCCATTTGTGACAGCAGGGCGTCATCCTCCACGGGATCCTCCAAGTCTGCCAGCATGGGGAGTGCAGCTGTCGGAGCCGTGGAGCCCTCTGAAGACACCTGCCTGGACAGGGTAGCTGGCTCCTTGCTGGAAGAGGACTGGCTGTCTGTGGGCTGTCTGAGGGAGAGGGGTCTCAGAGGGGCTGCTCCTCGGTGGCGGATCTCACCCTCTAGGAAACTGCACTTGGTCATGACATACATCTCCCGGTCAGTGAGCTTGACAGTGGCCTGCCCGGATTTCTTGATCTGTAGCTTGCCATACCAGGTGTGCATATGCTTCCACCATCCCAGGAGTACTTCTGCAGTGTAGGCCAGGCTCTCTGCCTTGTCTCTCCAAGCTGCCTGCTTCTTCTTGGTGTCGCAATACAGTCTGTGGCCCTTTCTCCAGAAGTATTCGTTCTCCCTCAGCCATTCCAGCACCTCATCCTCATGCTCCCTGGAATCGGTGAATTGTTTTCTCTCTCCCTTCTGCTTCCCTTGCCTCTTCCTCCCTCTGGCAGGGGCTTCAGCAGGGCCTTCAGGGGCTGGAGCAGCAGGGCCTTCAGGGGCTTGAGAGCAGGGCCTTCAGCAGCAGGGCTTTGAGGGCCTTGGAGCTGGTCCACCACAGCAGCAGCAGCTTCAGAGTCAGTGCCAGTGGGTGGGATGCTGCTTCTGGTCTTCTTCCCCTTGCCAGGGCTTGAACGGGCTTCCTCTTCTTGCCTGACTGACGAACCATGGTGTTCCTGCAAGATGTATGTGGCAGCACATCTTTCCCCTCTATGCTGACTGCATGCGTGCTGCATCCTTTTATATCCGCGGAGCTGATGCAATTCATACTCCCTGCATGCGCAGTGAATGCTTTGCATCCAATATGCATCCGCGCGGCATCCCCTTTGTTTCCTATAGGCGTCCGTGATGCATCCACTTCATCCGCTATGCATCCGCCCCTTCCGCTATGCGTCCGCTTCGAAATTCTTCCCCGGAACCCCTTCGGAGGTGTCATCCGCTTCCATCCGCTTTCATCCACTAGACTTCCTGTGAACATCCGTTTAACATCCCTGCTACATACTACCCACGTCCGTTCTTTTCCGTTCTTTTTCATTCTGTTTATGCAAATTTTCGCCACTTTTTGGAGCAGATGACAACAGATGGAGCCACCCCTGAAATTTTGCTCATCCGCTGTGTCCTTTATGCATATGTTTTGCGTCCGTTGGCCAATGGGACCTAGCCTTTACATTGTATATTGTAGATGACTCCTGCTTTTTCTTCTTAGGTTACCAGATCTCTTGGTTTACTTAAGATTTTTGAAGGACTTTAATTGATTTGTGTGCCATTGTGATATGAAGTGGTTGTAGTATTCTGTTGATTGTCTCCAAGATGGTTTTTTTTTAATATATTAAGGAGTATTATCCTTTTCATAGATTGTGCTGCAACATGTTGTCTGGTCAGGGACTTTGTGATACAGTTGCCTGAGTCTTCAGTTAAAAGATGTTGTCCAAGTGATCTGCTTCTTCTTACTGGCATACCAGGTAGCTGCAGTGAATTTGTACTTATCTAAATAATATTCATATACATCTTCTCTTGAGGGAATTTCTTTGGGTTGATGCTTTGGTAGAAGAATAGTTAATTAGTATTGGTAGTGTTTCAAAAGATTTTGTCAGACCTGCCCCAACATAGATATTTAGGAAAGAAGGACCCTCCATTTGGTGAAGTGATATGTTCTTTCACTAGAGTTAAGTGGTTGTAACAAATGTAAAGCTAGATCTGAATATTCCCATGCAAAGGTTACACTTTCCCCAGCCCTCCCCGTCAACCAGTCCATCAGTGTCCAATAAGATGCTGTTATGATGTTTTGGGAACGGCTTGGCACCTCTCAATTCTCTTTCACATTCAGTTCCCAGGCCAGGTGTCCTTGGAGGCTGGTTTATTTTGGTTTGGCACCTCTGGTTCTGGTCAATGTGTCTCCCCTCCCAGGCCCATATTTTACTACCCCAAATTCCTTCCCCCTCTGTTACAATTTATGGCAGTATGCCAGCAAAGTGAAGAATCTGGAGATGGCAGACCTAACAGATTTAGTAGGTTTCTAATTTGCCATCATTTTCTATGCTGGTGAGGACAGCAAGGAAGGGTAATGTGTTGTTATTTTCTTCTTCTCTTGTGAATTTTATTCCTTTGAATGTGTTGTTGCTAATTGTCTCATGTATCTTCTCTAATCATTTCTTATTAAGATCTAGATAGCAGATCCATAATTTTGTATTCAAATACATTATCTTCAATCTCCAATACTTTTCTTAAAGGATAAACTTGATAAAACAATGTAATACAATTGTACTAGTTACTCATGCATTCATGAACCACATTTGAAAATAGCATAGATGGGCCATCATTCCATCATTGGAATGCTCCATCATTGCTACTTGTCCTTGGTAGCTATGTTCCTACCAAGATTATGTTCAGAAACAGTACTTTATCTATGTGTATTACTGCTTCCAAATTCGTTAAAGGAAAACACACATATATTTATCTATCTGTGATTTATATATAGTAAAATGATACTTGAAATAGTTTGCATTGTGTTTGGCATCAACAAAACATTCTAATGGGAAATGAATAATGCATTCATAATTCTTCAGAATAAGAATTCTACATGGAAATTTAGAGTATTGCACATCACAGCATTATTGCAATTTTTATCTAAAACAGTTTCTTATTTATATAATGTGGGATGTAGTTGAAGTGTGTGAGACAAAATTGATTCTGTGTGTGAGTGTGTGCTGTAACTTCCCACTCATTTTTATTGTGGTAAAAACAAATGTAGATGATGCCATCTGCTTGATTGAATATTATGACTGAATTCAATATTGTGACTGGTGATTGACAGTAAACCAAAAGCCCTTTCTGAAAAACATATACAAAGAAGCACTTCTGAAGATTCAAACACAAAATGTAAAAAGATAAATACTGACTATATACTTATCTCTGGGAAAAGATAGTTTTATAATAGAAATCTGATGCTTCCAGAGAACACGTTTATTCTGTTGCGTCCAAAAGGATGATAGTCTTCCAAGTGTAAACCGCCTATGCTTTCTATTTTATTTTTCCATTATTTTTCTATTTTTTAAAAAAGCAGGAAATTCACACATGCATAGTGTTTTAAACATACATACAAAAATAAGACATGCTGTTCATCCAAAGTATCTTGTGTTTGAAAAAAATGAGAAATAGAACAGAGCAAACATATGCTTGAAAATACAATGTAAATTGATTTTCATCTGTATACACCCAACTTTTGAGAAAACAAATATGCAACATAACTTAGTGCCAGATTTATTTTATGCAAGTATACTTGCCATGTACTTCTAAAGCAGTAGTTGTTGAGGTAATTCCCCGTTAGGAGAATGAGCGAATACAGGGAGACGTAGTGAGAGAAGTGAAGAATAATATACAAACAGCACACAGATACACTATACAGTAAATGTAGGTTTTTACTTCCAATAAAACGTTTAAGCAAAGTTCAAACACAGTCCAAGTCATTCACGGTTAAATCAATCAGTTTTTAGTCCAGGGATAATCCAATAACAAAGCCCAGTATCAAAAACAGTTCAATAACAGACTTACATCTAATCCAAGAATAACAGTCAATTAGGAGGAACGGCAATACTCTCCAACAGAAGGAACAGAGACTCAAACACACACTCCTAACAACCCAGGTTTCTGGCTCCATCTTATGACAGTTTGAAAAACCACACCCAATTACAGTTTTTGCATTTTCTTAAAGAGACAGTATTAAAATGTCCTGGTTTATATATTTCCAATGAAAATAACTGTTGGGTGATATGTTCGTAACAGTGGTCGCCAACTGGTGGGCCGTGAGAAAATTTTGGTGGGCTGCAGAGAAATCTCACCCCCAGAGCACCCCCACAAAGCAATTAATCCAGGCTGCACAGAAACACAAGGTTGCGCCGCCCACATGGTCCATGGGAACCCTCCCCACCCACTTACTCCTTACCTGGCAAACTTGCCTGCAAAATTTAAAATTATGAGTTTGGTGATCTCTAAGGTCCAAAAGATTGGCGACCCCTGTTCTAAAGCATTCTACAGGAATGCCCTAAGAATGCCTAATTATTAAACAAGGGGACATGATTTCCAGAGCATTTACATGGATAGGATGGAGACAATAATTTATTTATTGAATTTATATTGCTGCCTATTTGCCCATGGTGACTCGAGGTGGCTTACAGAATGTAAAACCATATTTAAAACAAAACAACAACAATAAAAGCTAACAAAAAGAATCAAATAAATTAATAAAGTACAATAGAACAAAAACTGGGGAAAAAATAATCACCCCCCCCCAAATCCCACCCCTCACCCCGATGACAGCAGATCACATGAGCCATTTGATGGGTTCCATCCTGCTCTGGGTTCCCCAGGCCCACTGGCAAAACCAGGTTTACAGTGCCTTCCAGAAGAGTATTAGAGTGGGGGCCATTCTAATCTCTGGGGGAATCATATTCCAGAGAGAGGGAGCTACCACGAAGAAGGTCTTTCTTCTGGTTCCCACCAGGTGTATCGCCCTCAGGGATGGGATGGCAACATTCCCTGACTCCCTGTTCTAATAGGTCGGGTAGATGTAACTGGCAAGAGACATTCCCTCATATAACCTGATCCCAAGCATGAAGGGCTTTAAAGGTGACAACCAACACCCTGTATTGCACTCGGGAAGCAAATCGGCAAACAATGCAGCTCCCACAGGAGAGGTAAAACATGTGCATACCAGGGTCTGCACAAAACCATGCGGGCCGCTGCATTTTGCACCAACTAGAGCTTCTGGATGTTCTTCAAGGGCAGCCCCCTGTAGAGCGTGTTGCAACACTCAAGATGGGAAGTGACTAAGGCATGAGCGACTGTGAGTAGGGATCACTGATCTAGGAAAGGGCTTAACTGGTGCACAAATCTCAGTTGCGCAAAGGCCCTCCTGGCCACGACTGCTACCTGCTCTTCGAGCAGGAGTCGTGAGTCCAGGAAAACCCCTAGATTACGCACAGGGTCTCTTTGGGGTAGTGCCACTCCATTCAAGACTGAAGGTGGCAATTCTCTTTGAGCTAACAAATCCCAAACCCAGAGCCACTCAGTCTTGCAAGGGTTTAGCTTCAACCCATTGCTCCCCATCCTGCCCAATAGCTTCCATGCTAATAGCCTCACTGTGAGTGGGAGGACACAGCAACACTTAACTCATCACGGGCCGAGACATACAGCTGAGTATCATCAGCATATTGGTGATACCTGAGTCGATGGTAATGGATGATCTCACCCAGCAGCTTCATAGAAATGTTGAACAGGAGCGGAGAGAGTACCGAGCCCTATGAAACCCTGTAAAGCAGTGGGCAAGGGCTGGAATTCTATGGTATCAAAAACCTCCAAGAGGTCAAATAAAGCAAGGATGGATGCACTATCCCTATCCGGTTCCCGCCAGAGATCATCCAAAAGTACGAGCGATGCCATTCCTGTCCCAAATCCAGAACACCTCTGACTTCTCCTTTTTTCTTCACACAGGGTATTGTGTCACCAGCCCACAGGGGATTACCAGCAGCTCCTAACAATTGGATTTGAGGAACCTTCCCACACCTTAGCTACAGACCTCTTAGTTCAGATGCTAAATGCTCAGAGTTCTGGTCTTCTTAATCGTGAGTCACCCTGCTGGGTGGGTCCAGGAGAACAGCTGCAGTAAAATGTGTATCACCTTAATATATACCACAATGCGTATTTCATGTATAAGCTTGCTGCACAGCATCACAAGCATTGCATTATCAACATCACCAATAGCACACTATAAAGAGCACTATTCCAGATGCTAGTGTTTTCACACCAGTCAAAAGAATGCTGGTGTTTTGTATTACAAGTATGAAAAATCTATATTTTGATAACTTTGTTTTGACGTAGAAAAAAAGCATTATAGAATTTTTATTTCACACCACACTTTAATTTCCTTAAATATATTTCTGAAACTATCTAGGAACGATTTGAGAGAATTTGTTTTAAGTTATTATATAGTTTCTTGAATATAACAACTCATACCAATTCCAATGTATTTTGAGGCTATTCCTTCATACTATTTAAGGCTGTAGATGTTAAGTACTGATACACAATATATCCGGGAGATCAGGCTGTGGAAAGGTATACTTCAGCTTCAGTTATAATTGTTTATTTATAATTGTTTATAATTATTTATTTACACATAAATAACAAAATTGAAACATCAAAAAATAAAAATTTAAAAACTCTTTTAAAAACAACATGAGCTGTTTAAATTTAGTAAACAAATCAAGCAGGAAGATTGGCAGTACAAAAGTTAGGTATTCTATAAAACATTAAACTGGCCAAAACATTCAACTGGCCATGCAAAACTTTCCTATCCTGCGTGACATTACTTCTTGCATTTAATGGGATTGTGACTGGGATATCTTGACTGTTTTGAAATTGTGACAAGCTGTATGTTTCTATGGGTTCACTATGGTAATTATTTTAAATGTTACAGTGCCAAATATTATGCTATATATTTTTTTCTTTTTTAAAAATCACCTTGTTTCAGAACAAATGATAACCTACAATAATTTAGTTTAGAAAAAAATGCAAGGAAATAAAAGGAATGTTCAGCTTTTTTTGCTTTTCTTCTTTTTTTAAAAAAGTGAATACTATCACCATGTATTTTGGAAATGTAGTTGCTGATTTTGTAAAACTAGGCTGGATATAGTCTTGTTTTTCTCTATTTGCAGTAATAATGGCTGGAATTCATTTGGAAGAATTTTATGTTCATTGGAGCTCAGAAATGCAGCCTGAAATTACTGCAACAAAAGGAACTACAGCACATATGGTATAATTTTTTGCAGGATACATAATAGGAACAGCTAGTGCCCAGTTATGGGGGAAGAAACTATGACCTTTAAAACACAGACCAGAGTTAAAATGTGAAGAAGAAAGTTAGGCAAGAATGCAGAATTAGAAGAGCATCTGTTATAAAGCAAAACAGAAATCAAAGGAGCCCTGCCATCTAGTGGCCTAAATATTTATTTCAAAAGTCAGCCATATTGGTGTATTGTTTTTGCAAATCTGTGGAACAGGATGTACACAAATTTTGCTATGTTTTGGTTTTGTGGAACTATACAACAAAATATAAACAAATGTAGATAACAGAAATGAAAATAAAAAATTATGGTAAACATAAATAAGAAAATATGTATTTTTATTTTGCAACACAGAAGAAAAACAATACAAACTTTTAAAAAGTCCAACAAATGCAAATATATTGCAAAATGACAATCATTAAAAAAATACATTTTAAACATTCATGTTCAGTACAGCTGTCTGCAATGACATTTGCATTATCAAAACTAATCTATTAATAAAATGTCAATACACATAATAATCAAATTATTTGAAATTTTCCACTATAATTTTCCAAAGTGATTCATTGCAATATTTTTTCAGCAAAATAATGTCTCATGATTTTCAATATTATTGTTCCAATAAAAGATTTTAATATCTCTGCATTTTACAATAAAAATGAAGTAGGTAGTAAGAGAAAATGAATTAATTTCTTAGATGGATTAATTTACATGCATTGTAAAATATAAACCAATACTCAGGATTTAGCATTGAAGATAATTGAATTATTATTCATTTCTTCCAAATTTTTCAACCCAAAACATTGACTAAAAGGATAATAATGCAATGTTAGTGAGGTATAATATCACCTACAGATTATTTTTATTATAAATTAAACAACCTATGACCCCTTGTTTATGATTCAGATATATTTCTTACCAGATTTCTCAATGCCTTCAACATTGGCAGAGCTTCTAATATATTGCCTTAATAGGAAAAATTCTTTAAATTTCAGAGAGATACTCATCTGTCTGTAAAGTAGCATGTTGAACTTTTTAGCACAGTTAAACACCAGCAATTAACCACAGCAAATTCAGTTTATAAACAAATAAACAAAATTCATAAACTCAGTTTATGTCATGTTTTATGATAATATTTATGTCATAAAATATTTTATAAAATTTGCCAAATTTCAATTCCATGGGAGATATGAGGTACATTCAAATTTTTTTGACCATTTCACACAGGTAAAGGTCATACATAGACAAACAGTTCAAATAGTATATAGATTTATGGGGACTTGCTGAAATAATTTACTGTAAAAGGAATTTGCTTGCCACAAGAAAGTTTGATGAGATTAATTAGGTTTAGTACCCAAATTATCCTGCAGACTCTCAAAAGCAGCCTAAGACTTCTATATTATATTTTTGACAGTTCCTTATTATTAAATACATACTATTTTTAAAATATTAATAGCCCTTACTCATACGCTTTGTATCATATACTTTATTTAATTGAAGCCAGGTTGGTACTTCTTTACAGCCCTTTTACAAAATATATTCGGGTTTACAATTAAATCCCTAATTCTATAAAATTTTCTGTTTTGACATGCCTTGTATTTATCTACATGCTTAACTTGCAGTAATTAAAAATGAGAAAGTCAGGAGCCAAAAGTTTCCAGTTTCTCCAAAGTTGAATATTGTTTTGAAGAGATGGATATATTTAAACTAGCAGAAATATTCACTACTAGAGTGAATTGTTTTGCTCAGAAAACATGCATCAGTAAGAGACAAAGTTGTGATAGTCTTTCTATAGCTTTTCTTTTTGAAGAATCAAGGCTGAACTGCTGGAAGAGTTTTAGAAGCTTTTAAAGCTGAGAACTTTCATTTGTTAGACTGAACAAATGTTATGTTATGTTTTTATGTTCTTCAAATAAGCAATAAATGCTATAGGATGTCATGTTCCATAGTTTAAAATTATAAAGCCAGTATCAGTGAAATCAAGGATCATGTTTTCATTTTTCAATGAAAATGAAAAACTCTAAAGTAACTTTGAAGATAAATTCATGCTTTTGAATTCATCTTTAGAAATTGAAATTACATTGAGATATTGATTGCTATTACAAGTTTCTAGACATGGTAAAAAGACAAGTGTTGTATAATTGCCCAAGTTATTTCAAGCATTTTAAAGTCATGGAATATTAAAAAATTTCCAGGGTTTTAAGTGGTTGGCATGTGCTGTCATATTCTTTCACATATAGGACACATATTTCATTCACATCAAGGAGTGTAGGGTTCTTCTTAACCTGGGCCCACTCCTTGGAGAGGGTCTGTGGATAGATCTATAAATTTAGATGTGAAAAAATATAACTTTATTTTAATTTGTATTACTATATTATATCTATTTATACTTTTATAACTGTATTTGAATATAATTGGTGTTTGTAGGTTTTACCAGACTCTAAAAGTGGTCCACGGCACAAAAAAGGATAAGAACTCTTGAACTAACAGTACATTTCAGCATCATATTGATTCTAAGATAGATATCTAAATTACTTATAAGCACTGTTATAGAAAGCTGAGTTAAGCAACCTTCTGAAAATAAAACTTTATATAATGTTGTATAAATTATTAATTTGAACAGAATGTGAATGCACAAAGATACAAATTGCAAGTCGTTGACCGAGTAGGCTGTTGAGCGGGGCTCGTGAAGGCTGAGTCAGAACACCATGTTTCCAGTGTCATTCTCCCAGCTTGGAACTGAACCAGATGGATTTTCCTTCCAACAATGCCTTAAGTCAGGGCTGTCAAACTGCCGGCCGTCACGTGCTGCCCACACCTGGTTTAGCAAAGGGGAAAAAAGTCCTGATAACATGTGATGCCGCAGTGATAACGTGAGTTTAACACCCCTGCCTTAAGTGGTCAACTAGCCAAACTCTGCAAACATCCCACTTACAGAAGAGATTGTCTTGATGCAATAAGATCCAAATCACCCAACAGCAACACATTTTGATCCATTCAGAACACCATACATCATTTTTTCTTGCTTAAGGAGCAACAGGAGAAGACATTCAAGGGCATTTTGAGCCTTATTGAAGCAAGGAACACTTCTGCTGCCTGACTCGTGAGCTGGAATGATCTGGTTCTTGGGGAAGTCATCACTCTGATTTAAAAAATGCTATCCACTGCCATGTTTCACTGGGAACAACTGGAAGACTGAATCTGATAGCACCAGTCTGTTTGTACAAATTGGCTGGTTGAGAAGTGGGTGTTTGCCCATTTTCAAAAGCACATGTTTTTATCCAAAACGATACAGCGGACATAATGCATATCGTATGGCTACGTCTAGCTGTGCATGGCTGGTGAATCTGGCATGTTTGGTTCTGGTCAAGATGTGGCTATTCAGACAATATTCTAAACATGGCTGCTTTTGCCTGTCCCATCAAAGTTGTGAGTTTTCCTGCCTCGAAGTCTTTTAGTTTATATAACTTAAGATGTATTTAATACATTTGGCTGAATGGGACTGTTTTAAGAATATTAGCCTTGAACAGCTACAGGAATAGAGTCAGTTCCCGTGGGTGCCCGTAAACTGTAGGCAACCCAAATATTCAAGGTCTGCGCAGGGATTTGTGAGTTTGGCAGGGAAATAGATGTTCCAAGTAGTTCTGCATTATTCTGGGGAGCTTGAGGAGGTTAGGGTTATAATCCCGAAACACACCCACTTTATTTAAAAGGCACGGAAGTCTTACAACTCCTCGTTTTAATTTCTCTCAAACCCAGCCCACTCTCTTGCATCAATCGCAGAAAACAGAAAGCCATTCCAACGCATCCCGTTCCTTATGATTGCCTATCTTTTAAAATCCCTCCTTCCTCGAAACAGTTCGGGTTCTTACATAGTTACATTGGCAATTATTATTGACAAATAATACTAAGGAAAACCAATTCTTACTCCTAAAGCATAAAAGCACTCGAGGACACATCTGCCCACACACAAAATGGCGATCAGTTCCTCCTTCCTTTTCAACCCCGTACACTCGGCTAGAGAAACTTCAGCTGCCCTGACTTCCCTTTCCCACTCCCGGCAGCCATTTTTCTTTCTCTATAAACGCGGGACTTGAAAGACCGGAAGGAGCCGGCACACATCCTTCCAATCCAATCATTAAGCAAGTGCATTGGATTGGCAGGCCTAGGAGCCGACGGTTTCCTTCCCCCTTTCGCTGGGGAGGCGGGGTTTTGGTTCGAGGCTAGCCAATGAGAAGGGAAAGAACTTCCTTCCCTAATCCTCCCTGTTCCAATTGGCGTGGGGCGAGTGTTCGACGGTCAAAGTAGGAGCTCTCGAGTTGGACGCAGGCAGGTGAGCCGCACCGTGAGGCGGGAGGGAAGCGGTGTGGAAGCCCCTACGGGCAGGGGCGAGCCAGGCGTGTGGCTCCTCGGCTTTCGGCCGCCGTTCCAATGGCCGGTGCCGGAGAAGCGGCGTTCGTGGTCTCGGCTGCACACTGATATGCTGGGCTCCGTGACTGGGCCATTCAGACCATTTTACCCTGCTGGTGTCCGGCCACCTTCCCCACCCCACTCCCCCACCCCGCGTTATCATGGCAAGGAAAAGACTCGACCTGCCTTGTGTGCCTCTCCAAGGAAAGCGGCGCGGAAGGAGAGGGAGCCGTAAGCTTGAAAGCCGCCGCCCGGTTTTGGAGGTCCTGGGCCGGATAGGAGCTCCGTGGCGACGTACCGCTTTCAGCGCTCCTCTCGAAGCTTCCCCGCCGTCCAAGTCCTTCTCGTGGGAGGGAAGCCTGCGCTCCCGTCCCCCCCCAGCCACTTCCATAGAGCCCTTCGACGAAGTATCCTTATCAAGGTGAATTAAAAATAGACAGGATATTATTCAATTTCTGTTGGAAGTGTTCCCATAAATGAAAGGTAACGTAGTGCTATTTAAATACATATGTCTGTGTGACTTTGGCTGCACGTTGATTTGCTGGACACACACACACACACACACGTATACATATACACACACACATTTTATCTTTGCTAATTTTCTTCATTTTTCTGTTTATTAATTCTAAGCGTTATTTATTGGATGTTCACCCCACCTTCCCTTCTCAAGGGGAGACACAGCATTCAGTTATTTCTCACAATCGCCCTGCGAGAGAGATAAATGAGTGGCCTCGAGTCACCCACAAATGGTGGAGGTGAATTTGGACCTAACCACTACGCTGTTTTGCCTCAAACAAATATATATATAATTTTATATATATAATTTTATATATATATTAATTATATTTATATATATATATGACGTGGGATATATATATATATATGACGTGGGATAATACCCGAAGGAAGCTGAACAGCACACATGTAAGTACCCGCGATAACTTAAAAAAACATATATATATATAT
>BLBF01000003.1:107962436-107990252 GCA_015471245.1 Laticauda colubrina | reverse complement strand
AGTTGGAAGATTGTGCTGTGCTCTTTAAGTGAAAGAGCACAGAACAGTTTACAATTCAATAAAATCATAGGGCAGACTTTGCTCTGAGGGTTACAGTCTAAGAGATACAGCCAGGTAAAGAGAAAGCGGCTAGCTGCTTAAGGCGAAGGAAAAGTGAGGATATCTTATTGTAACTATCCTGCCACTAGCACAGATTCAGGTGCAGTTTAAGAGATCTGATTTCAATCACTACATGATGGGTGGCATAAAAGGTAATACCCGCTGATGCATTCTACCCAGTTCATTTATTTAGTTGGAAAATATTCTTTTGGACCCCAATGGTAAATGCCTTTTAAATTAAGAGCCTGTCATGACATTACTGAGAAATCTGTACACATTCTTTGGCAGATGGATTTTTTGAAGTTGAGTTGTTGTACAATCCTGCAAAAGGAATAATTATAATAATTATTTCTAGACCAGGGGTCTCCAACCCCCAGGCCACATCCTGTTATCGGGTCAGGACCTATTCAAAATGGGGCCGTGTGAATGGTGGGTTGGCATGCAAACATGCACATGCCAGCCTGCCGCTTTTGTATGTTGAGCTGTATTTGTGCGCCACCTGCCACTTGCACGGCCCAGTTCCCCTGTCTTCCTTTTTGCCCCCCCCCCCCCCCCCCCAAAAAAAAAAAAAGCCAATCTGCCAAACTGCAAAGGATGGGGACCACTGGTGTAGACCATCGTGTTCATAGTAGTACTAGGACTAAAATAGAGGTGGGCCATGTTTTCTACGGTGGCAAAAATCAGAAGATGTCCAAGAATACCTTCTTCAACTAACACATTTTATTAAAAGGCATACGCTTTTGTGAGTTAAGACTTACTTCATCATACGTGCCAGATGTAGGAACAAAGGTTATTTTTGTAGATTTCAGAATGTTTTTATTTTCACATTAATACTTAATCATGAATGTACAGCATGTGTATATGTATGCGCATTAGAGGATTTTGCTATAATTGTTTGTTCACTACTTGCAGCCCATGGAGGTATTTGTAGATGATGAAACAAAGCTGACTCTACATGGTCTGCAGCAATACTATGTAAAGCTGAAGGACACAGAGAAAAATCGCAAACTTTTTGATTTGCTGGATGTACTGGAGTTCAATCAGGTCTGTATAAAAGGATTGGCCACCATGGCTTGTAAGTGGTATCCCACTTCTTGAGGTTGTTCACAATGAAAGCTGAAGGCTGTTGGGAATTTGCAGGGCTTCCAGATCAATTCTGTTTTGTGTCTTCCCACTCCTGCAGGTTGTGATATTTGTAAAGTCTGTGCAGCGCTGCATGGCATTAGCCCAACTTCTGGTTGAACAGAACTTCCCAGCTATTGCTATACACAGAGGCATGTCTCAGGAGGAGAGGTGAGCAGCATCAGACTATGAAACCTGAACATCGAGTGGAGTATCTATGCTTTTGAGAAAGGAATATGGGACACAATTAATGTCTTGATGGTAAAAAAAAAAAATCAAGTATTGTACAACCATGTTTCCCTAAAAATAAGACCCCAACTGGAAAATAAGCCCTAGCATGACTTTTCAGGATGCTCATAAACCCTACCCCCAAAATAAGCCCCAGTTAAGACGGTCAGCTAAATGCGTGCATTTAGTACCGTATTTCCCTGATAGTAAGACCTAATGTACCTTTTGGAGCAAAAATTAATATATGACACGGTCTTATTTTTGGGGAAACATGGTAACAAGTTCTAAGTCCTTTGGGCCTAAGAATCATACTCAACCCTAGAGAAAACCGTGTAATTCAAGAAAGTAACTTTTTTTGCAGGCTCTCTCGGTATCAACAGTTCAAAGACTTCCAACGTCGTATCTTGGTGGCCACTAATCTCTTTGGCCGTGGGATGGACATAGAGCGAGTCAACATAGTTTTCAACTATGATATGCCTGAGGATTCTGACACCTACTTACACAGGGTGAGTGTGTGTGCAAATTTGAGTTGCCTTCTCTTCTAATACCTTGCCACTTGCGGTAAGGAGCTGGTGGCTTGCAAATCCTGGATAGCTTCTGACCACTCTTTCATGGATTCCCAGCCTCTTTTTGGTTTTGATGTTTCTGATGAAAATTCTTAAATGATGTTTGCCTGATTTTAATTGAGCACCTAACTGACTTATCCCTCTGACATATAACTCTGAAATACTGGATTCAGTTTGGGGAAGGGCTTCTTTTGATCTTTGATAGACCTTTCTCTCTGCAGGTGGCCCGGGCTGGGCGTTTTGGTACGAAAGGCTTGGCGATTACCTTTGTGTCAGATGAAGGTGATGCCAAAATCCTCAATGAAGTACAGGATCGCTTTGAGGTCAATGTGGCTGAACTCCCGGAAGAGATAGACATCTCCTCTTATAGTATGTATTGATTGATCTAAACATTTCTTCATTGCACTTTATCCTGCCATAATCTTATGTTGATTTCCAATATATAACTCACGCTAAACCCATGTAAAATCAAAATGGCATAAAATAAGAGTTTAAAAAGTGGCAACTTTCCTCAATCCCCAAGTACCTTCCGGGACAGTTTCCTTTTTACTATTTTCTGGAAAGTCAGCAGGGAAAACACTAACCTGACTTTTAAGAGGAAGATTGTTCCACAATAAAGAAACTGACACAAATAGCATTTGGAGTTACCTCACAAAGCTGAGGGCCCAGGTGCATAGGGAATGCAAGTTAAACATTTGAATGGCACCCTAAAAGTTTTTATAGGAATACAGCTGCTCCAGTATATGACATTTTGAATTAGTTCTATTTTCTGGATCATCTTCAAAGGTCACACCAAGCAGAGCACATTACAGTATACACCAACATAGTATGATAGACTTGCAGGGCTGGTGCATTATGCAACAAGTTCACATAGTGTAATAAGATTGGGACTGGGTTAGGGACTTCTTCCTCATTGTGAATTGTGTTGGGAGGGAGTGCACGAAGGGAGGCTCAGCCAATCTCATTGTACACATGTTGTACTCTGACAATAAAGGTAATAATGATTGTAACCCAGGTGTACAAATATTCCTAACTTGCAACCATTTGTTTAGTGACTGAAGTTACAATGGCATTGAAAAAAGTGACTTGTGACTGTTTTTCACACTTATGACCAATTCAGCATTCCCATGGCCATATGATCAAAATTTGGGTGCTTGGAAGCCAGCATGTGTTTATGACAATATGTTAAAACTGCATCCAACAATTGTGAAAAGAGGTAGCAGCACATTTTAAATCATCAATACAGTAAATGCAAACATACAAAAACTATTGGGGGAACCTCAATTATTCTTAAAAGTGGAAAGAGGTCATGAGAGAAAATAGTTTAAGAAACTCTACTATAGAATAATTGTGTTGCTACTTGTGTCCTACTGAGGTGAGCTAGACTTGTGCACAGAGTGCTGGAAACTGATAAATCTTTAAATGAGCTGGTAGCTGTCACGGGTGGAACAGGTATCAGTTGCTGGTTTGAAAGTAAAGACTGGCACCTTCTGTGAACTGTCCTCTACATGTTTCATAATGGAAATATGGAAAAATGCATTTGTATAAATATGTCAGATCAATATTTTGCTCAGTTAAATCTTCAGTTTGTTTAGGAGGCCCAGATGTATGAGAGGAATGAGCAAAAAGGAAGCTGTGAAGTGGGACTGTTTATGGGGAGGGGGGCAGAGGCAGCTGTTTCACCAAGAAGGAAGGCTGTTAAGGAAATGACTGGTAAGGTTACCATGTGCACTTCTTCAAAAGTAGACCTAACTGATGGAGAAGCAAAGCACTGATGATAATGCCTGCTGAATTGACAGCTTTAAACTCCCAATAGAGCAACCCTCTCCTAGCCTTGGAGAGTTGAGACTGGACTCCAGGAAAGCCTGCAGCACCATAGGGATGGCATTCAGCTAATTTGGCTACAGAGGATGACTTGAGTAACCGACTGCTCTTTTCCCCTTCTGGTCTCTTGCAGTAGAACAAAGCCGGTAGCCTGAGTTCACGGAGCCACTTCTCGGAGCCCACAGTGGAACAAGAGGTTGAGTACATCCCACATTGTCTGCTGAGCTCAGAGGAATATGTTCTTGAAAAGATACGCTATGCAATATGTAAGGATGTTGGTTCTTTGCAAGATGTGCCCAGATGGTATTTTTGCCTCAGCTCAAGCCTGGGGGCTTTTTTAATTAGATGTTTCTATTTTCTGAATAGTCAGCCCCTGGGGCTATGTTTCATAAATAAAAATTTAAAATAACTTTTTCTGGTTGTCTTAATGCATAATGAATATTGGTTACAGCAAACATACAGATACATGTTCTTGCTTGCTTCTTCCACTTTCTGCTGTCTCCAACCTTCATTCCCTTGACCTACTTGGAGTGCTTTCAGGATAATCAATTTACCTTGTGCATGTTGGACTCCTCTCTAACATATACCTTGTCTAGTCTTGTTGGTTTCAGGTTTGCTTGAGGTTACTTTTTACTAAATAAACCAAGATGGGAATGGAAGTCCTCAAGAGGCTGCCAATCTTAAGAAAGAGGTACATTCAGGAGCTCTATCTTAGTTCATGATCTCTGTTTACTTACATCTACCTGGGCCTGCCATTATCCAATCTAGATGGAGTATCCAAATACTGAACTACTTATTATTTACTTCTTTGGAAAAATAGCACAACTTGCAATTTCAAAATAATAAACAATGTTGTAGGACTGTTGTGTGGTAGCTCCAAAGCAGAAGTTTGATAGCACCTTTTTAAAGAATGTTGTTGAAAGCCCACTTAGCGGATTCATGAAGTGGCTAAATTGATGTAGGATTTAAATTGGGATAAGAAGGGAAACGAGAGAAAGATTGTTTATGCAGATTATATGCGAGTGAGATGACATACCTTACCAGTTAGGATATCAAGTTTCTTGGACTCTTCATTCAGATTTTATGCCACTAGCAATACCAGGTATATAAAAAACACCATATACTTCACCATATACTTTCTAAGATAGATAAAATCAATTGGACATCTCATCATTTTAACCATAGATGTCAAGGCACTGTGCACTAACATTCTCCACAAATTTGGACATCAAGCTATCATATCTTGCCACTAGACTGACTATATGCTGATACATCGGCAACGCTCAACCTTTTGGGGCACCAGGGACCATTTCCATGGAGTGGTTTTTCTGTGGACTGAAGGGGGCGTGGTTTTGTGTGCTGCCTGCATCCTGGAATAGGGCTTCGCTTGTTTGCATGGCCAAGTTTCTGGCATACCACAGATTGGTGCTAGTCATGGACCCTTGTGCTACTTGACTACTTCACCTTTGACAATAACATACCTTCAGTCAGCAATATTTGAAGGTATATTATGCCCATGGCTCCAAATTTGCAAACATCTTCATGTCTGACCTAGTACAATTGCTCTTTTTAGTTGAGATTCATTGATGACATTTCAACATCTGCACCCGATGATTACCCCATCATCTTAAAAAAAAAAAAGTCCACTTTGATGTCATGGTAAAGCAACACAATAGACACAAAACAGCATTCAGGAACCCTACAAATCACTGCTACATGTTTCCAGTTTCCACCCAGAATATGGTATCAAATATATCTAGCAGTGGCCCCTCCTCCAAATTTTTTGTGCACCAGAGTCTTGTTCCATGGAGAAAGGTTTTTCCATGGACCAGCAGGGGCATAGTTTTGCATCTGCCTGCATCCCATGGAGGGGTTTTCATTTGTTTGTGTGGCCCAATTTCTGGCATGCCACGGACCAGTGCCAGTCCAGGAATCGGGTTGGGGACCCCTGATCTGTAGGATCTACACTACAACTGCATTTGTTCTGGCCAACTTGCAGTGATGAATTAAAGTGGACATTCTATAAACCCACCTAAATTCAGTAGACAAGATAGCCAGAAAAGGGAGGATGTATTAAAATGCTACAAAAACACAACATTACTGGTTATGTGCAGTTCAAGCCACTCACACACAATAAATAGTAGCCTATATTGGATATTGCATTTTTTAAAGCACTGGGTGGCAGGTCTATACTTGCCTATAGAAAATCATTCAATCTGAAGTAGATGACAAGAAATAACAGGGCTATGATGCTAAAGGAGTGGATAATCCCAACCAACTCCCCACATTTACATCAACAGCACTATCAGGCCCCACCAACTTCATACATATCAGAGGCACAAAATGTAATAGATATTATCTCTGGATTTTATGTAGGCCAAACAGGCCAAACTTTACAAAAAAAATGGGTGCAAGTTTGATACCAGGACTTAAAAGAAATGGCAAAGTAATCTTGGAGCATTTGAACCTGGCAAGACACCCCATTACAGATTTTAAAATAGCCATATTTTGGGAGGGGGAAGAAGAAGAAACGAGTGAGATTGCTCAACTCATACAGTTAAAAGTTTCAAGCTAGCTAACAAATGCTATAGGATTTTAATGTATTAAAATTGTTAATTGATATGGTGCTTGTAATCTGTCTCATATATAATTTGCACCTGCCTAACCACGCTGTCTTCCCCCTCCCTTCTGACCCGTCTCATCCTAATTTAAATTCTATGTCAGTTTAGTCTCTCCATGCATCCATGAAAGCTTAAGCCTTTTAATAAAATGTGTTATGAAATCCTTGGTACTGTCTTGAGCTTGGTGGTTTGTTTGCAGTCATTTCATTACCAGGTTAACATCTTCAGGGTGAATCTGTGATTTGCTCCCTGTTTATATATAAGCACCCCCAGATTAAGAACAAGTTCTGTTCACTATCTTTAGCTTGAATTTGTATTTAAGTTGGAACTCGTGTTTACAAATGGACTGCCTATTACTTAAAATGACATGAGAGTGTATTGTCCTTTGTCAAACCCACAGAGCACTAAAACTAAGAAATATTTTCAGGAACTATTGAAAACAGATGAAAACCACTATATACCAGGAACACGTGGTTTCATTGCTTCATCAGAATGAGGAAGAACTTTGCTGTCTGCTGTTTTTAGTCATAGGCAGCATACTTGGGGACTGCCTACGCAGTAGCTTGCCCTGTCAGTTTTGGTGAGGGTGCTATTCCTTGGTATTCCCTTGATTAGGGTATGATTTTCTGCATGTTTGCCTGGTGTTAATCCCTGCTTATCTGGGTGTCAGCTGTTGGAAAGAATGTTTCCTGATCTTTTCATTTCCTTCTTAGCTTTTTTTAATTGTCTCTTGAATGGTATATAAATATGTTTTTTTCCCCTGTCTATTAATGGCTGATTTGCCCAGCATTTTTGGATTTAGCTTGGTCCAGAATGTTCATAATTTCTTACTTAAACTATTGTTAAATCTGTTTATGTGTTGTGACAGGAAGAAATTTTCTGTTCTCTGACTGCTAATTGGTGTTCATGGATGTGTTCTACAGTCTTCTCTGCTTACATAATGGTAGGATGGACAGGCAAGAGGACAGGCATAATGGTTGTTAAAATATTTGAATTTTATGATATAGATGACTTCTCTGTTTTCTTCTTCTTGGGCTCCCGGGTCTTTTGGTTTACTTATGTTTTGGACAGCTTTAGTAGATTTGCGTGCTACATTAATGCCAAGGGCTTGTAATAGTTGATTGTTTCTGAGATGTTTCTGATGTAAGGCAGCATTATCCTTTTCATAGCTTGTGTAGATTGTGCTGCACTGGATTGAGTTGTCAGGCACATTTGATAGAGTTGTATGGATATCTATTCTGTTGGAAGAGTTGTATAGGTCAGCGGTCACCCACCGGTGGGCCGTGAGAAAATTTTGGTGGGCCACAGAGAAATCTCACCCCCACAGCACCCCCCCCCCCAAAGCAATTAATCCAGGCTGCGCAGAAACACAAAGCTGCTCAGCCCACATGGCACGTGGGAACCCTCCCCACCCACTCACTCCTTACCCGGCAAACTTGTCTGCTAAGTTGCTATTTTTCCTTTTTCCGACCATCACCTGTTCTGCTCTGTCAGATTTAGATTAGCTAAGAAGAAGGAAATGATTGGATTTCTTGCTTTCTAGTTAAGCACAGCCCAACCTCCCTTAGGACTGAAGGTTTGCTTGCAAGCAAATTCAGTGCAGACTCACTGCAAGCAAATTTGAGAGACTGAGCTAGCCGATGGCAGATAGATTTCTGAATGAATCTGTGATTCAGTGCGCAACTCAATCTGCCTGCCTGCTTTGCCTGATTTTGGGTAAAAGTTGTTCTTTTTTCAAACAAAAAAATCAGTATTTACATGCATGGTGTGTTGTGGGTTAATTTTATGAGGTTGCTTGCAAGCAAATTTTATGTGACAGAACTAGCCAATGGCAGATAGATAGATTTCTGAATGAATCTGTGATTCTGTGAGCAACTCAATCTGCCTGCCTGCTTTGCCTGATTTTGGGTAAAAATTGCTTGTTTTATAAAAATTCAATATTTATATAAATATTTATAATATTTACATACAAGCCATGCCCAGCCAGTCACATGACCCCCAAGCCATACCCACAAATTAGGCCATGCCCACAGAACCAGATAGTGGTCGCTGGGATCTAAAATTATGAGTTTGGTGACCCCTGGTATAGGTGGTCTATTTCTTTTTTCTAGTATTTTTAGATTGCTGCAGTCTTTGTACTTGTGTGATTCACAGAGTCTGTGAAGATTCTGAGTCATCCAGGTCATGGTTGTCCCAAAGATGCTTTTTCAAGAGGCAACTGGACTTTCTGGTTTTTCTTTGAAGACGTTTCGCTTCTCATCCAAGAAGCTTCTTCAGCTCTGACTGGATGGTGGGGAATGGAAGGATTTATATTCCTTGCAGACAGCTAGTCATTTGCATTCTTTTAGAGAGTTATTGAGGCCACTTGGAGGTTTATCTGTGTTATCAGGGTCACCTGAGCAATGCAAATGGGTGTGGAGCCTTCTTGGAACTGTTGGAAGGACTGTTTAGAGTGGAGATGTATCCCTCCCCCTCTTTTGAGAGAGGGCTGTTCAATTTTGCAAATATTTTTTCTACCGGTTCTGTAGGCATGGCTAGGTGGGCGTGGCCATGTGATTGGGTGGATATGGGTTTTTTTTTTCAGCAAACCCCCCCTCCCATTGTACTTCATTTGTTTTGCCTCCTGGGCCTCAGGGAAGCCTCCTCGGAACAAAAAATAGAGTGTGGGGAGGCTGCTCAGCACCCCCCAATGTGCCCCCTTTTGCCTCCTGGGCCTCAGGGAAGTCTTCTGGGTGAAGCAATAAGACAGCGGGGGGGGGGGGGTCCTGGGACAGCTGATTGTCAGAACAGCTGATCATCGGGAGGAGCGAAAAAAAGCAATACCGAAAGGAGTGACTGGGTGGGCGGGTGAGAATGCAGTCAGCAATGTGCACGCTTGCAATGTCGCGCATGTGCAATAAGGACTGACTGGGAAGGGAGGGGAAGGACAGGCAGAGAGGGGTGGGGCCAGCCAGGGGCACAATTTGCCGGTTCTCCGAACTGCACAGAATCGTAACAACCAGTTCTACCAAACCGGTCTGAACTGGTAAAATCCCACCCCTGGATGACATTGACATAGATTGAGAGAAAATGCTTTCAGAAAGTAGGTAGGTAATTGGACAAATGGGATTTTTTTTAAAAAATTGAACATCTTTAAAGGCACTCTTAGAGTGAATATATTTCAAGACAGGGCAGTTACTGAAACTGAGAGACCATAGTAGAAGCATCAGTAAAATGAATCCATTCCATTTTTTTCCTTCAAGTACAAATTTACACATTCCAATACTATAAAAAGGTGCATGCAAAGACTAGGTCTAACTTGTGAATAATTTTAACAGCAAAATTCAGTAGAAAAATATCAGCTATGAACTCTGGTGTTTCGCTATTTACATGCAAATAAGACAACACCTGGGATTTGAGAGACAAGTAAAATAAAAATACCAAACACTTTACAAAAAAAAGTTAAGAATACTGAAAACAATTCAAGCCTAGTTGGAAGTTCTTCAATATTTTCTGGGAATGGCCACTGTAGAAAAAAAATCATTAACTTCATAGGGAAAAAAAAAAAGGAAAACTGAGTCATCCTTGACTCCTGAAGATTTTGTATTTGTGTTGTTTTCTTATAATATGGAAGAGTTTTTCCATCCCTGTTTCTTGAGATATTGCTTTTAACGTTCTAATTTAACCAAAGCTCTGCTGATCCCTGGAGGTGTTTCATTGAGGTAATTAAAAAAAAAACCCACCAAAACTTTTTCCTTTTCATTGGCTCAAGTTTATAATTGTTGCTATTTGTCTGAATAAACAGCAATACCTGCATGCTTGTAGCTGAGATTGCTGTATACCCTATACCCATTTTTGTCATTGCATCTTGTTACCACACGCAGAACTCCAGGGAACAGCAGTAAAACAACATCAAATGAAAACCCTTTCTCTATTTCTGTGCTTCTACTCAAACGTGTCAGATATGAAGCAGCCCACGAGATGCTAGATTATTTAGATCTGCCTTTTGAGCTGAATCTGAATTTTGAGCATGGCAGACATTTAATGCACCAAGAAGCAGAACTATAAAATCTTTAGGCAATGGAAGGAAACTATAATTTAAACAGATTTATAACACAGGCTTACTCATACTTAATTAAGCCTGGCTCAGTGTGCAAGGTTACAAATGAAAGCTTAGTTTTCTATTAAAAATAAATAAAAGATCTTTTACATGAAAAATTAGATCTCACTCTAAAAGGTCTGTATTTTGCCTACACTATGCTATGTTTCTACATTTAGATATATTTTTTATGTGCAGATCTATTCAAATAGCCTCTAGACCTGGCTTTATAATCTCACTGATGGGCAGAATTCAAAATTTATAAAATCTTTTGGACAAGTATAACCATAAAGCAAAATAATGTGAAGTTCTTTGTCCAGTCCTAAATTACAGCATCCTTTCTGTTTTGCCTAACTCCTTGAACACTCTTTGATATAGCATATTTACCATTCTTGTTTCTATCTCTCTTAATGAGTACTGCAGATAATCATAGGTTTATACTTGAAAATAACTTAATAAATATTAGGGGAAGTGCTATCAGATCAATCATAGACTGGATGAAAAAGATCATGCCTGTTAGGCAAAATTTGCTTCAAATTTTTGATGCATAAATAGCCAGGCAGAAGGCTAACCAGTGTCCATGGTAAGGACCTTTTATGGAAGTGTTATATGTACCTTTTAAAAAGAAACGATCCTCTCTTTAAAAGAGAAGAGCCTTAGCATGAAAGAAAAGGGAACATCTGATGAAGTCCTGTACCAATATATGATTAAGGTGGACCCAGTTCCGGAGCTTGCTAGATGGGTCCCTGCATAGGTTTCTGGCAATTTCAGTGTCCTTATTGCAGTAGGTCTGAATCAGCAGGTAATAGTTCTGTTTTCAGCCCATCTTTTCCGTGGAAATGTTTATATGCAAAGCAGCACACTTGGAATACATTATTTCTGAAAACTGTTGTTACATTCCAGATTCTTTCAAAGTTTTGGGAGACTGGAAGAAAAGAAAGACAGCCTTTAGAATTATCTAGTAATTGTTTGCCTCCACTAGAGTAAATATTTCATTAACTCTTGATAACAGACAAGAATTTCAATAGATTTGTAAGTCCTTCTGTTTTAAGGAAGGGCATTTTCCTGTCAATTAACTTATTTATAGGACAATGCAACCTTTATCTATAACTTTAAAGCAAATAATATGAAGTCTGTGGCATTACAGTCAGAGAATCAATTTTTAGTTCAAACTACAGTCAATCACTTCAACTTAAATTTGAGGCATATGGCTTTTAATAATGCTTGGTTAAGTGATCTGGATTCTGCTTGATTTAGAAGCCCTAAATAACTAACCTGTTGGTAATCTACAGAAACTACTGAGATATAGTAATGCTCGGGGATCATGCTCTCCCTCTATTCCTACTTATATTGTGCGATTGGTCAGTTTTATTCCGTGTTCACACTAGGTCATCTGAATTTCCCTTTTCCTGGATCTTAGTGTTGTTTCCTATTTTCTTGACCAAGGTTTCTGTCAAATTAATCTTTATGTCAAATGTTTTTCCCTTGATTCACATTGACATATATTCTCAAATATTCATATAAAACGACCAGAGAGATATCAAATACACCCACTTGCACCTCGTTAGAAGACGCAGTCATTATTGGTGATTGATTTTCATGGCTTCTAAAACCAGGATGACAGGTTCCAGGTCTTGATTCAGATTTAGTCTGATTCTTGATTGTTTTTAAAAGGGCCAAGTGGAGGAACATTAAGGTCAGGCTTGAAATCAAAACAGTATTGCAGGGCAGCTCCACACTTAGGAGGAATCTGAAGGATGAAACCTTTCCTCAGCTCTTACCCTTAACGTGTTGGAACCGGATGTGGAACTGAACTCTGAGTACTTGCCAGAACTCTTGGTCTTGCCACGTCTGCCCTGGCACAACCAGCGGTAGTAGTCGTCACGCACCTAGACACAAACAATAACTTTAGGAAATTCTGGTCTTTGTATCTGTATCTTTTCACTGCTTTGCACACATCCACACCTTGATGCTTGTCTTTTTTGAGTTTTTTTTTTTTTTTTTTGCCAACACCCAACATTTTATGCCCTACTTACAGTGCAATACTATACTTGTCTGCTGAGAAGTATATCCTATCATATTCAATGTTCTTTACTCCCAAATAAATGCCCGGAAGACTTCAGTCTCTGAGTTGGTTCCCAACATATTTGCCTTTCTACAAATACAGATACCTGTTTTTTGAGTACGCAGTGCAGGAGGAAGATGAAGAGACCCTGTAGGCTGTTAAAGATGGTGAAGAGATAAGATAGGACGAGAGTTTGATTGCTGAACTGAAACAAGCCAAAGATCCAAGTAATGCCTAGAATACAGAGCTGTGCGATGGCTGTGATTGTGAACATCCTGTAGGAAAAGAGATTTGGGACACAAAACCTGTTGCTATGGTCCTCAACCTTATGTAATGAGGGCTAGCCTTGAAACAGAATGTGGAGGACGTCTACAACATCAAACAGGGCTAGGTAACAGCCTATGCCCTAATTCTCCACTAGGATTATATTAGATGGAGCTTTTGAAAATCATTTTATTAAATAAATCATTTATTATTCAAGGGATTATTATAATCTCACCAGTTATTAATTCCTGATCTTTTAAGACACAGATGATCGCTTTTTCTTGGCTACTTACCTCTGCTTTTTCAATTTAGTCAAATCAGGGTTAATGTCGGCAAACTTCTCAGAAAGCCTCCAGACAGTAATAAGAAAGACAACAGCATTGACCTGTGTGGAAAAGATTGGATAAGGATAATCAGGCTTTGAGATGAGCACCAGCGTAAATATCACAGCTTTCCTAGCTTCCTTAATGGAAGCTTAAAGATACGAGTATTAAGCTTTTGAAAGCTGGACAGTATTAGAATTAGAGAATTCTGCTTTGACAAATTAAATCCAAGCTGTATAGTCACCAGGAGTCAGTTCAGTTTTGTCAGTTTATTTATATCAGATTTTTTGGGGAGGGGAAGCATTTTAATTTGACATCAGATAATGTATGTAAGAACTGGGGTGAATGCTTTTCTAAAGGAGAGGCAAAAGTTGTCCCTAACAGAGATGGATCAAGGGACATAGAGCAGGAACAAGACCACTATATCCAAAGTTAAATACAAATAAATGGTGCCTTTAAAAAAGTTACAATGGACAAGCTGGGATAATGTTCAAAGATTAACAGTTTAAGTGATTCTCAAGGCAGAGATCAGAAGGAAGAAAGACGACTTGAGTACACATTCAGCATTACCACGATGATGAAGGAGACAGGTCCCAGGAAGCTCCACAAGAACCCACGTTCCCTGGAAAGCCAGCAGCTGTATAGAAAGGCAGAGGGTGACTTGTTTTGTAGATGATGACCTATATCGTTCTTTTTTTGATCATTCACTTAGATCTGCTCCTCTGCCCCTTTAGCAATTCAATTTCTTAAGAAAGCTCACTACAACTTATGCAGGAATGTGTAGAAGTGAGGAGGTCATAGGGGATTTAGGCTGGCCAGGGTAGGTTCCTCTACTTGCCTGCTCAAGTGCTTTACTTCACAAGCAATTCCAATATGACATGCACCAGAGGACTTAGTGACACATTCATATTCAAGATCCTGTCACCTGTATACAATGCCCAGGTACTCTCTAGCTCATGACTGGAGGAGGGGTGGTGGTTGGGGACCCAAATTCAGGACTCACTTTCTGCTGCTGTATCCTTTGCTGTCGATGGCAGCAGAGATGCCCACCAAGACAGCTGGGATTCCATATCCCACAAGGAAGATGTGCCAGTGTTTAAGGCTATGTGTGTTGAAGACCTGAACTACCATCAAGTAGAGCTGCACACCCTCAAGTAGCATCCAGCAAAAGACACAGAGGAAGGAATAATGGAGCAATCCAGCAACTACAGCACATGCCGTCTAAAAAGGGAAACAAAAATTAGACTAAACAATTATGGCAGCAGTTTCAAAATCCAGTCCAGTCTTTAAACATCCTTCTTCCTAGAGGAGGACATCATTCATATTCAGGAAAATTATCTTCAAACAATAATGTGATGCACTCTTCCAACTTGTTTAAGGTCCAACAGCACTCCTTAATACTTGTGCCTCTTGGCATCTTCGCTGGTTTGTTAGATACTTTTATCTTGAAGGAACAAGTACAGACCTTTATAATATTAGGAACTGGACTGGACTTATTGACCATAGAAGGAGCTGTCAAGCCATATTTAGGCAACTTTCCCCTATGCAAGTCAATGACATTTAATTTGGATTGTGGGAAGGAGGAACGCTCCACTATCAGCTTGGCTAGAAATCCAATCTCTCCCAAATTCTCTATTAAAGGAGAGGGAGGTGCATTTTAATGATATTTTAAAAGTGGGAGGTATGGATTCCTTTTTTAAATGCACATTATAAGGGATTGGCCAAACCCAGTCTTCTCCATTAAGTGGAGGATTTTCCACTTATTTCTTTCAGCTATTTTCCTCAGAAAGCCTCCCCCTAGTGTGTAATCAAATCCTTAGCAATTACTTACTGTATTGCTAGATATCCCAGTGCCCAAGAAGATGACATGGGCAGCAAAGAGGGACAGGCAAAGGTGGAGGTGGATGGTGGTGCGGATACCTTGGATGGCACGGCAGAACAGGAAGGTGAGGATGGAGAAGAATAAGCAGATCAGAGACACAACCAGCCCAACCTTTGTGATGATAGACAGGCCCCAATCCTGGAATAAAAACCAGTATAGGCAATTAATGAAGGCAATGAATGCGGTAGAAGTCGGGTCTTGTCAACTCTACTTGAAATAACCTCACAGGAGCTTCAAGTAATAAAAAACTAATGACATAAATTGCCAATATCTAGTGACAATTCTTTGATGCTTCAGCCCTTCTTCTTATTTTAAGAAGGGTTCAAAAATCAGACTGAAAAGGAGTTGACCAGCCGAGATCTCTGGCTGAAATGTTTTTTGTTTTTGCTTTCTGGACAGCCTCCTTTGATTGTGCTACCTTCTTCTTAAATACCAGGAACCTGACTCTCCTTAAAGGAGTAAATTCCAATAATCTGATCAAAATCTTGGTTCTAATTTTGTCTCAATGCTTTCACTTTAGGAGTCCATTATCTTCACTGCTCCCAAAATCTTACTACTATTTTTGAAGTTCCATGGGCAGTGAAGGACTTGAAGGCACCATTTCCCCAATACTCTGCTGGAAGGAGAACAGGCCAGTCTTTCCACAAGTCGAGTTGGCCACATGCAAAAAAAAACTCTTTTTTCTTGCCATCTTGGGCTTGCTTTGACTTTATCTCATGACATATTTTGTCTGAGCCTTGTGTGCTTGGATGTTCTTCTAGTGGAGGGCTATACTCCAAATGAGTGAGCAAACTGGTCAGCTAAGGAGAGACAAGATGATGGTGGGAGTGGAGGAATGGGTAGAAGTGCAAAAATGTATATATTTTGACTTAGATGCCACCCAACTCCAGGTTGACCCTGGAATGGTTCACAATATGAAAACCAGAGTGGTAAGTAGGCCATGGTGAGGGGGATGCCACAGAAACCGAATAGCCTGAGACGCCTGCTCTCTTCTGTTTAAAAACAAAACAAAACTCTACTATTGCCTTAAGTTGCTTTCTTCTTTTTCTAATAAGCAATTTTATACTGTAATTAGTTCAAATAACTTGGATACCTAATATATAATTTTTCCATCTCTAACACAACATCTTAAAAGAGATGATGCAATTTCATAGGTAAAAGATATGAATACTAGTACTTGTATCAGAAATGCATATTTCTTCTCTGACAAGGAACTCCAATTATGAATAACAAATCAACCCTACATCCATTTCTTTTACTTCTCTTCCCTGACTTAAACCCATTCCTAACTTGTCTACAGTATTTCCTTGTTGGGACTTGCCTCCACATCATAAAAGGCCATGAGGACTGCAAAGCTGGTCATGTGGTTGCAGCGGCAATATGTCCTGTTGGCAGTACTGGTGTTCAGACGTTCGCACCCTTTTTGAGACCAATGTCCACCTCTGTCAGTTGGCTTCCAGAAAGCACAAATCACCTTTGCATCAGGCTTTGATTCCTAGAAAGGAAATATAGGAATATGGAGACAGGATAAAATGAGCCAACATTGTCCAATGCATACACATTTGAACTCTGCACATATATTATTGCCATTCTGTAGACCAAGAGGAGACGAAAGAGAAATGGATACTTACTGGTTTTGGATGGTTAAAGGAGAATGTGACGGGACTGCTCAGGGCAGCGGTTTTATTATGTCCTACAAAAGCAGAGACCACCTTGGACAACACTTTATAGTTGGGCTTGCTGGTCTCTTTCATCAATTGTTTGGATTTTCCTACTTGTTTCCAGTCGTTTCCTTCAATATCTGCACTCGACAGGATACTCCCTAGATTCTGGTAAGACAGGAGGCCAACAACACTGGGGCCTGAAAAGGGAAGAGTAATTCAAATGTGAGGATGCAGAAGTTACTGGCATAAGACAGTCCAATACTGGTCTATATAAGCAGGAGAATGCAGTGAGTGAATTCTCTCTGTTTAAAATAGCAATGGAGAGAAATAGTATCTGCAAATTCAGGTCTATGTGGGCAAATAATCTTTGCAAATGGAGAACTAGCCCATCAGGGAATTGGACAATCTTGGAAAGAGATTCATATAGAATTTTTTAAATACTCCTCTCTCTCCATAGTCTCATTGTAAAATTCCCAGTTCATAATTATGTGGTGCTAATAATTTATTTTATTGCTCTAGATATTTGTATTCTGTATAGAGTTTAACTGGCAATTTTAGGAATTTAAAGAATATATAAATAAAATATATTCAATTATTGAATATCGCAATATCGCTTATTGGAATAATCGCAAATTATAATTTATATAATATAAATTATAAATAATATTAAACAATATATCCCTTGTTTATTCATCTGACTCTATTCCTTTGTCTCTTGTGCCTTTTCCTTCTGTGTATATATTTTCCCTGTGTTCAATAAAAATGTATATTAAAAATGTATTGTGGTCATGTATCATTTAGTTTTAAGAAACTTATCAACAGGAACTTCCGGTTGCAAGGCTTCGGTGGGGCAGGAATCTGCGATCGTGTGCGGTTCCTGCTGCGCTCGCTGCCGAGGTGCTCCCAATCCAGCTGGATTTGGAGGCTATGGTTACCCCGTAGAGGTAACCGAAGACAGGGGAGATCCAGGCAGGGGTTTGGGGGAATCGCAATCCCCTCCTCAGCTGGGTTTAACTCCCTTTTCCCAAGGCAGTGGAGCAGTGGTCAGTAATGGCCGCCACAAAGAAGCTTTCAGCCGGACAAGATTGTGCAGGAGGAAGTTTGAAGAAGTGAAAGTTTTTGGCTGAACCGGGACAATAAGTTACATTTTTATTCTGGAGGTTCAACTTTTCAAAGGATACACTGTTTCCTAACAAGATCGTTAAAAGCAGCAGAGAAAAGTCAAAGGGAAAGTTTTTTTTTTCTTCTCACTCTCCTTCCCTATGGAGATAGCAGATGGAAATCAGAAAAACCTGCTTTGGCATTGAAGGTAATTAAATCTGAAAATTAAAACTAAGGGGATATTAAGATTTCTGAACATTGGAACTAAAAACCAAAAATTTTCTTTCTTTTTTTTTTTTGCTATAAGTGGGAAGGGAGAGGCAAAGAATACATATTAAGATTTTATTGGAGGAGACGGCTTGGAACTTTTAAGATCAGAGATAACAGCAATAAGACTTTTAAAAAATTACTTTGGAATTGTGTAATTAAATTTCAACCCAGGAAAAGATTGTACAAAAAGAAGAAAGTGCTAAATGAAACAGTTTGTGCTGATTTGGATTGTGTTGTGACTTTGGGACTCTTGGAAACTATTTTTTGAAAGACTAAAATCATTTGGGTTGTTGTTGTTGTTTTAAATCTTACAATGGCATTATCTGTTGAAGAACTGAAAATAGAATATAAGAAACCCTCTAACAGAGTAAGAGAAAAAAAATTAATAACCTTCCCCTTGCCATTTTTAAAAATAAAACAATGACATGTCTTCACAATCAGTTGTTTTCTAGTACTTCCCTTCAAAGGAAATGCTCCCAAGACTTCCCTTCTGCTGGCCCACATTTGGTTTTTTTAATCCTATTTCTCTGCCCATTCCAGTGGTAGGATTCCATTTTTTTACTAACGGTTCTGTGGGCGTGGCAGGGAGAAAGATATTGTAAAATCTCCAGTCACGTGGTATTTGCTGGTTCTTTGAACTACTCAAAATTTCCGCTACTGGTTCTCCAGAACTGGTCAGAACCTGCTAAATACCACCTCTGGCCCATTCCCTTGGTGAGGCAACCTATGGCCCAAAGAAACCTATTTGTCTGCCTAAGTGATGCTGGGTAGAGCAGAAGAGGGATAAGGTTCACAGGTCTACAAAGAAAAAGAAGGCGAGTAGAAGGAGTAAGAAAGGAAACCCTCTTCAATGACCTATATCTCTGACAAGAAGTCTTCTGGAGTAGCCTGCTGAAAGAGCAAGTTCCACCCTCCACTGGCATACATTTCTCAGATAATTGCTCCGAAGACAATGTGGCTCCCCACAAAGAAGAGAACTTCTCCCATGCCTAAAGACTGACCCAGAAGCTTTGACCCCAAGAAGAACTTTTCCCTTCTGTTGCCTTCCCTTCAGTTTTTGCAGGCTGTTAACAGGCATATTCTGTTCTTCTCACATCATCACCCACGCACTTCATTGTGATGCTGCAGCTTTTTACCTTCTCCCTTCTTGCTTGCTGCTTCCCAGCTTATATCCATCTGTGTTTCGTTCAGCCACAGTTGCGCTAGATCTTGGCTTGTGTTGTCTGCTGTCCTGATTTCCATTGCCAGCTCTGTTACAAAAGGGAAGGAAGATGACAAGGTTAGGAAGGAACAGAAAAGGACAAGTGGCAGGGTCTCTGAAGTAAACACCACTTTCCTCCAAATTTTCCAATTATTCAAGCAACAGATTTATCCAACAAGGGAGGGGGAACTACCACAAAGCAGAATGAAACTGAGGGAGGAGAGCTCATTTCATATTTCAGAAGTATCCTCCTCATCCTCCTGAAACATCCTGTAGGATGGGGTGAGGAACCATGGCCCTTTTATGACTTGTGGATTTCAACTCCCAGAAGTCCATAAAAGAGCCATGGTTCCCCACCCCTGCTGCAGCACAATTCCCAATCAGCCAGTCAAATTCATCTGGAAGGCATCACGTTAGGGGTGGATAAGACACAAAGGAGATGCCTTTGCAGCATTGGTGGCATTCAGCAGGTTCTGACCAGTTCTGGAGAACCAGTAGCAGAAATTTTGAGTAGTTCGGAATTACACCTCAGACTGGCCCTGCCAATCCCATCTATTCTCTGCCTCCCAAGTCCCAGCTGATTGGCTGGATCTTCTTTTGTTGCCCTGTACAGGAGTATGGAGCTAGAAAGCAGGTTAGTAGGGTGGGGGAGAGAATGGATTTTGCACTATCCTCCCCCCAGGAGTGGGGTGGGCATGGAGATTTTACAGTATCCTTCCCTTGCCACGCCCACCAAGCCACACCCACAGAACTGGTAGAAAAAATATTTGAATCCCACCACTGCTTTGCAGTGGAAGGTGAGAATTCCTCGGCAAACCAGCCATGAGGGAAATCTCAAATCACCCCAACTCTGTATACTAACCTGTGCCTGCTTTGGATCTGATTATGGTGTTTCCATTGGGTAAGGCCAACACAAACATCCTGAGCCACGTTTCCATCACTTGCATTACCTCAGTGGCCACCTGATGACTCTGCTGCTTATTCTCAGCCTCCATCAAGTTCAACAGATTATCCAATTTGTCCAGTGTTTCCTAAAGCATGATGACACTTGTGTTTATGGGAAAAGCTGGCACTCAAGAGACACACTCTGGCTCATTGTTAAATCCACCATGCATAGATAAGCACAGGAATGGAGAATTTCAGTGGGATTTTTGAGCATGTAAGATCTAAGAAATAATCTGCCTCTTTACCAGCAGCCAGCCAAATATGCCAGGTGATATCTCCATTATTATCGCATTAAAATATTCCTTTAATTAAAAGGTAATCTAGCATGCCATAAAGCAGAGGACTGGTATCGAACATTGAATTTGTGTCCATGAATGCCTCTGGGTCCTACCCAGAATGTACAATTTTCAGAGAAAAGAAGGAAAGTGCTTTATTGAAAGGGTGCCCATCTATTCCCCCAAAGGACAAATGCTAAGATGGAAAGAGAGTCTTTCCTGGTCTGTAGGGACTATGAGCAGCTGATGCCTCACTGGAGCCATTTGGTGGGTGAGCCTATGGCACATATTCAGAATGCCACATTTTGATCCCATGTGACTGATGATCCTCATGTGAGAGTATGAGCTAATGTGTTACAGCATCAGCTTTCTTCATCCTATAGTTCTTTGGGGATTAGAATACCCACTGTTTCCAGCAAGTACAGCTAATGACCACATTGGATGTGATGGTGCCAGTTGTGGACACAAAACTGCTAGAAAGTATTTGAGAGACAAAGCCAAGAAGGATGGGGGGGACCCTAAACAAGGTTGATGTGTCCTTCAAATTGACTTTCAAACTATAATCTCCCCATTTTTAATCATAAAATTATTCAGCTTTTCCAACTTTGTCAGAAAACCACTCTGGATTAATTGAGATTGAAGGGAGATATTCTGCACATTAATTCTTTATTCAAAGCACAACTATTCAAGATAAAGATGGTATTCAGCAGGTTCTGACCAGTTCTGGAGAACCGGTAGTGGGAATTTTGACTAGTTTGGAGAACCGGCAAATACTGTTTCTGACTGGAGATTTTACAGTATCCTTCCCCTGCCATGCTCACCATGCCACACCCACAGAACCAGTAGTAAAAAAATTTTTTGAATCCCACCATTATACTTGCTAGAAAATGGCTAGGCAGGTTACAAATGGTGATCACATGACCTAAAGCCCATGTCACACTGAATCAACGGATGCAAAGAGGATGTCAACGGACAAAAAACCTTGCCATCCATTCGAAAACACGATGTACTCACTGCCTCCGTTTGGCTTCCTCTCTATCCGTCCAGCATCCGTTTATGGATGTTTCATTCGCTCCAAAAGTTTTGGGCTGCCTAAAACTTTTGCGCGGAAAATGTATCCAGTTCGTCTGTTCTGCATCCGCTACGCATCCGCTATGCATCCGTTACGCACCCGCTATATCCACTAGGCATCTGCTACGCATCCGCGCAACTCCATCCGCCCGGATGTGGGGAGGAAGCGGAACGGATGCAGAACGGATGCAGAACGGAAACAAAGCGTTTAAAATGGAAAAAACGTTCGCAGAGGGGACCTATCTCGGATATTAAGGATGTCTAGAGGATGCCTACAGGATGCCTAGCGGAAAACCTATACTGCCTATAAAAAGGGGGAGCAACTCGCCTGCATCTCACTTTCAGAACAGCAGCCCAGCGGTGCAGACCTCTGCAGCCTTCATCTGCCTCTTCCTCTTCCACAGCATCCAGTCATGTCCACCGTGGATTGTAACAAACTCCTTTCGGCAGCCACCATCATTCTGCAACAGTGCGAAGCCATCTGCAGGCTCTGTGAACACTACTGCGAGAAGAAAAGGAGCCACCCAAAAAGAGTCTGGGTCCGAAGATGGTTCGCCAGAAGAGCAGAGGACGGACTGTACAACAAGCTGATGGTGGAGCTCAGGAGCGAAGACACTCGGGCGTTCCAGAACTTCATGAGGATGCCTCCAGCATGTTTGACAAAGTTGTGCAGTGCCTGACACCCAGGTTGACCAAGGCAAACACCAGCTTCCGGCCCAGCCTGGAACCTGGGCTCAAGGTGGTACTCACTCTGCGCCACCTGGCCTCAGGGACCTCCTACAGGAGCATGCAGTATGGCTGGAGGTTGCCATCCAACACCATCAGCATTGTGGTCGGAGAAGTGGTGCAGGCCATCATCGAAGAATACAAGGAGGAGCTCCTCCAGTACCCCTCCACTGAAGAAGGATGGAAGAAAGTTGCAGAGCAGTGGTATCAGAAGTGGAACTTACCACACACCGTTGGAGCCATAGATGGCAAGCACGTGGCCCGCAAATCTCCAGCCAACTCGGGGTCCACTTATTTCAACTCCAAGGGTTTCTTCTGCTTCATCCTCTTCACCATGGTTGATGCTGACTACAAGTTCATGTACATCGATGCTTCAGGCAACGGCTCCTCTTCAGATGCCCAAGTATACAATGCCAGTCACCTCAAGGAGGGGCTGGAACACAACCTCATTGTGGGCTTCCCAGATCCAGAACCCGCTGCCCAACGACACACAAGATGTGCCCTACTTCATCGTGGGGGATGATGACTTCTCCCTCACAACCTACCTCATGAAGCCCTACACCTCCAGACTCCTCACCCGTGAAGAGAGGATCTTCAACTACAGGCTGTCCAGGGCAAGACGGGTGGTGGAGAACGCCTTTGGCATCCTGGCTAACAGGTTTCAGGTACTTCTTACCACCATGCAGCATTGCCCAGAGACCGTGAGGATGATCATGGAAGCTTGCTGCATCCTGCACAATCTCTTGCGCACCCGCTACCCAGTCTTGCAGAACAGGCTCGTGGACCTCCAATAAGCCAATGGGGACATGGAGCCTGGGGAATGGAGGCAAGGGCGAAACCTGATCGACACTGAGGATGTGCAAGGCCCCAACAGAGCCTCACATGAAGCGAAGAAGCAGCGCAACCTCCTGAGACACTGGTGCAACTCCCCAGCTGGAGCAGCGGAGTGGCAAGACAGGATGATAGATGCTTAATGGATGCTTCCTTCAGCCCGTCTCATCACACGGATGAGATTGGGCCATGTATGTTGGGTTGGCCTACAATGAACAGGGCGTTTAATAAAGAGTTGTGTTTATGTTGACATGTGTGGATAATTATTACATCATTATTGATAAGAAAGGGCCGTAGGTGTGGCACCTGGGAGGGTGGACCATACAGTCCCACTATGCTTGCACTGGAGGTTTATCTATCCCACTGCTATCCTCACCCATCCCACAGCTATTACCCATTCCACAGGTATCCTTACCCATCCCAAAGCTATCCTTACCCATCCCACAAGCATGCAAAGGCTTAAACCATTTCTAAATGTTTCCACCAAGACTTTATTAAAAAAAAGAAATGAAGCAAGTGTGTGAATCATAAATAGACTTTATTAACAACAAGCTATAAGACAAAAATGAGTCTCTGGCACTCCTCTTGGTCGCTCAGTCCCAGGGGTGAAGGGTGCAGATGCTGTGGAGGTGGCTGGTGCTGGAGTGCTTGTCATCAGCTCCTCCAGAAGCAGAAGCAGCAGAAGCGCCAGCCCCAGAAGAGCGAGCCCGTGCTGCAGAAGCACAAGCAGAACCAGAGTGAGGGCCAGGGGGCGGGATGGTAGCCCTGTCCCTCTTGCCAGGGCTGGCAGCAGATGGCTGAGGCTTGCTGTGCTTCCGAATGGTTGTGGGGTTGCTGGCTGGCAGGAAGGCTGGCACCAAGGCAGACAGGAAGGCTGGCAGGAAGGCAGGCACCAAGGCTGGCAGGCAGACATGAACCAAGGCTTGCAGGAAGGCTGGCAGGCCGACATGAACCAAGGCTGGCAGGCAGACCAGCTGGCAGGCAGACCGGCTAGCAGCAAGGCTTGCAGGCAGGCTGGCACCAAGGCTGGCAGCAAGGCTGGCAGGCAGACATGCAGGCAGGGCAGGCAAGGCAGTCGATGTGTCTGAAAGCAGGTCTTTCCTCTGAATGGCGACCTGCTTCCGAGCTGCTTCAGTTATATCCACGGGGCTGACGCAATGCATCCTCCCCGAATGCGCAGTGAACGCCAGGCATCCATTAGGCTTCCGCTGTGCATCCGCTAGGCTTCCGCTCTGCATCCGCTTCATCCGTTCGGTGTCCGCTCTGCATCCACTCTTTCCATTCCACGTCCGCTTCGCTGAGGCCCCCTGGAAGCCCTGCGGATGTGCCACCCACTCCCATCCGCTTCCATCCGCTAGGCTTCCGTTCCGCATCCGCTTTGCATCCGCCCTGCGTCCTCCCCGCGTCTGTGTTATCCGCTCCAGTTATGCAAATTTTTGCCCCTTTTGAGAGCGGATAACAACGGATGGAACATTTTGCTCGTCCGCTGTGTCCTTTTTGCATCCATTGGCCAGTGTGACATGGGCTTAAGAAGAGTGCAATTGTCATCCATACACGCCAGTTGTTAAGTGCCCAAATGTAGATCATGTGGCTGTGAATACTGATTTGTATCTTCTTGCACTACATTAACGATCACCATAAGAACAGCACAGTGAGGTTCTTCCCCCTGCATTGTTTACGAAATGGGCATTTTCTTTATGAAATGGGTGCTATGAAAATTGTTTCCTTCCTCATTAACAACTAGCTGGGATCTATTTAGAAATTCACAAGTAAAAGGATCTATAACACAGCCCAGCCAGGAGTCTGTCAATAAAAAGTATGGTAATGCTGTTAATGAATACATGTTTCTATATAGTGCGGATACTCACTTGAATTGTTTTTTGCCTGTTATTTTTACTCCAACTCAAATATTTTCTCCTTGCTTTTTAGAAGTCATATAAAATAGTACATGTGACTGGAATTACAATAGTTTTAGTTGTTTACTTTTTAAAGGAATTCATGAAAGAGTATTATTCTACTCTCCATTCTTTCGGGAGGCAGAAATATCTTTCTCGGAGTTAACTGCTAGTGTCACGGATTTATCTATTTCCTAATTTCTTACTTACTACTAGATTTGCATGGAGCCTTCTGTGGTTCCAGAATAAAAGTTTTCTCCACTACCCATCTATTTGATGCAACCACCACTTTTCTTTCTCTCTTGCTCCCTCTCCCTGTCCATCTTCCATATGAAGCACACAGCTGGGATTAGTCTCAAACAGTCTCTAAACTAAGTTGATCTGCCAGCATTGAGCAATCCTTGTTTGTGTTAAGTGATGGGGAAGGGATGGGGAAGGCTCAGGGAGCCTTCAGAGAGAAGAGTGGTTGGAAGGCAGGTATGCAAATGAAGAAGGCTAAGGCAGGCTCTGCAGCAATGGACCAGTGGGAAACAGAAGTCTCTCAGTTGTGGGAGAAATTAAAGGCTTGAAGAGTGCATAAAAGATGAGAACCCCATTGCTGCTTTTTGTTTTTTACATCATATCTAGATTGACAGTTCATTTATTAGAGAGTGGAAAGAAACACACACACAAACACATACGCATAAAGGAACCATTGTTATTTGACTAGCGTGTGATCACTGGCTAGCCTTTTAGATTGGGACGTTGTGCAATCATGTGCAATGTGAAAAATGTCAAGGATATGAATTGCTTTAGGTATTAATAAGTGATGGATGCAGGGTAAGCAGGGCAGGGAGCTGCCTTCAAGGCATCTCCTGTCAGCTTGTCTTCTTAAATATTTTCCCAAGTTGCCTTTAACTCTAAGCCAAGAACCAAACTGAAAACATACCCCCAAATGCTTCTTCGAATCCATTTGGCTGCTCAGAATTGGCGGTGAACTGAAGAGGTTTCTCAGCTGAGTAGTAATGTTGCAAAGGAAACTCTGCAAAGCAGCACCCGGCAAACACCATTAAGAGACAAAGATGAGGGGGAGAACCATAAAATGGAATATGAAATCAAAGAAGAGCCTTTAATTCACTGCAGTTTTTTATATATATACCCTACATTGGGATAGAAAACTAACATTTCGAAAGCCCTATTAACCAATAAATATATTTTGAGAATAAAATTCCAGGAGAATAATTTCCACAAATGCTATATTCTACCCTTGTCTATCTTAGTTAACAAATAAACCATTAGGTATACTTAAGGCTCTCAGCAGTTTGGATTCAAGCTCCAAATAAGCTTGAGAGAACACAGAAGCATGACTAGAGTATGACGCCTTAAAACAACATTATCTTTTCCCAATATCACATTCTTGAGTCCAATCCTGCAGAGATCTAATATATTTTAATCCCTGCACAAAATAAATGTAGACACCACATACTGTATACCATTTAATTCTGTAACCTGAAAAATCCTGTGTTTACTTAAAAAAAACCATTATCTTCTGATCCTTAAGATTACAAGGGAAAACAGGAAAACTCTAAGTAATTACTAGGTTGAGGCAGTTCAATGAGATAACTACATGCAACTTTTCACAATTTGATTAACCAAGGCAAATCATGTCATTAAATTGTTTTGTAATGTTAGGTGTTGTTGCTGTTTATTTCCAAAGCCATTAGATAGCTGCTCAGGAGGCAATGATTTTCCAATTTAGAAAGCAAACTTAAGTCTGGAGATCCATGGTGGAGATGTGGTGGCTTAGTAGGTGAAACAGATGCTTCTTTTCTCCTGTGCCTCTTCACATGTATTATAGCGAGAAGGAATTCAAGCCATCTCCAATGAGAATGCCTTTTAGATCCAGCTAATGAGTGTGTCAGGCCAAAGGGAATGAAAGGAATATGTAACTTGCAAACCTAAGTCCTCACACCTCATGCTGCATTTTTGTGCCTCCCTCCACAAGCAGGAACTCCATAAGTGGAACAGGGATGTTCTCACATAATTGAGAGCCTCCAGGATACACAGACAACCTCCTCTTTGTCAGTGGAGCAGCACTTACACAATTATCTTCCCCAAAAGGAAAATTTAGGATTATTCTACACAAATCACAAAATTTAATCCTGACTTCAAGTTCTAAGCATTTAGGACTCACCTGTTTATCTGAACAGTTATTCCATGAAGGTAAGGGAAAGTTGAATTCTGAGGACAGAACAAACAATTTATGGAAAAATATAATTTTTTAAAAAATATAATATAATTTCTAAAAATCTCTTCATTTTACTTCTTTTCCTAAGCATGTTAAGTTATACTCTGTTTTGACCAGGTCACTTTAGCTCTATCTATTCTGGAAATGAACAGGACAAGTCTCAGGGTACAGTGATCTTGCTTTGGCCTAATAATTCAATTAAAGAGAAACTATGCATGGCACTTTCCCCATATTAAATGCTTTTTATTATGTTGGTCCTCTTAACAGTGTCACAAGGCTATCCACATACAAAAAAAGAGGCTGAACAGTCACCATGCCAATCAAGGGTAGAAGCTGTCCACCAATATTTAATTCAAAGAACCAGAAGGGCACAGAAACCACATGACAGAAGCGAAAAAGGAATAAGAAAATGGTTGTGGGGAGAAGGCGGAGCTTTGTCTCGGTGCTACAGCTGAGATCTCGGGGCTCTGAGATCTCAGCTGATATTTTCGCCCCTGGTCGGTCCTAACGGACCTAAACCGTCCCGTAGAGACGGGGA
>BLBF01000003.1:107914584-107952436 GCA_015471245.1 Laticauda colubrina | reverse complement strand
GAAACTATTAAGCCTCAGTATGTGCAAATATTGATGAACATATTAGAATCACAGGACACTTAGTTTTGACAATTTTGTAGAGGTATTTTAAAATGTGCCAGGAAAGATTTACAGGTAGTCCTCAACATACAACAATTCATTTAGTGACCAAAGTTACAACACCACTGTAAAAAGCGACTCATGACCATTTTTTACACTTACAATCATTACCACATTGTCACATGATCAAAATTCAGATGGTTGGCAACTGGGTCATATTTATGATGGGTACAGTGACCCAGGATCCACTGTGATTCCTCTTTTGTGACAAGCATAGTCCAAGGGAAAATCAGATTCACTTAACAACTGGGTTATTAACTTAACACCTTCAGTGGTTCACTTGACAACTGTGGCAAGAAAGGTTATGAAAACTCACATAACAAATGTTTTGCTTAACAACAAAAAATTGGGCTCCATTGAAATCATAAGTCAAGGACTAACTGTACTTACATATCCAGAACCTATTCATTGAGCAATGAGGGGTTTTGCAGATGATTTGCTTTTGATTTCATAAGATCTCCTGAAAGGGACTGAGTTCTTGATGAAAAAAAATTGAAATATTTTAGTAGAGTAGCAGATTTTAGGATTGGTAAATGAATAGGTTGGTAAAAAGTATGACTAGACAAAATCAAGATAAAAAGACTGATTTTAAAATTGAGGAAAAGGTTAAATATTTGAGGGTGATCTTGACTAATATGAATTCTATGTTGTTTCACAATAACTGATGGAGTTAGAAAAGATATATTGACATGGGAAAACTACAAGTGTCACTTTTTGGAAGAGCTTCAATGATTAAAGTGAATGTTTTACCAAGAATGTTATTTCTATCCCAGACAATACCCATCCTGATGATTTATGTACCATTTAAGTTATGGCAAGAAGATAATTCTAAATTTCTTTGGCAGAGCAAAACAAAAGTATCAAATACAAATTTATGTAGAATGCTAAAGAAAGGGAAGGGGGTTAGAATCCCCAAATTTGCAATTGTATTTTGCAGTTTCTTGTTCACTTTAGATAAAAGACCAAGTAACTTTAAGAAATAGGAGATTCCTGGAATTGGAAAGATAGGATTTAAGATTTGGATGCCAAGGTGTGCCAAAGTTAAGGTGAACGTAGAGTTCAAAAATCATTTGACACGCCACATTGAGAATTCGGTCCAGGTATATAGCAAAATTGTATCCTAAAATCACTTTATGGTTGTCACCCTAAGTAACTATTTCTAGACAGGTAATGATAGTGAAACCAAAATTGTTAACTTATGCTGACCTACTGAATTTTTCCAAAGAAGAGTTTAATTTAAAAACAACAAAAATTGTAGCTGGAAGGATTTAGATGCCATTTTTTAAATCTTTGGCGGGCAGTAACAAAGCTAGAAAATATTGGGGATCAGGTATTTATTTTGATGCATAGGATTTTAAAAATGAATGTAAAACTGAAACCAGAGGCATTTCTTTTGGGTTTAATGGACAAAAAAATAGAAACATCTTACAAACTTTGAAGATGCTATCTGGCAGTGAAACTTTTATATATACTATATACATGCTATCTGGCAGTGAAACTTTATATATACTTAAAAAGGGGAAGGATTTATAAATACCTATAATGGAAGAATGGATGGTGAAGCTGATAGAATTGGTGGATAGTAAAATTGATAGCCTTGCTGAAACAAAATACTTTGACAAATTTTATTTCCACTTGAAAACCACTTTGGGACTTTTGATAAGAAACTGAAAGAAATTAAAAGTTAATTCTGATATCTGATGATAAGAATTGCATGGGTCTATGGAAATAAGGTGTATTTGTTTACTTATATCTATACCCCCCAAAATTAGAAGTCATTGTCTATTTTTCCTTTAATTTCCTTTGTTGCATCTTCAGTTTTTTTCTTCTCTGAACTTTTGCTTTCAACAAAAATGAGATAATTTTCACAAAGCATGGCCTTCATTGTCCAAGGGTTGCTAAGGGTCATCTGCTACTATTAGTGTTGCAAGTCAAAGTGACTAAAATGTTATTTTGCTCCACTGTCTCAAGGAATACCTCAACTTGACGTCTCATCTATACGATTATCAAATAATTTTCAAATAATATGATTTTTCTCAGCCTCTTCTCTCATGTAATTCACAAGCCCCTCAAATATAGTCATTTCTTCATCAATGGAATGACAGAGTGTGGTTTCCAACCAGACTGTGACCAAATGGCAACCACGACAAACCAAGATATTTTGCTGCCCAAGCTAAAACAATGGCATCTTCTCACCACACTGGATTCTGGATATTTCAAACTAACTAAATCAGCAATTGCATCAGCATTGCAGAGGGAACAGTTGTCCTCCACTGATTCTGGGGAAATTGGCTGGCAAGTCACTATGCCTGAGATCATAAACAAGTCTCCTAATTCTTCAACACTATTGAGAAACTATTCCCTTCATCCTTAGGTACAGCTGCTTGGATCACAGGAGCACAGTGCATGGACAATGTATATCAGAAAGTGTGTCATAGATTAGGGGTCTCCAACCTTGGCAACTTTAACCCTGGTGGACTTCCAGAATTCCCCAGCCAGCTGAAGTCTGCCAGGCTTAAATTTGCCAAGGTTGGAGACCCCTGTCATCGATAATGGTCATATATTTGTTTGCACCATGAAAGACCTTTCCCAAACTCTTTTTTATCCATTAGAAAAAAATTGAGCAAGATGACTTTTGACAATTTTCAGTTATTTAATGTAACTTTTACTGACGAAACAACAAGAATTAACTTTTTTCCATGTTAACCCTATGAATGGAAATAAATGACGCTATCAGAAAACTAAGAGAGACAGCAGAAATAAGTTTCCCTGATTTGATCTCCAGACTTGTGACCATGTAACTTCTCCAATTTGAATCCCAGCCACTCTGTGGCATTCTAGGAGTTCTAGACACAGCACATCTGGAGGATGCCAGCTGACAAAAATTTTATAAGAAAACCAGACCCTGCCAAGATCTTACCAGAAAGAGAGACACTGGTGACTTCAACTAGCACGAGCATGTTCTGAAGTAAATAACACATAAAAACCCCAAACATATATGACTAAAAGGAACTGATTCTTCGTGGTAATTCAAGCCCCAAACATATCAGTTTCTAAAAATGTTTCAAATAATTGCCCACAATCATGGTTATTTCAAAGGTAAATAGTTTTCTCATACAGTCTGTTTTATCTGGAAACTTCATGTGCGGGGTCCTTGGTGCTCTCTGAGCTTGGTTATTTTCTTGCAGATGTTTCATCACCCAAGCTAAAGCCCCTGTCACACTGCACCAACGGATGGAAAGAGGATGTAAAACGGAGAAAAACACTTGCCATCCATTGGTTAACGCGATGCTTCCGTTCTGTACTCACTGCCTCCGTTTTGCTTCCTCTCTATCCGTCCAGCATCCGTCTGTTGACATTTCATCCGCTCAGAAGGTTTTGAGCTGCTCAAAACTTTTGAGCGGAAAATGTATCCAATGCATCCGTTCTGCATCCTCTAGGCATACGGGGGACATCCGTTCTACATCTATTACGCATCTGCTAGGAATCCGCTCTGCATCCGCTTCCATCCGCTAGGCTTCCGTTCCGCATCCGCTTTCCATCTGCTCTGCGTCCTCCCCGCGTCCATTTCTTTCCGTGTTATCCGCTCTGCTTATGCAAATTTTTGCCCCTTTTGAGAGCAGATAACAACGGATGGAACATTTTTCTCGTCCACTGTATCCTTTTTACAAACGTTTTGCATCCATTGGGCAGTGTGACAGGGCCTTAAGTAACATCATCAGTGCACTGCATCATCAGTGAATACTGATGATGTTACCTCGTTTGGGTAATGAAACATGAGCAAGAAAACAAGCAAGCTCAGAGAGCCCCAAGGGTCCCTCATATCAACCCTTAGCTACATATATTCTCCTCTATTGGTAACATTCTTGTGAATTTTGACCATCTCTGATTCTATCATCTTTTCAAAATCAGTCAGCAAAAGTAGTTAACTACAGTAGTGATTTGCCACCCTTCAAAGTATTATTTTGGTTGCATAACATATAAATTGTGTTCTTCTCATTTGGATGTACCTCTGCATAGCTTTCTATCATCTTTAAAGCTCTTTCCATATCCTTGCTTGCATTTACAGTGATAATCTCCTTCAGTGTTAATGCAGCTCCCTTTGGGACCACAGATGGAAACATTTCTCTTGCACTCATCAATGTCTGCAAGAAGAAAGTAGGGCTAAATAAAACATGGCAGAATGCCACAACCGATTATGCCAGCATCTTCCAAACCAGGTATTCTGCAGAGGAGAATGGACTTCAGCTCTTGGAATGACCCATCCAGCATGGCCACTGAGAATTATAGGAGCTGAGTCCACATAAAGTGGAGAAGGCCCAAGTTGGGAAAGCCGCGTTGCATCAAAAAAACCCCAAAAACTGTTTATAACTGCAAAAGGCCAAGCCATTTCCCATGCAAACTCTGCAAAGCAACATGCTGTAACATATGTGCTTGAGACAAAAACTCTGAAGTGGTGAACTGCATGGGCATTGTGGCTGGAGCAACATATTGTGAGCAGAGAAAACAGTCTCCTACTTTATCCATTTGATTTCGATCATACCGTTCTATCCATGGGACAATCTAAAGTTTTTTGTTTTTGTTTTAAAGCAGCTTCAATTGGTATTACTACAACCCAAGGGGCCTAGTTGAAGAAGACAGTCTTTAACTCTTGAAAACTACTCTTAAGCGAGTACATTCCCCAGCTTGGGAGTAGGGTGGGAGAAAGCCAGAATTCTCTTTTTCTTGATTAAACAACGGGCTCTGAAAAGTGGATTTCTCTTTAAGGAGGCTTAAAAAGTGTTCATGTATTCTGGACAAATACAGATTTTCTAGAATACATGAACCCTAACCCCAAAGTCTGGTTTTCTATCAAACGATAATACTTCTGTCTTGTCTGAGCTTATTTTGAGCTTGTTCATTTTTATCCAGTTTGTCCTTACACTTAGGCACTGGTCAAAAGAACTGACCACATTTTTTTTGTAATTAGATGACAAAAAGGACCAGATCTGAGGGCTGTCAAATAAATTTATTTTGAATGTCACTATTTTAAGTAATTGAGAAATCTCCTGCTTAAAAGAGTGAAATAGAGATTGCCCAGAGAAACGAGCAACTTCAATTTTCCAAGTAAAGAGAAGCTCATTTCCAGTCATGGCAGCAACAGATAAGAAGAAAATGAAGAATAGGTGAAGCTGAAACTATTCCTTCATCATCAGGCATGGTATATAAAATGAAAGTGAAAACATGGAGATGATGAGCCTGTGACTATAATTCCCTTTCTGTACAATAACTACTTTTTATGCCATTCACTGAAAACCCAAACAAAATAGATAACTACAAATGCTAAATATTGCAGTGACATTCTGGTCATTTTGCCATGAATAATTAGTGAGATTCTTAGTAAATCCTCAGTCCCAATTATTTAATTAGATTCAAAGATGCCACGGATATTAAGACAGCAGAAAAGTGAAAGGAGAACAAGTCCCTTTGGATAATTGCATTCTCATTTTCATTTTGCAGGAATAAAGCTCAAGCAGAGTGAAACAGATAATATTCCTATCTGTGATAGCAAGATACACATTCTTTTCATAAAAAGAAAAAGATCCTGAATTTAAAACCATGCTGCCACCAAAGATGAAAGAAGAAAAAAATATGTAAGCCTATTTTAGAATATTCTCAACAAACTTAAAACTATTCCCTCCTCCAAATGGAAAGGCAAAGGAATAAGCAAATATTCATTTTAAGTTTAAAATACACGTTTAGCTGCGGTTAAAAAAAAACACATACTCAGCTGCTGGGAGTCAATCATAAAAAATAATATTCTGATGTTTTCTCCACATGTGCAGTTTAGTAGTGTTAAAATAAAAAAGTAGCATAGATGATTGCCTACTAGCTCAATATTGGCACTGTGTTTACCACAATTACATTTAAAATATTAAAGATTCCTTTCTTAATATACTCCTAGAAAGGCCCTTTTCCATTGGCTTTGTTTGGTTGATTCTGAGAAGTAACTCTTGTAGGTCAAGACATCCACACTTCTACATGTAGAAAGTCAGTGGGAAACGTAAGGAAACAATAGCAGAGTTTGGAGAGGGCCTCCAAAATAAGAGCACCTACACCATAGGCCCTAAGGGGTAATAAAACTCATGAAAATCATTTGGCTGTTTTATAAATTGCCATCAAATTATAATTTTTAACAAAACGAAAAGAGGAAATGAGTAAGTACCCGTTTCCCTGAAAATAAGACCAGATCTTATATATTTTTTTTTATTACAAAAGACCCATTAGGGCTTATTTTCAGGTAATGTCTTTATTTTTTTTTTCCACACAGGAGGCTACACAGCACGTCCAGTGGGCAAGTGCTGCTGCCATAAGGTGAGGCAAGGTGGGGCAGGGTGGGCCCCATGTATTCACCACCTCCTGTGTGAAAAAGTAGGAGAAAAGGAAAGAGAAAGCAGGAGGGGTATGAGAAAAGGTCTGTCTGGGAAAAAGAAACAGAAAGGCAGAAAGAGCCGGGCAAAAAGTCACATGCTTCTGCCCGCTGGGTCATTTGACCCTTCGAGAGAGAAGCCAAAGTTTCGCTCATGCTTCTGGGGTGGAGTGCAGAGTGGAGCACACAGGCAGCCACCTGGCCTTCCCTGCCAGGAAGGAGACAGCTGCCTCCTGTGGGGCCCTTTCCATTCTTCCTGCAGTCGCAGCCCCTCTCAGACCCCGCAAGGCCAACCATCTCTGCATGAGCCCCATCCACATGGGTGGCCAAGGATACTGTTGGGGTGGCAGTGCATGCAGAGCCCTGATGCTTGCAATAGTGGCGTCCAGCAGGTCACCTCCTGCCGCTGCTCCTGTTTCACCGTCAGTTGCCATGACAGTGACTACAACTCTTCCTGCCGCTGCCACTGCCACGCCACTGCCATCTCACTCCATCAGTCTTGGAAGTGGGCATGGTTAGCATAGGTGGCAGGGAGCACGCGTGGGCTTAATTTAATGCTCTTAATTTAAAAATGGAAAACCTGGTTGCTAATACTACTTTGCCTTGTTCTCTTCTTAGCCTTGTTTTCCTTCTCCTTTTTCTTGTCATCTTTCCTCTCCTTCTTACTCTTCTCCTTCTCCTGCCCTTCCTCCTTGGCATCTCTGTTGGCAAGCTTGTTGTGCAGTGCTACCATTGAATAGATCAGGCGAGGCAGGAGGCAGGGTGGGGGTGGTGCCACACTGCAGCCCGTGCACGTTCCACCCCCAACAATATCCTCCAGCACTCCTTAGCTTTGCCCGTTCACACTTGTTCTCTTTACTCCTGAAGTGGGAAAGAGGCAAAAAACCCACTTGAGGCTCCAAGGCTTTGTCCGTTGCTGCCTCAAAATGTCAACTCAAAGAGAGCAAATTGATTTTTCTGCAAATGGTTTCAGGAAGGTGCACTGAATCCACTCAGGGTGATGAATTGCTGCAGCATTACCACTGAACAGTTCAGACAAGGCACAGGACGGGGTGGGGTTGACATGCTAGCGCCCCTGCGTGCTTGGTCCCTGCCATCCAATATCATCCTCCAGCGCTGATGGTGAGGGCCAAACGTCTAGGAGCCATGGTGTGCTGCCACACCTGCCCCGCTCCATTATCTCGCCTGATCTGTTTGGTGGTAGCATTGCAATTCACTGCCCTGAGTGGATTTACCCTTCTGAAACTGTCTGCAGAAAAATCAATCCACTCTCTTTGAGTTGGCGTTTTGGTGCAGCAATGGATAGAGCCTTGGAGCCTCAAGTGGGTTTCTTGTCTCTTTCTCGCTGCAGGAGTAAAGCGAATAAGGATGGGCAAAAGTACAGGAGTACTGGAGGATAATATTAGACTGCCGAGGCAGTGTGCAGGGGCCTGGTGTGGCGCCATCCCCACCCCGCCCCATGCCTCGCCTGATCCATTCAATGGCAGCACTGCCCAAAAAGACTGCCAACAGAGATGCCGAGAAAGAGGGAGAGGAGAAGTAGGAGAGTAAGGTGAGAAAAGATGACAAGGAAAAGGAGAAGAAAAAAAGCGAGGCCAAGAAAGAAAGAGAAGGAGTAGTATTAGTAACCAGGTTTTCTATTTGTAAATTAAAAGCATTAAAATAAGCCCCCATGCTGGCCATGCCCATGCCCACATTAAGGCTGACGATCTTAATTGGGGCTTATTTTGGGGATAGGGCTGATATTAGGCACAGATTAAAAATTATGCTAGGGCTTTTTTTATGGTTGGAAACTTATTTTTGGGAAAATACGTTAAATGCAAAGTACGGTGTTAATTTGTAAGGTATTGTGTTAATTTATAACACTTTAATTAGTTGATGATCAATTAGATTTAGATTTTGTCTTAGTTTGCATACTTTTTGAAGTACAATCCACAGCAGGCTAAAAGCTTAGTGGCCAATTAGTTGGGCCCTTTACCAGATCACAAGCAGTCACTGATGGTCAGAAACAGACACTGACAAACTTGGTAACATGCTAATCCCAAATGTTTAAAACCATGCAAAAAATTGTTGAAAAAATACAGATGGCAGAACAGCAAGTGAACTTCATTCTCTTTAGCTATAGATGCAAGAAACCTTCAGTGCTGGGTGGAAAGACACAAGTTTATTGAGAGTTTGCCATCACATTTCCAGTTCCAGAACAGTGTAACATTACAGACTTGTCTCTGCATAACTTTCTATTCAGGTGCTATCAGTGCATTGCCTGGAGTAAGCACATGTGCCATGCATAAACAAGATCTCCAGAAAGCACTTACCTGTACAATTATCTTCATTTACACTTTTGAATTTACTTCCCCCATTAGGTAAGTGAAATCCTGATTTGCATTTGCAGAAGAAGTCATCACAGTCTCTCACACATGTACCATATTTTCCACAGTTTTTATGTTGACAGATAGTATAAGCTAGAAGAAGACCATTCGAGAAAAGAAATAATTTGTCATCAGAAATACATTTCTTCACTAGGTTTAAAAAAATAGAGACCTATCTCAAGAGGCAGGAAAGGAAGGGAAATCTAATCAATTTGTAGAATCAGACTGAGAAAAAGTTTGAAATTTGAAAACCTTATCCCTTTCTTGTTTTTATATTATGTATTGCCAAATTGGAAATTAAAGATTTGCCATATGAAAGTTGTTCTTGCATTATGAGCTGTTTGCCTGTTGCCCAATCATTACACTAGATAATATTGTTTTTTCAAAGGGTTTGCTTCCTGAAAAACTTTTGGTGATTATAATAGATACGGATCCCTTCAAATTGGACACAAATATAGTTTAAGAATGATGCTATCACATAGTAATTTTGAAAAATATGAAATTGTCTTTTAATGACTATAATGTATTTAATCGTATAATGTTTCTGACATGCTGCACAAGCTTAAATTCACTTGGACTCAGTGTTCAATGGATCTCACTATTGTTTCCAACAATAGTCAGGCAGAACTGATGAATTCTAGTTGCCCTAAATACTGTTTTTCCATTGTAATTATGTCCTGATTCACCCTGATCATCACCTAGATTTTTGGGAAAGAAGTCCAAGAGTAAGTGCCAAAAATGAATCTTTTTAAAAAAAAATTTATTTGGGTTTTCACAAAAAACAAAATACAAATAAAACATCTTTTTTGAAAATAGCATGGTCCCAGGTTATCACTTCTTCATACAGACACAAAACTCAATTTCATGCTCATTTTTATATTATTATATTATAAAATTATAGTATTATTTAAATATTATATATTTATGAATTGAGAAAATTAAAAGAAGGGAAAAACTATGTAGAAAATATAAAATGGTAATAAGATATGGAAAAATGAATCTTCACGGTCTTGTATGCTGTAAGAAATTTGGCAACCAGCTGGATTTAATTTAGTGTTCCGTACCATGTTTCTCAGAAAATAAGACCAAGTTTTATTTTCTTTTAGAGTTGAGTTTGTGGAAGCGGCCCAACAAGCAGAAGTGCTGTGTGCCCAGAAAGAGAAGGCCAAAAGCAGTATTTGCACTGCCCCAAGGAGCCAGCAGGCTGCAGCTACAACTGGAAAGTTGCCCCCCCACACCACCATTCGTGCTGGCCATGCCCATCCCCCAGGCTTATTTTTGGGGTAGGGGTAATATTAGGCACACACACCCCAAAAATTTAGGGTTGAGCTTATTACTGGGGTGGATGTTTTCACAGAAAATGGTAGTTGCCAAGAAAATTCTTAACAACATCCTTGAGTGCCTTTCAGCCAATTTTCTGTGGCCCCATGAACAGATCTTTAAATCATCTGTCATTGATAATGTGCCTGAACTGTGGACCAAAAAGAATGTTCTCCTTAATCTTGGCATCAGTTATTCTTGGAATATCTGCCTCAAATAACAAAAACTTTCACCAACAAGTGATTCATTTCACACATTTTTCTGTCCTAGAACCAAATTCTTTCAGAGTGGCCATTTCTTTCACATGTTATGCAACTGTCGTGCATGTCCCACATGCATATGTAAAAATAACACAGGTAGTCCTTGAGTTACAAATGTAATGGAGCCTGCCAATTACATTTGTAACCCAAGGATTTGTTAGACCGAATCACATAAAATGAATGTGAAAACTCTGTTTTCGCCCATGCATTTGCCACTGAAATTTGCAGGTCATTAAGTGCACATGAGGTATATCAAGGTGGGGAAGAGCATGGGAGGGGGACTAGTGATGGAACAGTCCATCTAATTAAGACCACCCAACCCACTGAGATACCTCATACTTCCCACAATTGTTTCCCTCCTCCCACCATCCGTGATGGGTCAATTATCTTGCGAAGACCTAGTGATTACTGAGGATACTACACTTTGTCTGCATTCTGTTCACTTTGTGGAACATAAAGGAGGTTCGTGCACCATCATTTCCCCAAATTGCAGAGTTTCACTACCAGGCACTGCCCAGCCATTTCCCTCCCATTCAGGCCATCTGGTCCAGGGCCAGTTTGGGTAAATGGTTCACTAAGGCATATACCTTTGCAAGCTTTTGAAGCCTTTGGATGGACCACCTGCTGCGTATCACCTGGGATGGGTTTCTCCTCTTCCACCTCTCTTCCCTCCAACCAATCTTCCAATACCTCCACAACTTCATCTGCCTCAATCTCTCCTTTCAAACAGCTTGGATCCATTCCTTCTGCCATCCTTCACCACCTCCCTCAATACATACACAGATCAATGAGCACTGGCTTTCTCTCAGCTGCCTCTGAACTCCTGAGCAGTTACTCACAAAGCAAACAGTACTCACACTTTGAGGCAGTCATGTTTCTGCTTTATTCTGAGAACTCAGAATTAACAGCAGCAAGAGCGGACAATCCGTGAAAAGCCAGCACTGAGAGCTAGCTTCTTTTAGAGCTTTAAAAACCTCTTCTGTAATCCATCATTAGGTTACCAAGCATCCACCCGGAGTGTACCCTCCTAATATCCGCCCGCTATTCTGCCCCTCTTATCACCCCCCCACTTCGCTTCCCTTTTCACACCATTTCTATAGCCCTGTGCTACCCAAAATCTCCTATTCCATGCTATCTCCCTCCAATGCTATCCTGTCACCTCCGTGCTCCCCTGGGCATTCCAATCTATGCATTCCTTGTAGCCGCCTTCATTAATCCAGCCTGGCTGTGTATGTGTGTGCCCCTCCATTTTGCATCAGCGCCGGTGGATTTCATGCCAGATCAACAAGCGCTGGATTGCCAGGTAATTGGTGCTTAGTCCTGGTCTCCTGGGTGGCTGCAGCCTGCCGTTGGCAACCCCTCGTGCCCCGTCGATGTGTCAGGCTCCAAACAGGTCAGAAAGCACTCAGAGCCTGACAGTCTCCTTTCCAGCCCCTCTGCTGCAAAGGAACATGGCCTCCAGAAGCTTCCAGTCTCAGTGTGCAAAACATTTGCACATCGACAGGAGGGTTTGGGGCAGCAAAAATTGCATCGCCTCAAACATCCCATTGGCTTGCAAACACTTTGGCAAGGCTTTGCAAGAAGCCCTTGCCAGCAAGAACAGTGCCTGGGAGGGTCACACTGGTCTCTCCCAGGCTCTGTTCTTGCCAGCGAAGGCTTCTTGCAAAGACAATTGGAGATTATAGAGACACAATCTCCCTGCAGGCTTTGACAAGAAAAGGGCAAACAGAGGGAAGGCCTGAAGCACCAAAGTCTTCCCTCTGTTTCAAAGCTTTTTGCCATAGGTCTCATTCATAGAGGCCTAAAGTAGTGCGAGATCACATGAGATCAGTAGCATGAGATCTTGCACTAATGATCTTGCAGTACTTTAAGCCTTTGTTCTCTGCAAATGCACCGAAGGCTTGAAACAATAAACAGGGAAAGAAACCACAGCAGAGAGGAGACAGCTTACTAGATTTTTGCAACTTAAGTCTCCACAGGCACACGGCAGATGGGTAGGGGGAGCAGACATGGCAAATGTTGCAGTGCTCCTGCGCTCATTCATAAGGGTGAACAACTGATATGGTGCTGCAACATTCATAACCTTGAGATTGTGTCATAAGTACTTGGGGTGGGCTATGTTGCAACTTCAAACTCTGACTAAGTGAACTGTCATAACTCAAGGATTATCTGTACTTGGTATATCAGGGTTGCAAAAGCAGCAGAGCTACTACTTTTACATCCCCACAGCTATTCCAATTATAGTGTACTGGATGTGCTACAGCAACAAATCCGTGTTTTCGTATGTTTCTTTCATGTGTGTAGCATGATGAACAGGTACTGAAGGGTGTATATTGCCATTGTATAAAAACAGATTATTTCTATAAAACAGTACATGATATGTCAAATTACAGATTATTTTCATGATGAGCAGCCAAAATTCTATAAGTTGCACCCAAAAGTGTTCAGAAAGCAAAATCTTTATTGTACAGTGTTATTAATTGTGAAATGTTTGGATTATGTAGAGTTATTCTGACCAGGCAAAACTAACATTGGCCAGTTCCTATTTTAAGATTGAGTGTTAAAGACCAAAATTAAGGTGCTATCTCCATATTCTAAAGAACTGTTTTTGCTTCCATCCTATCATATCAAAATCCTCAGCTGATGAGAGACAATAGAAAAAACAATGCCATTTTTAATTGCCCTGTGCATAGAATATCTTCAGCTCAAGAGTCTCAAAAAACTACAAGGTAGGTGGATGGGGTGATAAACAATCTGCAGATTGTAACCATGATGCTAACAACAGTTTGCCATTGCTCCCCTCCCCCCAACGTTAGCTATTCCCTTATAGAAAGTAAGATGTCAAATTACCACAACATTTGTTACCATCAGTACTGCACATCTTATATCCGTTCTTACATGTACCATTTTCTTTTGTTGAGTAGTGCTGGCAACCTTTTTAGAATATACAGAGGGAAGGAAATGCATTAGTTAGAACACATCCATGCTCTAGGCCATGCTATATCATGCATCTTCAAACTAGAGTCTTTCTTTAGTAATAACTCATATTTCGGACAGATTATCAAACTGTATTTCCATCCAATTGTAATTTTTAAAAGGGAATACAATTAATCAGTAGACACATAGGACATTACATCAGTGTACACCAATTAATTTAGCTCTAATCCATTTCAATTAAATCAAATTTAGATTTTCTCCTAGCTTTATCTACTCTTTGGAGTGCAAACCTCAGCAAAGCAAAAGCCGAGGGATCAAATTGTTTCCTAAATGTGGATATATCTATTGCAAGACCTCAAGGAGTCACTAATGGTCAGAAATAAACATTAATAAACAGGCTTTCAGAGATTTAATTGGTTTAATACATGTAGTAACTCCTTTTGTTTCTGTGCTGTCAGCATATAAAGGAAGCAAATTTGCCATGTTTAAAGAAAGACAACTCACCTATACATTTATCTACACTGGAATTCAGGAAAGTTTTCATTTGATTTGATTGTGTCCAAAATCCTGTTTTGCAAGAGCAGATGTAATTCTCAGAGACATTCTTACAGAAAGCATTTTGTCCGCAGATATTTCGACATTTATTGTCAACTATAAGAAGAACAGAAGAACATGGGGGGGGGGGGGGGATAAGATCATTTTATTTAATTAAAACTTTTGAGCCAAGAAGTTGCAATTTTGAATGTATTGCAAAAGCAGAGTAGACAGATTTAGAGTGCTATCTGTTTTTACTGATAGTCCTATGAAGCTTTTTTACAGTTTAACCAAGAAGTCTTGATAACCTCTGAATTTATTATTTGTGCTGCTGCTTCTGCACAAGGCTTCATCTCTGGGCATGAGTTATCAACTTTACCTGACATCAGGGGTGTGATTCTAACAGTTCACACCTATTTGCTAAAACAGGTTGTTAACATTCTAAGCAGTTCAGAGAACCTGCTGTTAGAAGAAATTACTGTCCTAATCCTGTAAGGAAGACAGGAAGGAAACATTCTGGTGTTGGTTACAGAAATTGCCTCTCCGTTAACCCTTATTACATTCTTGGCAGACTAGACTTCCTGTCTAAGAAACTGCTCTGGAGTTTTTTCCCCCTCCTTTGCTGGTACTTTGCTTGTGTGGAGTGACCATTCAAAGTTACAATGGCACTGAAAAAAGTGACTTATAACCATTTTCCTTACTTACGACTGTTGCAGCATCCCCACAATCATGAGAGGCTTGGCGAGGAGATATGTGCCTTGATGTGAGTGATATTGAGTTGGCCATGCCCAGCCAATAACATGATCACCAAGCCATGTCCACCCAGTCACATGACCACCAAGTCATCTAATCACACCCACAGAACCGGTTGTTAAAAAAATTAATCCCACTCCTGCCTGACATGCATCTATATATCATTAGTCAGCTTCCACTCTGGTTCCCCATCTTCTCTTTTCCTGTCACTCAGTTCCATCAGAGATAATCAGTTCCATCCCAACTGCATGCAGAAGTCCATGGTTTTCTCTCTTAAATAAGTGTCATGCTTAGACTCATTGTGATACTAAGAAATATCAGATAACCATTTAAAATGTCTAAAAATAAAGCTAAATTCCAACAGTGCATAATCACACAAACTCATTTGAAAAAAAAAACCATGCTTTTATAAGACCTGATCCTTCTGGTTTTTTTGCTTTCAGCATCTCTTGGTCTGATATTTTTTTGGGGGGGGGGATGTGACTGCACAATAGCTCTTGCTTTTGGAATTTCAGCATAGTTTACATTACTCAAGAGTAAGTCTATCAGTATTTGGATCTAAAGAATTAAGAGTCTTCTCTACCTTGATGTTACTTAGTTATCAATACTTTTGTGATACAATTTTGGTATACCTACTCAAGAGAAAGCAAATTTGTTTCATGACAGTGGATTTGAATGAGCTTTCTAATGCTTCCAACAATTTCTTCATTGGAGAAGCTTACCTTGATTTTGGACCAGAAGTGATTGGAAAAGAAAAATGAGGAGGCCTGAAAAGAAAAAAAGAGAATATAGAGTCAGGGAATATCTTATTCCACAAACTGGCCATTCGCAATTTGGCTCCCTTCAGATATGTTAGACTACTTCATCCTTCATCTCCAATTTGCAAAACTAAAGAACAGAGAGGTGTAAATACACTTGGAGGGCACTAGATTGCACACTAATCTTTCACGCAAAGACGTCAATGGTCTTAATCCACGGTGCCCTGGCTCTTATATCCTGACTGAAGTTCTTCTCTTCCAGGGCTATTAAGTTCCACCTAAAAGCTCTCACATCACTTTGTTGGAAATTGACCAATTGCTACAAGCAAGTTTACTGTTGCTGGGAAATATCAGCTCTTTGACTTGAATGCCAAATGGATGACAGATATGGGGATTTCACAGATATCAGAGCATTTATCCACATTAGGAGATTAAGAATAATGTGGGATCCAAAAAGCTACTCCTATGAGCCTTATGTATTGTAGCATCATTTTTCCCCCTGAAAGAATTCTCTCAATTTTTATTGGGGTGGGTGCTTTAAATTAGGAACTCAAATATTCGGCTAATTGAAACCCAAGTACTTTTGAGGAAAGTCGAAAAACACTTGGGGGCTGGTGTTTGTTAATTCCTCCTGGCACAATGTTCAAGTAATGGAAAAATTACTACAGACAGTCTTTGACTTACAACAGTTCATTTAGTCATTGTTCAAAGTTACACCACCACTGAAAAAAATCATTTATGAGTGACCATTTTTCACACTTATGACCTTTCTAGCAGTCCCATAATCATGTGATCAAAATTCAGATGCTTGACAACTGGTTCATATTTATGACTGTGGCTGTGTCCCAAGGTTATGTGATCATCTTTGGCAACCTTTCAACAAGCAAAATCCATGGGGAAGCCAGATTCACTTAGCAACCATGATACTAACTTATCAACTACAGTGATTGATTCTCTGTCAGCCTTCAAGATCTTCTACTATTGCTTTGCATCTTTCGACTGCCATAAGTAACGGGGGGAGGAACGGAAAGTCTGGGAAGTGAGCTGGAGGTGTTAAATTCTTCTGTTGTGTAAATGGGGGGGGGAGCATACAATAGAGTTAGGTTTCTATTTCTTGCTTTGCTTTCTTTTCTCTGCGCAACTGCAACCCGTTATTAAAATCAGCCAAGGTCAACGGACAGAGGCCTCATCATCACCTGAAGATGCCCACATGATCATATTCACAACTTCTAATTGGAAGTGTCATCTGAACTATTGGGGGTGGGAACATTTCCATCACTTTGTATATGTGAATTGCGCGCCTAATTTCTCAGATTCAGAATTCTTTGGTTGCTACCACTTCACTTTCAGTAAAAGATGTCTTTTCTCTAAACTAAAGAGTCTAAGTATTTCTTTCCTGGATTTTGAATGGAGCTCCGCCTGACATTCTCACTTAACAAATGCCTCCCTTAACAACAAAAATGTTGGGCTATAAAAAAATCAAAATATTGGGAAAGCACCAGGCCCAGATGGTTTGCCAGTAGAATTTTATAAGACATTTCAGGAAACATTGAATCTGCATTTATTAGAAGTTATGAATGAAGTTATGACAAGGAAGAGAATACCCAAAACATGGTCAGAAGCATTTATTACACTTATACTGAAAGAGGACACAGACCCACAACAAGTTAAAAATTACAGACCTATATCCCTATTAAACTCATATTATAAAATTTTTGCTTTAATTGTGGCAGAAAGACTGACAGGATACTTAACAATTTTATTCATTCTGATCAAAATGGATTTCTGCCGAAGAGACAAATTAAAGGCAATATGAGAATAATCTTAGACACACTGTAAACTATGAGGCATATCCCGAAAAACAAATGGCTTTGATGTTTTTAGATGCACAAAAAGCCTTTGATAATGTGAATTGGTGTTTTATGTTGCTACAATTGGACCAAATGGGCTTTGGCAAAAAAATTACCCAAGCCATAGAAACGATATATTATAAACAAACTGCAAAGGTTATGATAAATGGAGAGTTAACAGACTTTACAGATATAAGAAAAGGGACTAGACAAGGTTATCCACTGTCACCACTGTTGTTTGTGTTAACACTGGAAGTGCTGAATAGGAACTTTAGAGAAGAAAAATAAATAAAAGGAATGAAGATTAAAAAAGAAGAGTATAAATTGCAAGCTTTTGCAGATGACCTGTTATTCATATTAGAGGATCCACTGGAGTCAGCACCTAAACTGATAGAAAAGATAGAAGAGTATGGGAAAGTAGCAGGTTTGAAAATAAATAAAGATAAAACAAAGATCTTAACAAAGAATATATTAGCAAGACGAAAGAAAGAATTGGAGGAAGTTTTGGGGATCCAGGTCACAAATAAGGTTAAGTATTTAGGGATACATGTAACACCAAGATGTAGCACACTTAAGGAGGATAATTATCTTAAACTCAAACAACAGATTTGATAAAATGGGAAAATTTACAATTATAATTGATTGGGAGAATATCTACAATTAAGATGAATGTATTGCCTAGAATCTTATATTTATTCCAGACAATTCCAATTAGACTAGGAAAAGAATTTTTTGAAGAGCTAAATAAAATAGTGCTAAAATATATATGGCAGAGGAAGAAAGTGAGAATAAAACTTAAACTGTTACAAGATGCAAGAATAAGAGGAGGATTCACTTTGGGAATTATATTACCAAGTTGGGAATTATATTACCAAGCGTCGAGTTTGATGTGGGTAAAGGAGTGGATATCACTAAGGAATATTAGACTTTTGAATTTAGAAGGACATGACTTGCTGTTAGGGTGGCATGCCTTCCTCTGGTATAAGGGAACTAAGACACAGGGGTATTTTAGAAGACATTATATTCGAGAAGCATCGCTTTTAAACTGGGAAAAGATAAAAAAGCAATATTATCTAAAAATTCCACTATGGTTGTCTACTATTGAAGCTTTTTCATATCTAATAATATACTGTATAAAAAGGAAGAAACAGTTCGATATGGTGAGATATTGAATGAAAAGGATGAACTTAAATCTATGCCAGTGTTGGAAGAACAAGGTGAAAAAATGAATTGGTTTTCATATTTGCAAATACAATCTAGATGTGATAAAGATATTAAAACAGAAAGAATCTATGATAAGTTGACCGATTTAGATAACATTTTGACAATTACTGATGAAAAAGTAATTAAAAAACTTTTTGGACATTTGCTGGAGTTTAAACTAGAGGAAGAACAAGTTAAAGAAACAATGATTGCATGGGGAGGAATTTTTGGATATGGAATTGATCTAGATAAATGGCAAAAATTGTGGTCTCAAAATTATAAAATGACAATATCAACTGCATATAAAGAAAATTTGTACAAAATGTTTCACAGGTTGCACTTATCCCCAACGAGAATTGCAAGAATGTTCAAGAATAAATTGGATAAATGTTGGAAATGTCATCAGATACCTGGCTCATATTACCATATGTGGTGGACATGCTCGGATGCAAAAAGACATTGGACTATAATCCACACATGGTTAGAAAAAAATGATAAAACACCACATAGACTTTATCCTGAAATATTCTTCTTGGGAATTATACCGGAAATATAGAGTAAAGAACTGAAATATTTGATGGCAAATGTTTTAACAGCGGCTAGAATTGTATTTGCTAAGAATTGGAAAAATGAAAAAATACCTATGCAGGATGAAATTATTAAGAAAATCATGGATTGTGCTGAAATGAATAAATTGACATTTGAAATCAGAGAACAAGAAGATAAACATTTTTATATGACATGGGATTTTTTTTATGAATGGTTAGATAAAAAGACATGGTAAAGAAATAGATCAGGAAGCCTTACAATAAAAAGTTAATAGATATAGAATACAATATAAAATACATAACCATTGGATGAATGTATAAGATTAAATTATAATGAAATTTAAAATGTCTCGTATAGAATGAAGGAAAAATAGTTTTGTGAAATGAATGATTAATGATTATTATATAAGCACATGTTAGATTGGTAAGGTGAGAATTTATACAATTTGTGAGTAATGGTTAAAAAAAAGGATGGCACAAAAGATCGTAACCAACTGACACACTGTATGTATATATTGAAAGATGGTTTTATGTTTCTATGTTTGTTTGTATGTTTGTTAAAAATAAAAACTTTTTTTAAAAAAGAAATGTTGGGCTCAACTGTGGTTGTAAGTCGAGCACTACCTGTATAGTCTTTGTGGAAAGTTTAAGGCACAGGCTATGAAGAATTAATATGAAGAACGGTTGCAGGAATTGGGTATATCTAGTCTAGTGAAAAGAAGGATTAGGGGTGACATGATAGCAGACTTCCAATATTTGAGGGGCTGCTATGAAGACGAGGGGATCAACCTGTTCTCCAAAGCACCAGAAGGCAAGACCAGAAAGAAATTAATAAAGGAGAGAAGCAATCTGGAAATAAGGAGAAATTTCCTGACATTGAGAACAATCACCCAGTGGAACAGCCTTCAGAAGTTGTCAGTGCTTCATCACTGGAGATGGAGGAGACTGGGCAGTCATTTGTCTGAAATGGTATCGAGCCTCTTGCTAGAGCTGTTGTGTTGGACAAGAAAACCTCCAAGGTCCCTTCCAATTCTGATGATGTTCTGTTCTACAGGCAATTATCTTACTTGGATGTCCAGGCAACTTTTTTCTCCCTGTATAATGTTTCTACCATTTCCCATCATTTTTAATACCACATTTGTTTTTAGAGAGAAAATCTACTAAGGATAATATTTGATATTTGCACAGGTGTGCCCTGCATCAGGACTGTCCATCTCCCAGGCCTTTGTGTTAGGAAACCTCATTACTACATTCCTGCCTTCTGCAATATGTTGCCCTCATGATGGAATGCAACTGGCTTGGAATTCTGGGAATTGCAGTCCAGCACAACTGGGAAGCAACAGATGAAGAAAGAGTAAGTTATATTTGTTTACATTAACAAAGAATAAGCAAAAATATTAAAAGGAAGCTGTGACTTTATTTGGGACAGTGGCAATTTGTTGCTTCTTGTATTTATCATTTGGACTTTAATGTTTACAAAAGGGTTTGCTAAGATGTTTTTATTTCCGTGTATCTAGCATATATTTCTTCAATAACCAAGCACCTATATACATAATTTCTTTAATTTTGTGTACCCAAGAGTTCATTCTACCAAATATTTATAATTTACAGATGATCACTATGAGCATTGTTCTGTTTCTAAGAAGCATTTTCTAGTCTCGGCCAGCAAGGCACGTTTTTTTCACTTGGATGTAAAATGTATTTAGAACATTCCATGGCTTGCAAAATGCTTCCTGCATGTTCTTAGAGGGTACTTTCTTCTTTAATATTTCCCATGTTCTGTTACTCAGTTTTTTAAGTGTGCAAAAGATTTGAACACCGTCTCAAAGCTGAGTACATATGGCTCTATTTGCAAGATTTGTAAATTTCTCCAATGAAGACAGACTCTGGGTGGTAAACACTGACCTGAGAATAAAACAATCAAAATAAAAATGCACCTTAACTATGTTATTGCTGCTCTTAGTCCAAAATACTCGACCAGCTTCTCCCTCAGTCAACTCACTTATATATCTGAACTAGCAGTACACAATTTGGAATAACTAAGGCAGTTACCAATTACCAAATATGATCCCCTCCCAGCTGCCCCAAAAGAATAATTTCCTGTATTTTTTCCACTGACAGTTTTTAAAAGACCATTTCAAATTAAAATGAAGAACAAAAATTGTGTTTAGTCACCTCCACCTTTTCTACCTCCTTTTCACAGCCAGGGTAGGTAGCCACAGGGGAAGTGAAAACTAAAGCAATATTGTACTCTAATTTTCTCTTCATCATGGCAGGAAGGAAGCTGGCTGTTAGTTCCCACTCACATAAGCTGTTCTGATGAACCAGCTGATTGTGAAAAGATGTTTTACTATGTCAGTCAGTTTAAGGCTAACCAAAACTTCTCAAGGTTGATCAGTAAGATCAGGTGCCTGGAGTAGGATATCCACATGACATGTTACTCACCAGCCCAAGACACATGGGAATGGCCACTTCAGATCATTCTGCATCATGGCCTCATTCTGTAACCCATTCTGTGTCTTATCAGCCACAGTACTGGCACATGTTTTATGCTATAATCAAGTTTCTGTAATATAGTTTTTTTAAAAAAAAAAAACCTCTTCATTGTATCTTCTCATTAATCTTTCTTGTTTCATCATGTTTTCTCTAGCTTTTCATATTGTAGTTTCAAGCAAGTATTTTGAAAGTTTTCAGATTATTGTGAAATAAAATGTAGAATATTTTTCTTTTTGCTTACTGCATGTTATGAAGTATTATATCACAGATTAATAGTATAGAGCAGTCCAGTACTCAACAATTATCTGCCAAAGGGGCCTTTTCTAGCTCAAAACCTCAGCACTTAAACCTGCCTCTCTGGCTTGGAATTTGCTTATAGAATTTGAATAGGCTTTCTCAGATTACACCCTGCTTACAATGCTTCTGATTTGTTATACTCAATAGTGAGGGATGGGGTTCAGGCCTCAAAGCCAAGAACTGTTCAAGAATCATTAATCAAAGTTACTCTGATTAGACAGGCAATCTTCAAAGTCATCCTCCCTGTGTCTTGATTCAAATGGACAATATGCTACCCTGTTTTCAGCAACTTTGGAATTTTCTTAGCCCCGGAATAGGTTCTATTCAGAGTTCCTCTTCCAAAAAATTAGAGAGAGTTCTTTGTTTCACTAGCTTGCTTTCTGTCAACTGCATTTTTTGGGGGGGTGAGTGGCCCACACCAGCCATATCTCAACACACTTACACAATTCCAAATATTATATGCCGAACAGACTATAAAATTAAGCCTTGCCCAAATCTACCTGACTACCCTTCAACAACATCTGAAATATTTCCCTGAAAAATACAGAGTTTTAAAAGCATGGCTAACATTATTCATGTTGATATGAAAGAGCCTCAGTATCTCAGGGCACTTTTACATGATCCACCCATCTGTCTGCAAAGCTCTCTGAAGCTTTTTAAAAATGCAGTGGAGATTGACCCATACCACTCTATTTTTCAGACCTGACTGAACAGAAAACATGAATGTAGATGTTTCTTATGTATTTGTGTGGCTTGAGTTTGCAGAGAGCCACTGTTCCCTCTTTTGACCAAAATGAAAGATAATAAATTGCTGTCATTTCCCTCTGTTTTTGTGTTTGCCATGGTGATGGGCTTCTGTTATTTTCAAGATGCCCAACACTGATAGGACGACATGCCTATTTTACCCTGATCATGCCAGCTCACTCTGTCTGTGTTCCCAGGAGCTGGGAGGCTGGCAAGGTTCAAATTCCTTTCAGTGGAAAGCCAGAAGAACCCTCCCAACACAAGGCTACTTTATTTTAAACACATTGCCATTTCTGAAGCACTGGTAATGCGATGCGGCAAAAATGCCTGCGGTTGCAAGCCCCAAGCCACAAAATCACAAGATTAATAGCATGTGTGTGCAAGTGAGATGTTATCTCTCAATGTGCTGTTCTTTTGCAATTGATTAAATTGGGCCAGTTCTGGACATGTACAAACCTGGGTTTTTGCCTTTGTCTTTTGGCTCTGAAATAATATCGCAACTCTTTTACCGCTAACCTCATGGTATCCCTCAGGACAGTGGTCCCCAACCCCTGGTCTGTGAATAGTGCAAACAAGTGAAACCCCATCAGTGGGATGCAGGCAATATGAGAAACCACATCATCTGTGGAAAAACCTTTCACCACAGAACTGGTCTCTGGTGCCCAAAAGGTTGGGGGCTGCTGCCTCAGGGGACTCATTGTGAAAGTCTAACCAGAGGAAGTTGCAGTGGCAACTACAGTAATTCTTTCTATAGAAACTTCTAAGGAAAAGGAGAGCCAGGAACCAAATTATGATGCTTCAGATGTACAGTCTGATGCCTATTTACATGGTAATCTGTCACAAGAGACATGTATGTAAGAAAGGTAAATTTGCTCCAGAATGTTCTAGCCTTCAACTGTACAAAACAGTTTTCCATCTGTCTCTGTCTTTCTCATTGTTCTGAGAAATTCAGGGATTTGGGTACAAAGTTTTTAAATATGTAGGTAGCTGTTTACACAAAAGTTGCAACAGCACTGATTTAAATAAGATTTTGACAGGTGCTGATGAAAAGGTGATTAAAAAAATTGTATGGATATTTATTAGAAATTAAATTAGAAGAACAAGAAGTTAAAGAAACTATGATTGCTTGGGGGAAGAATTTTGGATATGGGATTGATCTAGAGAAATGGCAAAAATTGTTGTCTCAAAATTATAAAATGACAATGTCAACAGCATATAAAGAAAATTTGTATAAGATGTTTTACAGGTGACACTTTCCCCCAACAAGAATAGCAAGAATGTTTAAGAATAAGTCCGAAAAGTGTTGGAAATGTTATCAGACACCTGGCTCATATTACCATATGTGGTGGACATGTTCAGATGCTAAAAAATATAGGACTAAAATCCACATGTGGCTGGAAAAAATGACAAATAAGCATATAGACTTGAAGATATTTTTTAATTGGGAATTTTGCCTGAAATATATAGTAAAGATTTGAAATATCTGTCTGTAAATGTATTAACAGCGGCGAAGATTGTATTTGCTAAAAACTGGAAAAATTAGAAGATATCATCACAGGAGGAGATCATTAAGAAAATATTGGAATGTGCTGAAATGAGTAGATTGACATTTGAAATTAGAGAACAAGATGATAAACAATTTTATAAAATTTGGGATCTATTCTATCAATGGTTAGATAACAAAATATAGTCATGAAATATGTAGATTTTTAGAAAATAATAAATACATAAAGATGTATTTTCTTTTTCTTTTTTTTTAATTATATCTACAAAATGATTCTGGGATAGACCTGGGAGGATAATATGAATTGTTATAAAATAAACTAAGTAAAATATGATTATTTTATAAAACATGAATGAATAAAAATATAGTCAATGATTGATTAATAAAGATATTAATGTACTTGATATTTGATTGAAAGTATGAGAGGATATATAATGTAATTGTAATTGAAGACGATGAAATGGTAGCACAAAACAATTTGTAAACCAACCGGCACACTGTATGTATATATATGGAAGATGGCTTAATGTTTTTATGTTTTATTTATATTTGTTTTAAAACCAATAAAAAAAAAAGTTGCAACAGCTGACAGTTTCTTCCAAATAATATCTGAAACCATAAAGACACATTTACCACATGGTTTAACCAAAACAAGATTTTTTTTACATCTCCTTCAGAGGTACGATGTTTCTGTTAACTACTCTGCTTCATTGAGCATTTCTATTAGCTGTCAAACTATTTTCTTCTTGCGTGTAGTGTAGCAGCTTTCAATATCTAAAGATCTCCTTATGAGAATTCTTACTTTCATTGTTCTGGGAGTTTAATGGCTCCTGACTTGACTTCTAACAGTATAATAATCCCTGTCTCTGAATAAAAGAACCAAATTTGCTGAATCTTATAAAATAGATAATAGCACCACTGATCTGCATGAAGCAGAAAAATATTTAGTTCCAAGCCTGAAATAAATTTACTCCTTTCAAGCATTATGCCAATAAGACTCAATTTTTTCAAATTCCATTGGAACAAAACACAAAATTAAAAGTTCCAGCGGAGTAAAAATCAGCGTTCTACTTTAAGATATAATGCACCTTACTTTTTTGTTTTTCATATATACTACCAAGCATGATATAAAATCAGCCACAGGACCAATTTAAAAATAAATAAACATTTTAAAAATCTTATGCTAAATGATAAAAGCAACCATTGAATGCATTTTTGTAGCCTGGTTTGCAAATAGTCTTAGAACTAATCCAACAAAAAAAAGCCATTATGAGCAATAAATTCACTTCAATCAGCCTTTCAACAATATAATAACAAAAAAGCACATTAGTGATGGTTATTGGCTTGAGTCTCTTATATATTCTCACCCTGCACTCTTTCATTTGGCAGTCTGCCTGCTTAACTCAGCAAACAAATCACTACAGCATATTTGATTGTCCACCTGAAAATAAAGCATTCACACATGCAGAGAATATACTGGGATCACTGCATTACATTATAAAACCTGAACTAGAAAGATTCCATAGAAAGAGTTTGCAAACAACAATACATTTGTATATTGGACCTCAGTCTTTTTTTTTAATGTTTTACTCGTTGGGCGTAGAGATGGAAGTTGGACAGTTGATAGATTTTAGTGGTCTGAGAATGAAGAAGTATTATCTTTATTCTCTAGTTATTCTTCCAGTGGCAGGAGCTATACAAATCGCTTCCTCGCATGCTTGTTCCTTGGGGTGCTGGTTGATTGACACAAGGAACTCCTTGCCACAAAGAAGAGGGAGTCAAGCTATTCTCCAAAGCACCTAAAGGCAGGGTAAGAACCAATGGATGGAAACTAATCAAGGAAAGAAGCAGCCTAGAATTAAGGAGAAATTTCCTGACAGTTAGAACAATTAATCAGTGGAACAACTTGCCTCCAGAAATTGTGAATGATCCAACACTGGAAGTTTTAAAGAAGAGATTGGACAACAACTTGACTGAAATGGTATAGAGTTTCCTGCCTAGGCAGGGGGTTGAACTACAAGACCTCCAAGGTCCCTTGCAACTCTGTTATTCTATTCTATACTGCTGAACTTGCCTAGACCTGAGTGTTGATAACTTAAAATACATTAGACCACTCAATCTCTTCTATCTTGAAGGGTAGCACAAAAATACTGTATTTTGTAATATGCAAACAAGAACCAGCAGATGTCATTTTTCTTCTCCTTGATAAAGAACCAAAGGGTGGGAGGAGATACGCTTGTCAGGGAGAATCTGGAACTTGACTGCAGCTACTGAAATTGACTATTTTGTTCCACATTCTAGCCTCTGCTCCGGGTCTCCTTTTCTCTGTGGAAAGCCTATGGTCCATCTTTGTTTCACCCAACCTCACCAATACTAAATTGGCATTTTGAGGCAGTGCACAACAATCCCAACACTTAGGCCTGCCTTGCAATCCAACTTGTCCTTGGATATTGGTGGCTTTTACAAGAAAATGGCTGAGGGTAATTCTTGGCTTGATAGACAATAAAGCTGAGTTTAATCAATAAATGCACAACAAAGTTGAGTAAAAAATCAGCATATTGCTGGCACTTCACTTTTTCTTGATTTGTTTCTTTCTTAGTAAGTACTTATGTAAGGCTGCTTGACCTTTTGGTGCAAGTTTCCTGTTGAAATTTTTTCAAACAGAAGTAAACCTAGGCGATAGATCACTGCCGTTTTCCTGAGTGATTTATTTTGGCCATTTTAAATGAGAAAGAAATAGGATGCTTTCTTAGCAAGTTCTTTTTATGACAGTACTGACAGGTTGGTTAATTCGATGTTCCCCCATAGAGGGGATGGGATACCCTCTCTTCTTTGGATTGCTACACACCTTCCACAGAAAAGCTGGAAAAAGTTACTTCTATATGGTAAACAGTGATGACATCAAGAAACGAAGGAAGAGGAAGTATGAGTGACTCCATCTTTCATGGTCACAAATTCTGTTAAAGCAGGGGTGTCAAAGGCCTGCAGGTTGGATCTAGCCTGTGGGATGTTTAAATCTGGCCTGTGGGGCTGGCCTGGAAATATCAAAAGACCAGCCCGCGGTGCCTCTGCCAGCCAAAATGAGCCATGAGGGAGCCACATGAGCCCCACCACACCCTGTTTTTGACCTGGACGGCCTCCTGAAACTTTATCCCGGCTGAAAACAGGCTCTGCGGCAGTCCCGTGAAGCCTCTGCGTGGACCATTTTCGGCCTTCCCAGCCTCCAGCAGCACTCTGTTGACCAAAATTGGTCCCATCATGCCCTGTTTTTGACCAGCAGGATGCTGCAGGAGGCATCTGTCCCATCTCCCCCCCATGATCCCTGCCTCCCCAACTGGCCCACAGAGGAGAACTAAAATGTTGATCTGTCCCTCAAAGAATTCCAGTTTGACACCCCTGCATCAGAGGGTAATGTTTGGAATATATATTTGAAATAGCAAAAGCACTTAGATTATATATCACTCCATCGTGCTTTACAGCATTCTCTGAGCAGTTTACAAATGTCAGCATATTGTCCCCAGCTATTTGGCTCCTCATTTTAACCAACCTTGGAAGGATGGAAGATTTGGAGCTGGTTGGGATCAAACTCCTGGCAGTGGACAGCGTTAGCCTGCAATACTGCATTCTAACCATGGCATCACCAGAGTTCGTATAATTGTCAGGCACTATGTACCAATGGGTTTGGGGTTAGTTGGTTTCTGTCAGGGTAGAAATAGACAAGCTGCTCTCAAAATGGTGTAGTTAGCTGGAAACCTTGTCAATTAAGCCAAGATCAGCAGGGGCCATAAGCTCATTCTGATTCCTCCTTTCTTCGTCTGCTCCTCTCCAGAGTACTTCCTACTATAATGGATATCTTTCACATGTTACTTTAGGCCAGTTGTGATATCTAGGCCATTTGGCACTTAAAATAGAAGTGTGAGATTTACTTTACGGATTGAGGTTTATGGATTTATTGAGGTTTATAGATTTTAAAAACACATTTTTCCCCTTAGCTCCTTCTTCTTAATTTTCTTGGAGACTATTCCTGGTATTGACTAGATACAGACAATACAGGCAGGACAAAAGTGGGAAAGAAGGCTCTCTCCACCATAGTAAAAGGCTATAGATTTGACCTAGATGATAGCAGTTACCAGTAACATCACTGAAGGCATTAAAATTTCTGTGTACTGAGAAGATAGGAAGATTTAAGGATAAAGTATGATAAAATGGCATGGTCAGTTCTGCATAGTTTTTCAGGCTTGAACTCTGGCATTTCAGTTAGAAAGTCATGTAGCTTTTGAAGTTAATGCAGAGTTTAAATTTTAGACCAAAACAATCCTATCTATTTCCATAACATTCTCTGTATCTTCTAGGTATGTCTAAATCACATACATAAGTTAACTTTCCATGTGAGAAATTCTGAAAACTGAGGTTATATGCATGTGGACATGTACACCTTGCTAAGTAAGCCATAATTAATAATGAATAAACTTAATTGTAAACTAAGCTATACAGAACATAGCATACCAAGCATATTAATTAGATTCACAAGACACTTTAAGCCCAAATCAAATAAGCTGCATCATGACGTAGCATGGTATCTGGACCCAATACTGCATATACTTTTGTATGTGGGGCAGGCGAAGCATCTCTTAGCATAATCAGCCCATGGTAGAAAGTAGTAGAAAATCCAATATGGCAACTAAGTTGAACAATCTAGACAGAGTACAACAAGGCACTAAGTAATTCTACCGGAAAACACTAATCAGGACAAGTAGAAAGCCCATGACTACGCATAGTGGGAATTCTTTTTTTTTTTTAAATAAAGTTTTATTGAGTTTTAACAAAACAAATAAAAGATCTTATTTGAGTACAGCATCGTTCTGGGTTATCACATTTCCATACAGACACAATTTCATATGCATATTCATCTTATGTATTCAACTTCATATCTTGTGAAGTTTTTCCAACTTCTCACTGTTTCTCCCTTTACTTCTCTTAATTTTCTTTTATGGTTATCTCATTTTCTTCTTATTCAATTATATTTCTTTTACCTAAATTTCTATATCTTTTTATTCACTGTACTTATACTTTTGTCTGTCTTGTTTACAATTCCATATGTTCTCTTAGTGGGAATTCTTGATACACAATTACAACACATATCACATATTGATACTGGTGTATCATATTGTAATCAGCAGTATAGTGCAATGAGATGACAAGTAAGTACACATAGGACAGTGTACACAGAGAGACAAATATACAATAAATATACTGAACTCATCAAGGCTACTAGAAAACAAAGCTGTCTAGCTACACTGATTAGCTTTAAGCTATTTTTGTGTTGTCTCCATTCATCTCTACGGAAACTTGAGATTATTTTATTACTGTAGCAGTTAGAGTGCAGTACTGCAGTCTACTTGGATTGACTGCCGGCTGACTGCAATTTGGCAGATCAAATCTCACCAGGTTCAAGGTTGACTCAGCCTTCTATCCTTCCGAGGTGGGTAAAATGAGGGCCCAAATTGTTGGGGGAAATATGCTGACTATATAAACCACTCAGAGAGGACTGTAAAGCACTGTAAAGTGGTATATAAGTCTAAGTGCTATTGCTATTGCTGTAAATCTAACCAATTATACTTAGCTTAAATGGCTGAGAGTTTTCACAAACCTCTGGTGCCTTCAACACTTGTGTGACACAATGAGATCTAAGTAATCTTAGAAATCAAAAAAGCAAAATTTAGTATTATGATCTCAAGTCTGCTATTATGAAATATGGCTGAGGAAAATTATTTTGGTATATGAAGTCAATAATTAAGTAGTACCCACGATTGGCCAAGTTACAGAAAATGCCAGTCATTCTTCTTTCTGTCATTGAAATGCAATATTATACTGAATAACCAACCATTTATGCCTTTTTGGGACATACAAAATTACCAGAGGCAATTCCCTCACATGATGATGCTAAGGCCAGACCCTTAGGGAAGTTCCATAATTGGGGGATGTTAGGAGACTCATATTCCAAGAGCATGCAATTGGGTGTGGTTTCTCAAATGCCCTTAAGATGGAGCCAGAAACCTGGATTGTATTAGTCTAAGAAGAGAGTGTGAGTGTATCTTTATTTCCTTCTGTTGGAAAGTATTGCTGTTGCTCCATTTTTCCTAATTGACTGATATTACTGGATTTAATGTAAGTCTGATACTTAACTGTTTTTGACACTGGACTTTGTTACTGGAATATCCCTGGATTGAAAAACTGACTGATTAACCTGTGAATGACTTTTGGACTGCTTATTTTGGACTTTGCTTAAATCTTTCTGGACGTAAAAACCTTCATTAACTGTACAGTGTATCTGTGTACTATGTATATATTGTTCCAGCACTACTCTCTGTACGTCTCCCTGTATGCGCTCATTCTCCTCACGGGGAATTACCTCAACAGGGGATAAGTATTTGCTAGTGTCTTAAGACCAAAATAACAGGGATGGAATGGGCTATTCACAAGAGAACCCACACATCTGAATGAAATGGCATGGAGTTTTCCAGGGAGTTTTCTTTAGTGCCTACTAAATTATTCCTTTAAAAAAGATTTATCACATCCTTAGCAGCTGAGATAAAACAAATAAAGGGATCAATCTGTTTTACTTTTAATAGCAGGCTAAATTGTAGCAGATGAAACTTTTCTTTCATGACTTATCTCCATGACAAGAGAAAAAAAAATATGGGACTGGATTCACACATTACAGTAAACCTTAATGTAAAGTGTTGGGTTTGACTTATCATGTTTTACAAACTATCACTTATGGTTTAAAGGCACTCACTGGGTGAACCACACTGATGTAACAGGCTTTTGGGGTCCTCATATCTAAACAGATAGCAGTCTTCATTCGAGTATTCAAGTGCATTTACAGTCTCTTCTACAGGAGGGAATCAAAGAAATTTTTACAAGGTTTTGTAATAGTCAGCAAAAATCATTTGGATTCCCTGAATTAGACTCCAGTTTTGCAAATCTCTTGAAGATGGGCAGGACACCATCTAGTATGATTGCTTAGAAAAAGTTTGAACTTGTGATTCTGTGAAAATGGAACTGTGAGGACAGCTACGTCTACGTCTATCTCTAGTGATTGGTTAAGGCCACAACATGTCATTGGATCTAAGGGGTAAAAAATGATTTCTTGAAGGAGACAGTGATACCTCTAGCTCTTCAAGAAGCCTTCCCTGGATCCAACAGAATTTCACAATTTCCATCAAATCTCTAACCTTTATGTTTTAGGGAAAACATTAGATGGAAATCTAAAACTTCATCTGTCTCATTGCTTGATTGCAGGAAAGTACAGATTTTTCATTCCATTTTGAAATTACCCTATCTAGGGAACAAGTGGAGGGAAGAGTAAAGGAAGTTGTCACAGTTTTAGAATTACTATATGAAACCAGTGGTTAAGCCCCTGTCACACTGCACCAACGGATGGAAAGAGGATGTAAAACGGAGAAAAACACTTGCCATCCGTTGGTTAACGCGATGCTTCCGTTCTGTACTCACTGCCTCCGTTTTGCTTCCTCTCTATCCATCCAGCATCTGTCTATTGACATTTCATCCGCTCAGAAGGTTTTGAGCTGCTCAAAACTTTTGAGCGGAAAATATATCCAATGCATCCGTTCTGCATCCTCTAGGCATACGGGGGACATCCGTTCTGCATCCATTATGCATCTGCTATATCCGCTAGGCATCCGCTGCACATCCGCGCAACTCAAATCCGTTCCAGTGGTAAACGGACGCAGGGAGGAAGCGGAACGGACGCACAGCGTTAGTAGCATGGACGGAGAAAGGATGAAAGCGGATGCAAATCGCATCTGCATCATCCGCTACGCATCCGCTCTGCATCCTCTACACATCCTCTACGCATCCTCTACACATCCGCTCTGCATCCTCTACGCATCCTCTACGCATCCGCTCTGCATCCGCTTTCCATCCGCCCTGCGTCCTCCCCCCGTCCGTTCCTTTCCGTGTTATCCGCTCTGGTTATGCAAATTTTTGCCCCTTTTGAGAGCGGATAACAACGGATGGAACATTTTTCTCATCCGCTGTGTCCTTTTTACAAACATTTTGCATCCGTTGGGCAGTGTGACAGGGCCTTTAGAAAGGCACTTCGTTTCCTGAACAAAATGTGAAGAAATAACCAAGGTCTTCCTCCACCTCCAAAGCATAAACAAATGTTGCTACCAAGGAAAACAAATGTCATATGACCAAGGGCCACTTAACACAAAATTTCTAAAGATTCCCACTGAACTGCTTTATAATCATACAATGGAAGGCCAAATCTGGGTAAGACACAACAAAACACTGCATAGGTTATATGAAAAATATATGAGGATCAGAATTGGATTATAATGTTCTTTCTCATAAGTCTTTACTCCAGTTCACATCAGCTAGGGATCTATCACTGCTAACCTCCTTTCTCCTCTCTTGTGTGGAGTCCTTCTTCCAGGAGAGTCAATATTTTGATCTCCACAAGAAATAATATCTATATCAATGACTGTGATAACTTGTCCCATAGACCTTTGCACTTAATATTTATTTAGCTTAATGTTCAGTGACGACCACAGGGCCACTGTTAATTGATGGAAATTTCCATAATATCCTGTTTTCTGGCTTCTTGTAGCCATTCTATTGTGAATTACCAGAAAATTATTTGAAGTAACACCACAAATACACTGATACCTGAACTCAGATGGGAAGGCTCATTAACAGCGTGTAATACAATCAGAACAAAAAACTTATTTTTTTACTGTGATGCCCTGGAAATACCCAGCAGCTTTTGTCTTTCCTCTCTGAATGACTAAAAGACCAAGACTCTGTTGTGAAGTCAAGATCAAACTCTTTCATACTTAACGACATGGGTGTTGATTAGAAGCTGCTGTTCCAGGACCTATACATTCCATATGAGCAGGTGTAGCAATAAGTCATCGTTTTTAGTACCTGATATAGCCTTCTGGAGGGCTCCCCTACTCCAGCCTTGAGTGGGAGTTCCTTGGTCTTATAAATAGAAGGAGGAATTTGTCTAGATTCTTCACATTTTATGTCTGCAAGATATGCAATTAAAGAACAACTGTGGCTACAGATATATATTAAATACAAGGTGCAGTTCTCTCCCTAATTTGGTGATCCAGAAACCATCCTGATTTGATTTAAACCAACTTGGGTATCATCTGGTTTGTTTTGTGGTACAAGAATAAAACATCTTTTATAAAAGGTTTCATTCAAATCAAGCAGCAGCATCCTGACATTACATGAAATGGTTTCCCACCCTTTTTCTTTCTAGGATAAATAACAAACTCTATTCTGCTATTTATAGGTCATCTGAGACCCTAGATTACATTGTCTAGGAATAAATTCCTAATGGGGTAATACTGGATCTGAAATATTTTTAGTCTCCTTGATTTTTAATTCGCATTGTACTGCTTTGATCTAACACTTTAGTACCAATTCAGAAATGAGGGAAAAATAATCAAAGGAAAAGAATACTGTGTAGCACAATGTTTCAGAATGAAGGGAAAGACCAATGTGAAAATTTTAGTTGGTTGCTATTACAGTATAGAATTAAGATTTTAAACTTAATTAAAACTTAATTAAGAATATATTTTTTCACATTCTGTGAAAGGCAGTGCTGCCTAAGCTTTGATAGAATCTTTGATATATATGTCAACCATATGACAGAGACTGGGCTAAGGCATAATATATTAGCATGAGGAATATATTTTATATAAGTTCACTAGGGACACAATTATAAGTAAGTCACATGTGACACTGAAAAAAATCAAGTCCTGAGGGAAAGTGCACTGAAGCCTATATCCAATGTCACGAGGGAAGGTATGGCTAGGAAAGCTGATAAAGTTTCATCAGAGTTTACAAGGTTAGAAATTGGAGGGGATGAAGCAGATGAACCACTGGTGTAACTGTCATCAGAGAACAGAAGAAATTGACATGGAAACAAACTACAATATCTCTCAGAAGTGAACTGGCTCAACCAGAAGCCTGTGCAAATCCGGTCATTTAGCAAATATAAGCCTAGGTAACTATGACAACAAAAGAAAATCATTTGGCTTTGCGGGAGAAATTTGATATACAGTTCCACAGAGAATCCTGAAATCAGAATAGGTTTCTAATCAATCAAACCCTCTTCCTTAGTACTTACTAAGCAAACATACATAAACATCAATTACTCTTACTTCTGTGCTTCTCTCTGGCCAGGGCTTTGTATATTTGAATCTTCTAGATTCTATTTTGACTGCACCATCCTTAAACTCACACACACTATCCACATTTTTCAAAATGGCAATTTCTAAATTCTCTTGTTTGAAAAGGTTATGAAGTTAAATATTGGTTTTTAAAATAAATATTGTTTCCCTCAGACAGGATAATGTCATTTGCTTATTCCCCAGGTTGAGAGTTGGGGAGCCTTTACAGTCAATACCAATGGGATTTCACCAGTCCATTATTTTCATAGAAAAGGCAATTCTTATCAGATCAGTGAGCACAAGGATTAAATTGGATTATTATATCTCATTGAAAAAAATGTGTTAAAAAACTCATCTCCCACATAACCAGTCCTTTTGCAGGAACTGTAATTAAACTAAAAAGCAACATATAATCGAATTGTTAAAAAAAATCAAATCAAAAAGTTAAGGCAATTGTAAATCTTAGGTTTTCCCTAAGAAATAATAAGCACTGTTACTGAGGATATGGGAAATTTTGATTAACCGAAGATAACTTTTTCATTTCTCTACATTAGAAAGAGATGCAAGAAATCTATATGCATGGACAAAAAGGTTTATTCACCTCTCAGTTTATTAAATCAAGCTATGTTTGTCTAACTCAGCTACACCATTATTATAAGTTAAGGAAAGTTTGACATATGAGGATCAGTTTTAGAAAACCACCACTTCAGATCTCACATGTACAGATACTGTAGAACGTTTAATATGTTATATACAAATAGTCCTCAACTTATGACCATAATTGAGCCCAGAATTTATGTTACCAAGTGAGAATTTTGTTAAGTGAGTTTTGCCCCATTTTACAACTTTCTTGTTGCATTTATTAAGTGAATCACTGCAGTTGGTAAATTAAGTGTATCTGACTTCCCCATTGACTTTGCTTATCAGGTCACAAAAGATGATCATGTGACTCCAGGACACTGCAACCATCATAAATATGAGCCAGTTTTCAAGCATCTGAATATAAATCATGTGACCATGAGCATAAAAAATGGTCATAAGTTGCTTTTTTCATTGTGACTTTGAACGGTCATTAAATGAACTGTTGTAAGTTGAGGACTACCTATGCAGTGTATTAAAGGAATCTTTGATCACATGCACTTATTGAAAAATCAGCATATGAAAAAAGTTTAACTTTTTAAAAAAATAATCCATAGATATTTTCAGGGAATGGTAAATAAATAAATTTAACACCAATTTGATTTAATCTCCTTTCATGAACTTTTCTCGCAAGAAGCATGAAGATGGATGGATGCTTACTCTATCAAGAGAAAAAGAGCTTCAACTAAGCAACAGGGCTAGACATTCAGTCTCTGTAAGCACTTAACATTTAGAATTTACCATCTCTATGTTTTGCAACTGAAAAACAGTATATTGCTAAATCACATTGATGTCATCCCTTCTTCTCTCTAAAAGTCACTTAGGAAGTGGAACCAAGGTCAAAGAATGTATAATTCCAGGAAGTTGTCAACATGACAAATATTAAAATGTCTTAAAGTTAAAAATATAATCTTTCTGCCTTATATTGTGGCCCCTTCAACTGTTTCCAAGACAAGTCTTCCCAAAAAATAATAGTAACCAGAAAACTATGATGGAGCCAATGAGAGAGAAAAAAAAAGGATTAGTGCGGACATTATTTAATTTTTTGGCCAAGGTTCCGGGTGTCCTAACCTGAGTGGTACATTATTTGTAGCCTTTATAGTCCTTTCACTATAATCCCACATATATGGGCCCCAAGGTCATTTGAAAAGTTTTCTCTGAATTGCAAATCTTCACCTGGCAAAGGTGAAACAGTATTAACTGTATTGAATTAAACCAAACTTAGCTCCAACACCTTTTTCGGATTATACATGGCATCCGACGCAAAAACTAATCTAAATTTTGGCGCAAATATTACCGTATGGAAAAATCTTGCTTTATATGGTGGTGATGTGTCAAACAGTAATCAGTTAAAACTTTTTAAATGATAAAAAGTTAAAAATGAATAGCAAAGCTATGGAAACTTTATTCTTTTTATTACTGCTATTGTTATTATGGCTGAGAAAAAATCTGAACAAAATGTGATCCTTACTGTACACAGACACTTTGGCAGCATTTGTTCAGACACGTTAAACTAAACATATCTTTGCTCAGGTTTGTTTAGGAAGAGATTTGTTCATATAAGAGTCTTCAAATGGGAGATCTGCATCCCATTGAGCACTCTGAATTCATTCTGAATTCTCCTTGGAACCTAATTGTTATTGACAAGTCATTAATTGTATACACAAACTCTCATAAAAATTATTTCCATGCTAGTAAAAATTGTATGCCTTTTCCTCCTTCCCTCCCAGTGTTGACTCCTGGCAATTGACTCAACAAGTCCCCACAAGAAAACAAGTTTTCTTGCTAAGATTTCAGAAGGAGTCTTCCATTGCATTTTTTCTAGGGCCGGGAGAGCATGACCGGCCCAAGCTCATCTTGCTGGCTTTGTGATCTACAGTTTTTAGCCTGGAGTCTTAATCACAACACTAAACTGGCTTCCCGTCATCTAAATGTAACTAAATAAATGCAATCAAATACAACACTACCTACTCCACTAAAATGTATGTTATTTACAACTGATCAAGTCCTATGCAGGTAGTCCTCAATTTACCCCCATAATTGAGCCCAAAATTTATGTTGCTAAGCAAAACAGTTAAGTGAGTTTTATCCCTTTTTATGACCTTTCTTGCCACAGTTAAGTGAATCACTGCAGTTGTTAAATCAGCAAAAATTATTGAGTGAATCTGGCTTCCCCGTTGACTTTGCTGGTCAGAAGGTCGCAAAAGGTGATCACATGGCCCTGGGATACTACAACTTTCATAAATAATGAAAAACAGTTTCCAAGCATTTGAATTTTAATCACATGACCATGGGGTTGCTGCAACAGTCATAAGTATGAAAAACGGCAATGTCACTTTCTTTAGTGCTGTTTGAATGGCCATTAAATGAATGGTTACAAGTCAAGGACTAGCTGTGCTTTCGCCCACAGAAGCCTGTATGATTTAAAGGAAGTAAAGGTTCCAGTCTAAAAATATACAGGTAAATGTTAAAAAAAGAGGGAACCAAAGTTTGCACTGACTTAGCCACGGTAAAATTCTAGGTTAAAACACAAAAGGGCCATTAATTCTTCAGGAAAAGCTTTCTGATAAAGCCATGGCTTCACCCTGTGACATCAAGATGACAGACTGAGAAGACAGCTGGCGAAATGTCTGTGAACTAACTCCAGAAGTCCTGGCGGGGTGTTTTTGCAGCTCTAAAAAGAATGCACAAAGCAGCACCTCCAAACAGATTGGAAGAGGGTGGGGGAATATTTTGTAAGAATAACACACACAAGTAAGTCTTGAGCTCATGCCATGAATAATATATATAGTCCCTTCAAAGTAAATCCCTGTTTAGGATTGTATACTCAAGCAATAGATTTAAGAAAGAAAGAAAGAAAGAAAGAAAGAAAGAAAGAAAGAAAGAAAGAAAGAAAGAAAGAAAGAAAGAAAGAAAGA
>BLBF01000003.1:107852254-107913306 GCA_015471245.1 Laticauda colubrina | reverse complement strand
TTCTTCTTCTTCTTCTTCTTCTTCTTCTTCTTCTTCTTCTTCTTCTTTTTCTTTTTCTTCTTTTTCTTCTTTTTCTTCTTTTTCTTCTTCTTCTTTTCAAAGTGCAAGTAGTGCTTGATACTCTTAAGGAAGTAATTAACCATTTGGCCTTCTCAAAACTCACAGCTAAGTAATGTGTTTTTCTTCACTTTTGGTGGTGGCATTTATCACCTAGCTTGAAAAAGAACTTTAAACTTGCAATTTTGTGACTCTGAATAATCATACTAGTTAATTAAAGACCAGACAAATTCAGGTCCCTTGAGCATTCAGCCGTAACATTTCACGAACGATTTTGACCAGTAATCCTCTCTCAGCCTTCAACAATCCATTTTATAAGGTTGCTATGAGGGTAAAGTGGGGATGTACACCAGCGTTAGTCCCAAGAGGAGAATGCGCCAGATGAATAAATATTGCCCGGCTTATCACTAGCTATTTCCAACAGCTTCCTTACTTTTCTCCCGGGATATTGTATCACCTTTTAGAGAGGTATGGGGAAAAAAAAAAAAAAAAAACCCAATTTCTATTTACGCTTCTCCGCCGCGTTCTCCCTAACTTTGGGGCGTGGCGAGAGGTGTGTTTTTTTCTTTTTTCTTTTTTTTTTTTTTTTTGAGAACACAAAGAGCCGATAGACAAAGGGTTAAACGGCCTGGAACAGAACAGGCAATGGCTTCTGTTTGTCCCGCTGGATTTAAAAAAAAAAAAAAGCGCGAAGGAACAATTTTAAATCCATTCGCAGAATCTCTTATCCGGCGCGATCGGGACGGGAGGACCTGGTTTCTGTTACTCATGAAGAACGAGCTCACGACTGCCTCCCCCCCCCCTTCAATGCGGCGTTTAGGATTGGGGCGGGGCGGGGGGAGACAAAAGTCTGATTTGACCCAACGTTTTGCCATCCCGAAGACGGGACGGTACCCCGCAAACCCCGCTTAAATATTGAGACTTTGCGCCTAAGCCAACTTCTCCTGGCGGGGGGGGGCGAGGGGAAGCAAGAGGGGCTTTTGGGAAGCTCAAATAAAATAACATTTCCAAGCGGCGTGGAGGAGCCCAGCTGAGATGGGAAGCGCGAAGGAAATAGCACAGAAGGAGACACTTACCCGTAGCCAGAAGCTGCCAGGGGGGGAGTTGAACCATGCTGCTCAGGTGCTCAAGAGCTCCAAGGCCGGTGGCACCCCAGGCAGAAGTTCATGGGGATGGGTGGAAGAGGCGGGGCGGCCCCGCTTACAGTCAGAACCGCCCAAAGAAAGGAGGGCCGGTGGCCGAGAGTGGGGGCGTTTGCTGGGCTGGGCCCAGATCTTTTCTCCTCGCCCCTTCGAAGTCTGACGTATCTTTGGGGTGTGGTGCGGTTTTCCTCAGCGGAGGTGCGAGGACCTCGACTTCTCCTTTTTAACAAGGAAACGCGGAGTTCCCACCAGGCACCCATTGCCGGGCCTCAAGCTCGAGACCCAGACTCGGGGCTTTGTAACGTCAAGCGACTTTGTTTAGCCCCGCGACTAACAAAAATCTTCCACGAAGGTTTGAAGGGACTACGGGATTGGTTGATTGATTGATTGTACGGGATTGATTGATTTATTTATTTACTTATTTGCTTATTTATTTATTTATTTTTGAATATAAATTCTCCTTGAGCTGCGGGTTGGACCAGATGACCTCTATGGTCCCTTCCGACTCAGTTATTCCGTTACTGTACTGTTATTTCTGGTTCTGGACTTTAGTCAACTTTTCTGATGCTGAGACGATTCGGACTCATGGCATTACACCGTATTTCTAGAATCGCAGCCATATTTAAAGTGGTGAGGAACAGGATTCTTCCCTAAACCTGAGGGTTTTGTTTTTTCAGTTTTCACTTTTCGCAGGTATTTAATAGCACTTCCATTCTTCCCACTACTCCAGATAATGTGCATGAAGAAAAATAAAATTCACAGAGGAAAAATCAAAATGCAGGCCAGAGTCTGTTGCCCACACCAAGTCCCATCCCATTGGAAGAGTTTGGGTTTCAGAGCAAGATTGCAAGGAAGATGAAGCCTTCCCATACATATGGGGGAAATCCTTCCACTTTGGGTGAGCTGCCACTGAGAAAGCGTGTCTCTGAATTCCAACCCACTTTTACAAGGGGTGAAGACCTGGACAGACCTCTTGAAATGAATGCACAAATTAGGCTGATTGTGCTTGGGAGAAATGATCCTACAAGTACATGAATGCCAAGCTCAGGTCCAAGAGTCAATTAGGTGACTATTATTGTCACCTTTATGATCAGAGTACAACATGTGTACAATGACATTGGCTGAGCCTCCCTTCATGCACTCCCCCCCCCCACGCAACTCAAAATGAGGACAGAAGTCCCTGACCCAATCCTAATCTTATTACACTATGTGACCTTGTTGCACAATGCGCCGGCCCGTCAAGTCTATCACACCATGTTGACATGAAGTTATTTTCCGTTCAGAAGTTTGACAGCCCACTGGTAAAAACTGTTCTTCAGCCTGTTGGTGCAGCTGTCTGTACTTCTCTATCTCTTACCCATGCTGACTGGGGATGTGAGTCGTCCCTGAGAATTTTCCTCACTCTTCTAAGGCAATGAGATGAGCATGTAATGAATGCATGAATGAATGAACAGATGAATAAAGCAAGCTCTTTAGGGCTTTTAAGATCAAAACCAGCACCTTCAATTGGGACCAGTGGCCTCTGGGAACCAATGAAGTTACATGAGCAAATGTTGAGTCTCCTTCCTGTTTGGGAGCTGCATTTTGAACCAATAGTTCTGAGTTGTCTTCAAGGACAGCTCAATGTTCAGAATTTTGCAGTAGTCTAGCCATGAGGTGATTATTTTTTATTTTGTCAAAAGCTTACGAGATAACAGAAACAAGAATAAACATAAGTTTGAGCAGGTGATAACAGAATCAGGTAGTGAGTTCCAGACACTGACCACTCTGTTGCTGAAATCATACTTCCTGCAATCGATTTTGGAGTGGTTTACATCTAGTTTATATCTGTTGTGTGCTCTTGTGTTGTTTTAAAGCTGAAATATTCATTGACTGGTAAGATGTTGTAATATATGATTTTATGTACTATGCTTAAGTCCAATCTTCGTCGACGTAGTTCATAATGACATATGTCACTGCTGCAAAAAAGTCCTGATCTTCAAAGTCCCACAACTGGCACACCATCCAAATGTCTATGGAGATTCTCAGTCATCCAGGTCATGGTTGTCCCAAAGGTGCTCTTTCAAGAGGTAACTTGGACTTTGCTTTTTTTTTTTTCTTTGAAGACATTTCGCATCTCATCCAAAGTTGGACAAGACCCCATGACTGTGCCTTCTGTCTACTGCTTGAGCGGTAATCATGGGACCAGGAGAACCTCAAATCATCAACCTGCCTTTTTAGGGAAGCCCAAAGCCAAACTGGTAATTGGAATCAAACCAAATTGATCAAACAGCTACACAGTCTTGTAGATATTTAATCGGAGTGGTTTCGTCTCACATGGTTCCATGTAGCCTTCTAAAGCTGAATCAGAGTCTTCATAGCACCTCCAGCCCAGCCTAAAGTGACAATATATTATTAGGTATCATTAGTGTACTGATGATACCTCACCCCAAAACATAGCAGATAATCTCTCCCAGAAGTTCTAGACAGAAGCTAAAAAGCATTGTGGGAAAACGACAAAAATTGTGGCATCCCAGACTGGAGGATTCAGGGGGATTACTTTTTCTTCTTGTATGCTAATTGATATTATCTACAGGCAGTTCTCAAGTTACGACCACAATGGAGCCCAAAATGTATATCACTAAATGAGAAATGTGTTAAGTGAGTTTTGCCCCATTTTATGACTTCTCATACTGTGTTTGTGAAGTGAATCACTGTAGCTGTTAAATTAGTAATATGGTTAAGTTTATCTGGTTTCCCCATTGACTTTGCTTGTCAGAAGGTCGCAAAAGGGGATTGTGTGACCACAGGATACTGCACCCATCATAAATATGAGTCAGTTGTCAAGCATCCAAATATAAATCATGTGGCTATGAGCATGCTGCAATGGTCATAAGTGTGAAAAACAGTCATAAGTCACTTTTCAGGGCCATTTTAATTTGGAATGGTCACTAAACAAACTGTTTTAAGTGGAGTACTACCTGTACTTAAGTGGGAGATGGTGTTGCCCCTCTAGCCCTTGAAGATGGTTGATGGGGATGCCATGGTTGATGATGGTGAATGCCAAAATACAGCCCAGAAGACTAGGAGGAGTGCACCCAGGCAAATAGGACAATCAATGCTATTTTTGGCCCATACCTGAATTCTAGATATTCCAGAAATATAGAATATGAGCTGATTTTTTTCCAGGTTTATTGATACGGTATACCATTTCTGCATTTCAGGAAAAAAGGGCACAGTACCGAGAACACAAACCACAATTTTCAGTTGTCCTTTGAGCTGTTGGTTAAACTCAAAAAGAGCAGTACTCCTTTTGTATAGGCAAAAAGCTAGATATTCTTTCTTACATATTATTTGACATGTCCTGGTGAATGAGAAGCCAGGAGTTTTATCAAAGTCAGTTTGGCAGAAGGAAGGGAAGAAAACAAGCCAGAAGTCTATAACTCTTTGAGGGAGAAATGCAGAACTTCAAAGCCCTCTGTGACCTAACAAATATTGTACTGATTGCTAATTTCTGTTCTGTACATATCAGCACAAGTTCAGTGCCATGGATAAACATCAAAGGATGAAATAGTTTAGTTCGACTAGTACCTGAATGCCTTTTCAAGCTGCTCATCCTATAAATTGCTTTATAAAAGTTTTTCTTTAAAGCTAGTAAGAGTTTTCAGAATGCTTTGTGCTATGGAACTAAATGATGGAATACTATTAATAACTGGATCAATTCATTTGGATCCAATTGATTTATAGAATATAGACACATATATTTTATCCTTGTTACAACTGCATGAGCAGATAAAATATGTTCACTCAAAGACTATTGCTGTAAGACTGAATCCTGCTCTTACACAAAAGTCAGAAATGAAGAATATGCTAAACTGGGTGAAATACAGCTTCTTCAGATCTAAATCTTAATACTTTAAGAGCTTCCAGTGAGTCAAGGCAAACCAATGCAAACTTTTTTTTCCTGTTCCACAGATGCAGGGGTATTACAGCCAAAAAGGCAACTGGATGTCAGATTCAGATTGCTGAAATTCCCCATAGATCAAAGAACTGGATACTGCCCATACAGTGGATATATTTTTTAAAAAAATTATACACCCCTGCTAAAATGCCAGGTTTTGAGATGTAAGAAAAAATGAGGCTACATGTTGGAATTTTTCCCATCTTTAATATAAGATATAAACTCTGCAATTCATTTGAAAAACAAACTGAAATCTTTTAGGGAGAAACAATAGAAAATGTACAACAATACGATTGCATAAATGTGCACACCCTCTTATAAATAGAGATGTGGCTGTGTTCAGAATTAACCAATCACATTCCTAATGATGTTAAGTAGCAGTCACTATACATCTGCCATGAATTAAAATGACTCTGATCAAGGCCATATAAAGTTCAGTTGTTCTGGTAGGATTTTTCTGTCATTTACTCAGTTACCTGTAACAGCAAAAGCCTCAGTCAGCAAAGAGCTTGCAAAGCATTAAGAGGGATTCCATTGTTGGAAACTATCAGTCAGGAAGGAGAAAGGTACAAAGAATTTCCCAAGGCATTGGGTATACCATGGAACACAGTGAAGACAGTCATCAACAGTGGAAAAGTATAGCACGATGGTGACATTAGCGGGAATTGGATATTTCAAATTGATGAAAAACAAGAAGAAAACTGGTTGGAAAGCCTGCCAAGTGGCCTAGGCAACATTAAAGGAGCTGCAGGAATTTCTGGCAAGTACTGGTTTTGAACTACATGTGATAACAATCTCCCGTATTCTTGATATATTTGGGCTGTGGGATAGGGTGGCAAGATGAAAGCCTTTTCTTACAAAGAAAAACATCCAAGCCTGGCTATGTTTTGCAAAAACGGACATCAAGTCTGACAAAAGCATGTGAGAAAATGTGTTACAATCCAATGAGACCAAGGATGAACTTTTGGCCATAATTCCAAAAAATATGTTTGGTGCAAAAAACAACTTTGTGCACTACCAAAAGTATACCATGTCCACAGGGAAGCAGGGCAGTGGCATGTTTTCCTTCAGTTAGAACTGGAGATTTAGTCAAGGTGGAGGGGAATTGTGAACAGTTCCAAGTATCAGTCAATTTTGGCACAAAACCTTCAGGCGTCTACTAAAATACTGAAGATGAAGAGGATTTTGATTTTTCAACTCAAAAATAAGTATACCTTCAGATAAACAAAACAATGTCTTCACCAGAAGAAAATCAAAGTTTTGGAATGATCCAATCAGATCTTCGATCTGAATCCAATTGAAAATCTGACCTGAAGTGGGCTGTGGGTAGGAGATATCCTTACAATATGACAGGTTTGGAGCACTTTTGCGAGGAAGACAAGGAAAAGATTCCCAAGGTAGGATATGCCATGCTGATAGGCTTCTACCCCAAAAGGCTGAATGTTGTCATAAACATCAAAAGGTGCTTCAAGAAGTATTAATTTAAGTGTGGGCACACTTATATAACCATGTTGTGTTTTTTATTGTTTTCCCCTCTAAAAGATTTCAATTTGTTTCTCAATTGAATTGCATAGTGTAAATGTTATATGAAAAGTTAAAAAAATTCTGAAGTAATTTATCTTGGTCTGATTTTTTGTTAACATCTCAAAACCATGGCATTTTAACGTGGATATGTAGACTTTTTATATCTACTGTATGTAGTCCAAACAGCTGATTTTTGTAAGTAGACAGAAGAAATCAATGTTTTTGCAGCTGTTTGCAATAAGATGGGAGTTATGGGTTCCATCATCCTCTGTTATGAATGCAGCCTTTCATAGATGCAAGGCTTGACCAAACCGCTTTTTAATGACTTTTGTTTTATTTCTTCAAAAATTGCTGGTTTAAGACTGAAAAACCTTTTGAACTGCAAGCCTACCAGTCTCTGGGAAAATTTCCCTTCGATCCATTTCAAAAATTATATATTTTCAGCTTTATAAGATCTTTATTTTTTGCCAGTTTTTTGCAATATGCAGCAAAGGAATGCATCTTAGGCAAGATGCTAAAAGCGAAATTGGAAGAAAGACTTTGAAACTTAATGAGAAATATCCTCTTTTGTTGGAAAAATCTCTTGTTTACATTTATTGATGCAAAATAAGATGATTACCAAAGCATATAATTACTTTTTTTAAAAAAATGGTTGATCTGGAGTTTATGAAGTGCTTGAGCTTTTTAACTCTACTAGAACCAAACTAAAGGTGAACAAACTCCTTTGAAGATAACCCAAATGAACTATAAGGTGGACTTAGAAACTACAGCTGACAAGAACGTGATAGAAATACTGAATTTACTAATGGATTTTGGGTGATCATTTAAAAAATACAAAAGGACAAACTAATAATGTATCAAAAGAAAGATGTGGACTACCTTTTAAAATGGAAATACAAGAGACTTATTGGAGTTATTTCATGGAAATTATAAGTGGACTGGGATAAAGATAAGAATTTTGAAAAAAGAGACAAAGATAGTAAAAGAAAACAATTTTATCTAGGGGGCTTAGAAAAATCTAAATTCCAATACTAAATTAAAATATGCTTTACAATTCTTGATATAGTTAAATACACAGTAAAATTTCATAATTATCAACTAAAATTCACACCATCTAAATGAGTAAAAAGTGCAGTTATTTGAACATTTAGTGAATTTCATCACCTTCTTCCCTTTATCAAACTAACAGATTTTATTTTTTAAAAAACATAAGCTTTTGTAAACTGTAGCTCAATCAGATGTACAGAGTAACTATTATGGTAAGATTTAAGTTGGGAGTGGGGAAGAGAAGACAAATTGGTTTTGCAGATGCTAACTACCTGTGAGGCAGATTACAAGTACCTTATTAAAAGTTAAAAACACATTGTGTTGCACATGCACTGCTTGACATATCCTAATAGTCATTCCAAACATCTGATGAAGTGAACTACTGTATAGCTCACATTTTTAACTTTTAATAATAATTGTTAGTCTGAAAAGGTACTACCAGACATTTTTGCCTTCCATAGATTCCACAGTTTCTCCTCTACAACCTCCAGCTTTTAGTTTGTGGGGAGGGAGTGGGGTTACCAAATAGTAAGAATTGTTTTTAGATTTCTGCTGACAAATGCCATAGACTGAGAAGCTGTAGCATCTGACACACCAAAGAAATTCCTCACTAAAAATATCTGATTCCAGCCATCCCAAGCAGCAAATATATTCTTTTGTAAAACACAAACATAAATTTGAATGTATTTGTAGACCCTCTGTGACATACGGAAAGGAGCTGTACACCTAAAAATTCATCATATCTTAGCTCTGAAGCAACTTCTCATTGTTCACAAAGTTCTCCTGAAGTCTGGTATAAGAGTTTTGTTGCCTAGGGCAAAATACAAGATGGCTATTTTTCATTTATGGTTTCATTTACCAAAGCTTGATGGGCTGCATTTAGATCTTAAACATTGTCCTTCGAGCTGTCTTGTCCCATTTGTTTGCTTGTTTGTTTATATTTAACAAATTTAAACTGTCCATCTCCCTATCCAAGTGACCATGTCAACCTGGAAGTGAACCTGGCTGAGGCCATCTTGGAGGCTTCAGGGTTGCCATCCAACAGAGGGAGGGGAGGAAATAGCTGGATGGGGTTTTGTAGCCAAAACAATAAAGTTTCCCCGTGGGAACCAAGCAGGGGTGGGATGCAAATATTTTTACTACCAGTTCTGTGGGCATGGCTAGGTGAGAAGTGGCTATGTGGGCGTGGCTTTTTTTTGCAGCAACCCCCCCCCCTCTATTTTTTTTTTTTTTTTGCCTCCTGGGCCTCAGGGAAGCCTCCTGGGCAAAGCAGTAAGACAGTGAGGGGGATCCTGGCACAGCTGATTGTTGGAACAGCTCTATCATCAGGAGGGAAAAAAAGAAATACCTCAAGAAATGACTGGGTGGGGCAGGCAGGGGAGAATGCAGTCTGTGTGCAATGTTGCGCATGTGCGATAAGGACTGACTGGGCGGGGAGGGGAGGCATGGGTGTAGAGGGGTGGGGCCAGCCAGGGGCACGATTTGCCGATTCTCCGAATTGTGCAGAATCGTAACAACCGGTTTTACTGACCCAGTAGAATCCCACCCCTGGAACCAAAGACATTCTCACAGGTGGTTGGCCAGAGGAGGAGTGAAGAAACCAAGCCACCAGCCAGCACCTGGATTGGACAGCGTGACCAGTGACTTGGAGGAAAGGGGAATTTTTTTCTTTTTAATTTGGTGAAAGCCGCAGGAACTTCAGAGTTGGCTTTCACCAGGTGTGTCAATATGATGCATCCAATAAATTGTTCTTTGAGGAATTTGTTTGCCTCAGAGTTCTGCTTTCTATAGGTGCATTACTTGGAGCACTGACATGCCATTTATAAAATGTTTTGGACCCATGTATCAGCTGTACAAAGATCTAGTTCCGTGTAGAGTATTCTGGTGTATTTGTAGAGAATTATTAGTTACTAGTCCCAGAGTGGGTGTCAAGACCTGCACAGTCCTTTGCACAGATGAGAAAAAGCCAGAAAATTCAGGAGGATCAGCTGGGAACTTCCACCTGCCGATTCTCACTCTGCTTGATGGCTCTTCTCTCCCTTCTTTACTGTCCTACTAACAAAAGAATTCATTAAATGAGAGATGGTAGGTGGTGTGTTATTGCATTTTATGGCTTGGGATTAATTAATATGTATTTTCTTCCCTTGAGTAGGGAAATGCATTGCAGTACAGAATTGACATGATTTGTAGAATTCTCCGAAGTGGGGAGAGAGAAGAGTTCAGGAAGCTACGAAAGAAGGATAGTTGTCGGACAAGCCCGCTCACTCCCACCACCATGGGACTATTTTCTCAGGAGAATGAGCAGATGAGAAAGAGAAGGCTGAAAATGCACAAAAGTTAAAAATAACTGCATAAATTAAGCACATGTTTCTTTCCTCATAGCAACCCAAAGGTGTTCCGTCTGGAAAAATGCGAGGTAGACCGGGTTCCAACAAATAAAGTCTTTATTGAAGCTAGCACAGTAACGGAACAGTTTGGTTGAAGCCGTGGCAGCCTTTTTATACAGGCTTGCCTGCCAGCTTGTAGCCAATGGCAGCTATTTAACTTTGCCGCCTTTCAGCAGCTCTTTTGGATTGGTTCCTAATGAACCAATCCAATGCTTAGTCTTTTATTCAATCAGATTACATAGTTTGGAGTATACCATTTTATACAGAACACCCCTCCCCCCTTAGTTTAGTCCTACGTGGGTGACGTAGTCGCGCAGGTAGGTGGGGCTTCTTCTGACTCGACTTGCGCGGTTCATTCTTGCTGGAGACTTCAAGCGGTTCGGATGGGATCGCTGTCTCTCTGGCTCTTCTCCATGGAACCGCCTGGAAAGGTGAGTCAGCAAGGTTGCTACCGCTTGAGTTGCTCAGGCCGGTGGTTTTGCCGCTCCCTCCTGGTTTTCCCGGGCAGGTCAAGCTGGCTTTGCTGGCCCCTTCCAGGACGGGTTCCTCTACCTGTGGATTATTTCTGCCAGTTTCATCTAACCGTAAGTGTTCTTTTTGTTCTTTTTGATTGGTTAGATGTTCTGGGTTTATTTTTAACAGTTCGTTTTTTCCTTCAGTATTATTTTCTTGTATTCCCCCCCCCCTTTGTTTTTGTTTTCGTTGATTTTTATTGTTGGAGGTTGCGCGGTCATATTTCACTCAACATTTCGGGAACTAAGCTGGTCCATATGCCACTTCCATTCCCTGCCATCGTTTATGGCAGACGGTAGGACCGGGGGCCTGTTATTTGTGTGATTGTGGCTGGAAGCCATAGAGGGTCCCTGATAGAGTTCTTTGCGTAGACTAGGTCACCGATTTCAAACGTGCGGAAATGGCTGGAGGAGTCGGGGGGTTTCTCAAAGGTGTAATTTGGATGTAACCTATCCAAATGTGATGTAAGTTTCCTCCCCATTAATAATTCTGCCGGGCTTTTGTTAGTTACAGTGCTGGGGGTGATATGTTGGAGGGTGAGTAAATGGTCCACTTTATCCTGGACGTCCCCTGGGTCCATTTTCTCCAAACCCTCCTTGGTAAACCTGACCATTCTCTCAGCCCTACCATTTGCCGCCGGGTGGGCTAGCGCGGTTAGTGCATGGCATATGCTTAAAGAGGCTAGGTATTGTTCAAATTGTATAGTGGTCAGTTGTGGCCCATTGTCAGACACTAGGACGTCCAGCAACCCATGCGTTGCGAATTGTTTGTTTACCTTTTTTATAACGGTGTTGGTTGTTGTAGATGATATTACTGCAACTTCTAACCAATTTGAGTATGCATCTACAACAATCAAGAATGTCCCCTGGTTGGACCCGCAAAGTCAATATGGATCCGAGACCAGGGGCCTCGTGGGGTCTCCCAATCTCTTATAGGAGCTTGTGGTGGTGATGGCCTGGTTTTCTGGCATTTATTGCATGTGGCAACCCAGTACTCAATATCTCTATCGAAACCAGGCCACCATACATAGCTCCTAGCCAGGCTTTTCATTTTCACGATGCCTGGGTGGCCTTCATGAAGCATACCCAAAACTCTAGTTTGTAATTTGGAAGGAATTACCACCTGTTCACCCCACAATAAACACCCCTTTTGTATTGACAGTTCAGTCTGTCTGGTCTGGAAAGGTTTAAAGTTTTCAGTTTTTTGGTTTTCCGGCCAACCTTTACCTACCCAATTTAAAATGCAGGCAGTCACTGGGTCTTTAGCGGTTGCTCTGGTGACATCATGTGCAGATATTGGTAGCTCAGGATATGTTTCTATCTGCAGGGTGGTAATTGTTGGCGCCGGGTCTTCCTCCGTCATTGGCAGCGGTGTTCGACTTAATGCGTCTGCATGGGAGATCTGTTTCCCGGGTCGATGTATCAAAGTGTAGGAGTACGCTGCTAGGAATTCTGACCATCTAGTCATTTGAGGAGATAAAATGTTTGGTGTGGGTTTGTTTCCCGCCAAAATTCCTAGTAGTGGTTTATGGTCAGTTACGATTGAAAATGTTATCCCATAGAGGTACTTGTGAAAACGTTTAACTCTGGCGACAATTGCCAGGGCTTCTCTGTCTAGATGACTATAGTTGCGTTCTGCTTTAGAAAGTGTTTTCAAGTAAAAGGCGACGGGTGCCTCTCTCCCATCAGGCAATTGGTGGCTCAGGATGGCACCGACTCCAAATGGTGAGGCGTCACAGGTGACCGTCAATGGAAGTGTGTTACTAAATTGAATAAGAACGGTGTCTGAGGTTAACAGATTTTTTTATGCCTTGGAATGCTTTTTGTTCTCTATGCCCCCAAGTCCAACTAGTTTTCTTATCCAATAAACGATGTAATGGTTCAGCTATCGTTGCTTTGTGAGGGAGGAATATGTTATAGAAGTTTATTAGACCCCAAAATGCTTGTAATTCAGTTTTGTTTTTTGGCTGTGGTGCATCTCTAATAGCCTTGACTTTTTTTTTCTGTAGGGTGTATACCCTCGCCGTCAATTAAATACCCCCAAAATTCGATGCGATCAGTCATTAAGCAACATTTTTCTTTTTTGACTTTCAGGCTGAATTCTCTAAATTTTGTTAGCACTTCTTTCAGTCTTTTCTCTAATTGGGTCGTGTTTTTAGCTGAAATTAGGACGTCATCAAAATATGGCACGACCCCTTTAATCCCATTTAATAGGCGTTCCATAAGGCTTTGGAAAACGCCTGGGGCAATGCTCACTCCAAATTGAAATCTGTTACATTTGAATGCCCCTCTGTGAGTTACTATTGTTTGTGCCTCGGCCGTTATTGGGTCTACTGGAAGCTGTTGATATGCCTGGGCCAAATCAAGCTTGGCAAAAAAATTTCCTCCCCCTAACAAGTGCGGTAAATGTTGCACGATTGGCACAGGGTATGCGCTTTGCCAACACATTCTAGTGAGAGAGAAGTTCCCTGAAGATGGGCTCCAGGAAGATTCTGAAAGCTCAGAAGCCTAAACCCCTTGTCCCACACAACTTTATTTATTATATTAGAATACATTTTCCTGAACTTGGTTGGAATTTGTTTTCACAGCATTTCAGCTTTTTTTGATATACTTTCTTGAGGACCAGCAGGCAAAAGCAGAATGCAAACATATTTTTGTGTCTAGAAAACATGCGTGCAGAACCCAGAAGTTTCCTGAACAGATGGTAGAATAGCAGCCAGCACAAAGAACTTGGTGGAAATTCTCAACCAAAACTAAAGTTCAGGGGCAAAAAAAGAGTGATAATAAGAGCTTTCTTTTAATTTTTGTATTTTAAAACATCAAGTAGAACTGAAAGAGGTTTATGCCTGAAACCACGAATGCTTGCCAATTATTGTAGAATAATTTGGGGGCTTTCCAGATGTGGCATTTACATTCTAGCCTATATTGAAAAGCTCTAAGTTGAGGAAACCCAATGGGGGTGAACTTGTGGTAAGTCAACCATAAAAACTCCAAGATGCAAGAGTTCAAAAGACTATAGCGTCAATTCACCTTAGGAAATTCCCTTATACAAAATTAAATTATTACTTTATTTAGTTTAGTGCCTGTTGCTTAATGTCTTTATATTTATTTTGGAAATCTCATCTGTGCACACCATATCTAGCAACAGGTAACTGTAAAAAGTTAAATGTTTCTATCTCTCTTTTCTATTATCTTGTGGGTATGTGAGCTTTTGCACCCTCAGTATGTTACTTCTACATGAAGGAGCAGCAACTCCATTTTAGAAAAGGGAGAATGTATTGTAAATGTAAGTTCTCTTATTATTCTCATGAGCTATACCTGTCAGAACGTTTGCTTGGTACATTCTGGTTAGGCCAGAATCCTGTGTTTTGGCAAACTGGAGATAAGCTGCCCAGTGTCTTATTATAGAATGAGATGAATGCCATATAAATTTAAGAAAGAAGTAAATAATAGTCTCAATTAAAAGGAAAGGTGCACTTGAATAAAATATTAATGTGACAGTATGAAGAATAGGCAGAATGGGTTTCTGAAGAGAGATGAGCTGGATTTCTGGATAATCAGCGGGAAATGAAAATCTGGGTTGCTGTGAAGGACTTCTGTGCAAAAGATTATACTTAAACCAGCCCTTTTTCTCCATCTTCAAGATTTGTTGACTTGGCCTTTAGTGGTTGGAGTCAATTTGTCGTATCTGTAAGATACAAAGCTGTTATACAAACAAAATACATACAAAATTTAAGAACTTCTATTCAAAGCATTGCTAACATCTCATTTAAATATGAAAATGTATGGTACAGTGAAGGAGCTAGGTGGTTAAGAAATATGAAATACAAATCAATAAATAGGTAGGTAGGTGCTATCTATTAAATCTTCAGCAATTGTTGGTAAAAAAAAAAAAAAACACCACAGTCCATAAAATACTTCATAAACATTCAACTAATACTAGAAACTATTTTGACTCAGAAATATTTACAGAAGACAGAATAAATAAACTTAACCAAATTATCCACTAAAAACCAAGCTTGGTCTCCCTGCATTTTTAATTTTTTATAGCCTTGAGCTTTTCCTATCTATTTAAAAAAAGTCATTCTCCCTCATTTGAAATATGAGTGTTTAAATATATACTTCAAATAGCTTATTTTCGCTCACTACTTTTGCAATGTGATTATGTACTTATTGTTTTCACAGATTGTATGTGGTAATACTTGTATTTTTAACTTTGCCCACACATTCTTCAGGGATTTTTGCCTTATAAACTATTTTTTCACATTGTTTTCTCATTGTTGGCTAATGGGGTTTTTTTTAGATCTCTTCCTTTCCTTCAAATAGAAAGTTAACTCTTAAATACAGTGTTTTTCTCCCCAAAATCTTTCCTTCTACATATGTTGAGTTTTGATATTGTCATTTCCAAGAAACTCAGCTATATTTAATCCTGGATTTGTTCCCACCTCTCACTTAAGAAAAATTAAAAAGTTACTCCAGACCTCGCACCAGTAGAAAGCAAATTACTGTGACAAATATCTCTGTTTACTTCCTGTGTAACTTTCTTCATAAATCTACCAATTATGAGTGTGGTAGTTGTTTTTCTAAACTATTTAGCATTAGAATTCTAGATCAGTCTCCACATCTGGACAGGAAAGAAGTTCCTATTCATCACACCCACATTATATTGCAGTGGTTCTTGGTTCATCAATCTTTAACGTCTACTTTTTTTTTTTTTTACAACCCAGTTATCCTTTGTTTCATGGTGGAGTCAGGGCAACTGAATGGAGATGAGCATTTACTGACTGGATGCCTTTCCTGATACCTACGCAGACTTTGCAGCAGGTATTTTCTTTTTGTGCCCTGATAGAGAAACATCCGTTGCTGCCTAGGATTGAACTCTCAATCTTCTGAATGGGAAACTAGCATCTTTACCTCTAGGCCACTGCACTGCTTCCTTAACACCGACTTATAAATGTGTGAAAAAGGTTATGATGTGCATGTGTTGTATGGAGTCTATGGAATGCTGAACTGAATAAACTGATGATTGTATTAGGCCAGGGGAACTTGCTGAAGAGACAAGTGAGCAAATGTGGTCCTCCTTATGTTATTTCAAAATGCATGAATTGTTTTTGCAGAACAATCTTAACAAGAATTTTAAAGGGAATTCTAAATTCTAGAATCTAGATCGTAGCCCAAGACAACTCCAAAGAAAGTTTTTATTTCATAAACCAGATCTACTGATAATGATTTCAATTTTGTTAAACTTAAAATTAGCCATCATGAATAATTACTGTTCTGAAATTTATTATAATTTCCCTTCCAAACTAGTCTCATTGATGGCCAAGAATATTATAAGATAGTCTTTCCCAACCCAATAATTTCCAGATGTGATGGATTATAGCTCATGCCACCCTCTGCCAATAGTCAAGCTCAAAAGAATTGAAATCCATAATAGCTGGAATGCACCAGGTTTGGAAAGGCTGCCTGAAAGGAGTTGAAGATGTAAATTGTGCCCTTTGATTGATGTGCCACCAAATCCTGAGTATTACCACTTCTGAATTTCCAAATATGTGTTTCTTTGGAAATATCCATATGCTCCTGCTTAATAAATATAACAAATGTCAAACCAACATCTAGTGACAGAATCAATCTGAATGCAAATTGCTCAGCATTCTCCACAGAATGGGGGAAGCAACTGACTCCCCCCCCCCCCAAAAAAAACCCCAATAACCAGCTTTGTTGAATGAGCATATAGGTCAATGATGGTGAACCTTTTTGTTGTGGTGTGCCAAAAGTGCCAGCACCCACAATGCAATGTGCCCTGCCCACCCTGTGCATGTGCGTGCTCTTCCCCCTTATTTGCACTGCACATGTGTGCGCCTTCTAGCTGATTTTTGGCCCATTTGAGGCCTTTTTCACCCTCCCGGGGACTCGAGGGAAGCCTCTGAGCCTTTGGAGGCCAAAAAACGGGCCTGTTTCGGCACTTCTGGTGCCAAAATACCAGAAGTGCTGAAATGGGCCCATTTTTTGGCCTCCAAAGGCTGCAGAGGCTTCCCTTGAGCCTCTGGGAAGGCAAAGAAGGCCTCAAACGGACTGAAGATCAGCTGGGAAGGGCACGCATGTGCAGTGCAGGTAAATTTGGCTGGGGCTCGTGTGCCCGCACAAATGGATCTGTGTACCACCTGCGGCATGTGTGCCATAGGTTCGCCATCATGGTTATAGTAGGCACTGACTCATGCACATGCAGTTTTCACATCAAAAATTTGGAATGATGGTCTGACTTAAAGAAATAATTAGACAAACTCTTCTGAATTCCTGTTTTTCCCCCTACACTGGGAGGCATACTCTCAGGATTATGTCTTTTCCAACCCAATCAACAGTATGAAACAGCAAATGAGAGATGCATGGAGAGTTGAGCCTTACTGCTTAGGATATTTTGCAATTTTCTAAGAATCCAATTGATTGCTAGGAGGACTATAATTTACATTTATCTGCAATCTCTTTACAATTCCAAATTTTGTAGGATTGTATATAAGCTTCTGAAACATTACTTATATTCACAGCAATCCCCAAGAGAGTAGGAATTCATCTAAATTCCAGTGTTTAGTTCTCTGATTAACCTGCATTTATAATGAAATAAATTGGCTGATTACTTCACAAGAGTTTTGAACAGTGGATATATCCAGTGAGATATATGGGCTAAGGAGGATGCTTGACTTAAATTGAGGAGCCCTAATTTAATTCTATACCTGAGAGACCCTTTGCGGAACATAAACATCACTTCCTAATAATTTTATTCTTCAGGGCTGCCATGAAGTTGTATTTATCTCACTCCCATCCCATGTGGAAGATAGATTTATGTCATTTTCAGGCATACTAGAAAGTTATGGTGATGTTTTACATTTTAAGCCAAAAGCATCCAATTGCAGCTTCAAATAATATGAGATGTCACCGCTCATTACACTAGAGTCGGAGCCAGGTGACCAGTAGTTGGAAGGATTACAGAGTGTGACTTTGGACATTTCTGGCTGATATGGCCACATGTTCCCTTCCTCAAATCCTTGATCAGCCTTGCCTACTCCTATGTTGCTATTGTCTTGCTATTGTTGGACACAGCAATGCAATGCTTGCATGTCAGGTTATGGATAAGAATAACGGAACTGTAATTTAGCAAGAGAATTTCCTTTTTGTTTTTCTAGAAAGCCACTGTAGCCTTGTGCAAACAATTCCCTGCCACAAACATATGTGTGCCTGTATAGCACAACATGTTGATCACTATTTGCATCCTACACAGAATGGGGGAAGCAATTGACAGCTTAAATTTGGAAAGCACCAGATTCTCTGTTTCTGTTGTGGGCAATATACTAGTTGTTTTACCCATGATTATATCATTTCCTATGGCATTACTGGAGTTTAAAGAGGTTACTGCACTAAGCAAGGCTGCAAATAGAGCTAGCACATAAAGCTTATAAAAATTCCAGAAAATAACTAGATAGTAGCAAAGAGATACAGAAAAATAAACTCTTTATTGCTGCAGTGTGAGGGAATATCCAGAAAATATTATCACATAAAAATGAGGCAATGGTTTTGGTTGTGTAATTAAGGATTAAATAGTCACTGGAAAGTCAATCTAAGTCCCATAATTGAGGGGCAAATAGCTGGTTTTATATGATTGACAGCAAATATTAATATCTCCAGCATACTAAATGGCCATCATAGACTCCACATGCGTTAGATATAGACTCGTGTCTTGTAAATAGTGGTCATAGGTACAAATCATGGTTTGGTTTGTGTATACTATAGTATGACCAACCTATTATATATGGGATATTAAGACAGAAAGGCCTCATTTTGAAACACTTGGTTTGAACATCTCCTTTGGCAAGGTAATTTAGGATCCTTCCTTGTAAATTGAAGGGTAAATATATTATATCTATATACTACTAAAACTCTTCTTATACATGTAACTGGGAAAAATGGTACCTCATAGGGCAACCATTTTTGAACCAAGGTAACTCGAATGGGCTAACATACAGAATGTGTCCAAAATCTGGGAACTATGATTCCCAAGGGAATAAAAAAAATTTAGGGAGCTTATGGCTGTTGCTGGGCTACTGGTGCAGTCACATGATCTTTATTTTCAACGTTCTGTGATAGTTTCCCAACCAGTCTCACAATCCTTCATTCCATTCCCCACCCAGCAGCAGCCACTGGGAAGGGAAAGGGGAAGGGAAGAGAAGGGAGAAAGAAGAAGGAAAGGAAAGCCAGTAGGAAATCAGAAATATTCCTTCTTCCACTGACTTTTTGCTTGACCTTGGTCATTTTATTTTTCTGTCACTGGGAATTAAGGAAGGAAGGATGACCCAGAGCATACGTTTAGTAGTAAAACTATTTGTTTACTCCCATTTAAATATGGTTGTAATTGTAACCTCTTGAATTCCCTCTTCTTTTTTAAGCATTCAACAAAGAGGGAGAGAGACATTTAGGGCCCATTCAGTGCAAATTTGCATGTTTCACCCATTGAGTGCTATGCTCTCTGGACTGCTTCCTTTCTCTGACTTCATACAATTTGTTCTGTATAAAATAGTTTACTCCAAATCCTCTAATATGATTGGCTAGAAAAGCCGGCATAGGGATTGGTTCACTAGGAACCAATCCAAAAGAGCCGCCAAAAGGTGGCTAAATCAAACAACCATAATTGGCTACAAGCCGGCAGGCAAGCCGTATATAAAGGCTGCCGCGGCTAGAGCCAAACTGTTCCGTTTTACTTTAAACTGTTGAAATAAAGACTTTTACTGTTGGAACCCGGTCTACCTCACGTTTTTCCGGACGGAACACAATTGATATTTAGTAGATGTCTAGCTGCTTGGCCAGTTTAGGCCAGTCAGGGTTTCATGCAATGCAGAATAAATAAGATGCTTTTGCAGAATAACCTCTCAGGCCATGGGCTGACTTTCAGAAGAAGTTGGGAAAAGGAACAAGGAAGTCATACATATAGCCTGTGACCTTCCCATATGTTATCTGCATTACATGGCAGACAAAGTCCAAAGTACTACATTTCCAAAGGGAGAATGTTCCCACAATGTGCAATATATAGACTGACCTTTGGAGATAGTTGTACAAATGCCCAATTCACACCTTTGCCCAGATTGCCTCACCATTCAGTTTGCTTCACCAAATTGTTCTGATGCTGAAATTGCAGTGTGATAATCCGGGAAAAAGGGACAATAAGAATAGTGTGTGTGTGTGGGAGGGGGGGAATGGAAAGAGAATTAAGATGGTGGACACAGGAGAGAGAGATTGATGAAAAATTATCCCAGGAGTACTTTAGAGATGGAAAAACCTCACACTCTTTCTTGCTTTAGAGCTATGCTTCATCAGTTTATAAAAGTTCATCTACCATTTAATGTGGATAACACATGGGAAGGTCACAGGCTATGTATAACTTCCTTGTTTTTTAAAATAAAGGACGACAGTTCCTTATGAAGAGGATGAGAAAGTCACAAGAAAGAGAAGAGCACTTTAGAGATTTTTTTTAAAAAGGGGGGCCCCTGAGCCCTTCTGAGAAGACTTACTCCTGCTGATGATTCATAAATGTTTTCAGCCACTGGGGGCCATCCAGCCAATGAATGTATTTACATTCATAAGTGTTATTTTAAGGCCGTGTCACACTGCCCAACGGATGCAAAAAGGACACAATGGAAGAGAAAAATGTTACATCTGTTGTATCCGCACTCAAAAGGGGTGAAAATTTGCATAATTGGAGCGGATAACACGGACGCGGGGAGGACGCAGGGCGGATGCAAAGTGGATGTGGAACGGAAGCCCAGCGGATGGAAGCGGATGGCGCAACCACAGGGCTTCCGGGGGGCCTCAGCAAAGCGGACGCGGAACGGAAACAACGGATGCAGAACGGATCCACAGCAGATGAAGCGGATGCACAGCAGAAGCCTAGCAGATGCACAGCGGAAGCCTAACGGATGCCTGGCGTTAATTGCACATGTGGGGGGATGCATTGCGCAAGATATAAAGGGAAGCAGCTCGCACGTGGCCAGCATTTGGAGGAAAGACCTGCTGCTGGATACCTCGAGTTCTTGCCTGCATGTCTGCCTGCAAGCCTTGCTGCCAGCCTGCCTCCAAGCCTGCCTCCCAGCCTCCTGGGCAGCCTCCCTGCCAGCCTGCCTTCCAGCCTTGCTGGCAGCCTGCCTTCCAGCCTCCCTTCCAGCCTTGCTGGCAGCCTGCCTTCCAGCCTCCCTGCCAGCCTTGCTGCCAGCCTGCCTTCTAGCCTCCCTGCCAGCCAGTCTGTCTGCCAGCCTTGGTGCCTGCCTTCCTGCCAGCCTTCCTTCCAGGCTTCCTAACAGGCTTCCTGCCAGCCTTGGTGCCAGCCTTGGTGCCAGCCTTGGTGCCTGCCAGCCTTCCTGCAAGCCTTCCTGCCAGCCAGCAACCCCACAACCATGGGGAAGAAGTGAAAGTCTCAGCAACCTGCCGCCATCCCTGGCAAGAGGGACAGGGCCACCCTCCCGCCCCATGTCCCTGACTCATCTTTTGCTGGGGCTTCTGCTGCTTGGGCTTGCTCTTCTGTTGCTGGAGCTTCTGCTGTAGCTGCTCCTGGCAGTGGTGCTTCTGCTGCGTACTCTGCTGAAGCTGCTCCTGGCGGTGGTGCTTCTGCTGGTGCTTACTCTGCTGAAGCGGCTCCTGGTCCTGCTGGTCCTGTTCGTCCTGCTCGTTCTGCTCGTGCTCCTGGTCTTGCTGACCCTGCTGCTGGTGCTTACTCTGCTGCTGCTGATCCTGGTCTTGCTGCTGCTGCTGCTGCTGCTGCTCATTATGATCCTGCTGGTGATGATGCTGATGATGATGCTGATGATGCTGATGCTGATGATGCTGTTGGTGTGGAGGAGCAGCCCCTACAACCTGGAAGCCCCTCTGATGAGGGCCCATCTGGTCCTGCCAAAGGGAGGAAGAAGCGTATGCAACAACGGGAGAGGAGGCAGAACTACATTGAGGAAGTGCACAAGGATGAGGTACTGGAGTGGCTGAGAGAGAACGACTATCTGTGGCGGAAGGGACACCGGCTGTACAGGGACACCAAGTGGAAGCAGGCTGCTTGGAGAGAGAGGGCGGAGAGTCTGGGCTACACATCGGATGTGCTCCTCGGCTGGTGGAAGCACATGCACACCTGGTACGGGAAGCTGCACCTGAAGAAATCTGGCCAGGCCATGGTTAAGCTGACGGACAGAGAGAACTATGTCATGGCCAAGTGCAGCTTCCTGGAGGGTGAGGTCCGCCACCGAGGAGCACCAGGAGCCCAAATCTCTACCCTCTCTCTCCGGCAGCCTGCTGGGAGCTAGTCCTCTGGCGGCCGAGAGTCAGTCCCTGTCTCCATGCAGGTATCTGTGGAGTGTGCCACAGCGGAGAACCCCGGGCAGGTGTTGAAAGCGTGATGGAGAGCGAGGAGGACTCCCTGGTGCGGTGGGAGAAAGAAGACATCGAGTCCACCGCTGCGGAAGGCGCATCCACCCACACCTCCGCCTCCACAGTAAGGCAGAGAGCCAGACCGCAGGAGGGGCAGAGCCACAAGGTCCTGGTGGAGATCAGGGACACCATCCGCACCAGCATAGGTCTCCTCTCTCAGCTGGTCCCCATCGACTCCGACTCCTCCAACTGCAAGCCCTTCCTCAATTATGTCAACCAGACCCTCAAGGAGATGGCGGATCCCCAGTACCAGGTGGTGAAGGAGAGGATCACCACGCTGCTTAACAACCCTCCAGACCCAGAGGAACCTGCTCCCACCCAGTCCAGGTCTGCTCCTCCACCCCAGGTGATGTTCCTCCCATACCAAGGCTTCCCACAGCCCCTCACCTACCAGGGCTACAGCTACCCGGAGGTCCAGCAGCACAGACAGCAGCCCTTCCAAATGCAGGCACAGAGTCATCGGGCGACACCGTTGCCACCGGTTCCAATGATGCCACCGATGCCAACCACGACAATAATGCCACCCACGACAGCGATGCCAGCCACGCCAATGATGCCACCCACGCCAGCCCTCACCCCGCTGCAGACCAGGCAGCCCCACTACACTGCTCCTTCCTCCATCCCACAGCCAAGCCCGGCCTCAGTACATCTGTCCTCAGTACTGGGGCTGACACCCCATGGCATGGAGGAAGGACCTCTCAGCATCACGGGGCTGAGCCAGCTGTCCAACACCTTCCTCAACACACCGTCCCCTGTTGTTCTCTCGGGGCCAGGCACTCCAACAACACCTCAGACCAGCACTGCAGCAGCACCCACCTCCACAGCACCTGCACCCTGACACCTTAGACTGGGCACACACCTCCGAGTGACCAAGAGGAGTGCCAGAGACTGGCTGCCTGGATATTTGTGGACTTTATTTGGACACTTGACTTGGGTCATGTTTATTTTACAGCTTGTTATTAATAAAGTTTATCTTTGTTTCACATACTTGCTTCATTAATTTTTTTCTATAAAGTCTGGGTGGAAACTTTTAGAAATGGTTTAGCCTTTGCATGCTTGTGGGATGGGTTAAGATAGCAGTGGGATGGGCAGGGATACCTGTGGGATGGGCAGGGATACCTATGGGGTGGGTAATAGCTGTGGGATAGATAAACCTCCAGTGCAAGCATAGTGGGACTGTATGGTCCACCCTCCCAGGTGCCACACCTATGGCCCTTCATTATCAATTACAATGTAAGCATTGATCCACACATGTCAACATAAACACAACTCTTTATTAAATGCCCTGTTCATTGTAGGCACACCCAACATACATGGGCCAATCTCATCAGTGTGATGAGACAGGCTGAAGGAACCATCCATTAAGCATCTATCATCCTGTCTTGCCACTCCACCGCTCCAGCTTGGGAGTTGCACCAATGTTTCAGGAGGTTGCGCTGCTTCTTCGCCTCACGTGAGGCTATGTTGGGCCCTTGCACATCCTCAGTGTCGATCAGGTTTTGCCCTTGCCTCCATTCCCCAGGCTCCATGTCCCCATTGCCTTGTTCACGGTCCACAAGCCTGTTCTGCAAGACTGGGTAGCGGGTGCGCATGAGATTGTGCAGGATGCAGCAAGCTTCCACGATCCTCCTCATGGTCTCTGGGCGATGCTGCATGTTGGTGAGAAGTACCTGGAACCTGTTGGCCAGGATGCCAAAGGCGTTCTCCACCACCCGTCTTGCCCTGGACAGCCTGTAGTTGAAGATCCTCTCTTCATGGGTGAGGTATTTGGAGGTGTAGGGCTTCATGAGGTAGGTTGTCAGGGAGAAGGCGTCATCCCCCACGATGAAGTAGGGCACATCTTGCGTGTCGTTGGGCAGTGGGTCTGGATCTGGGAAGCCCACCATGAGGTTGCTTTCCAGCCCCTCCTTGAGGTGACTGTCGTTGTATACCTGGGCATCTGAAGATGAGCCGTTGCCTGATACATCGATGTACATGAACTTGTAGTCAGCATCGACCATGGCGAAGAGGATGATGCTGAAGAAGCCCTTGTAGTTGTGATAAGTGGACCCTAAGTTGGCTGGAGCTTTGCAGGCCACGTGCTTGCCATCTATGGCTCCAACGGTGTGTGGGAAGTTCCACTTCTGATACCACTGCTCTGCAACTTTCTTCCATCCTTCTTCAGTGGAGGGGCACTGGAGGAGCTCCTCCTTGTATTCTTCGATGATGGCCTGCACCACTTCTCTGACAACAAAGCTGATGGTGCTGGGTGGCACCCTCCAGCCGTACTGCATGCTCCTGTAGGTGGTCCCTGAGGCCAGGTGGCGCAGAGTGAGTGCCACCTTGAGCCCAGGTTCCAGGCTGGGTGGGAAGTTGGTGTTTGTCTTGGTCAACCTGGGTGTCAGGCGCTGCACAACTTCGTCAAACATGGCTGGAGGCATCCTCATGAAGTTCTGGAACGCCCGAGTGTCTTCGCTCCTGAGCTCCACCATCAGCTTGTCGTAAAGTACGTACTGTGCTCTTCTGGCGAACCATCTTCGGAGCCAGACTTTTTTTGGGTGCCTCCTTTTCTTCCCGTAGTACTGTTCACAGAGACTGTAGATGGTTTCACAGTGTTGCAGAAGGATGTTGGCTGCCGAAAGGATTTTGTCACAATCCACGGTGGACATAACTGGATGCTGTGGAAGAGGAAGAGGCAGATGAAGGCTGCAGAGGTCTGCACAGCTGGGCTGCTGGGCTGAAAGTGAGATGCAGACGAGTTGCTCCCCCTTTTTATAGGCAGTGTAGGTGTCCCTTTGCATCCTCTAGGCATCCTCTAGGCATCCTCTAGACATCCTTAATATCCGAGATAGGTCCCCTCTGCGGACTTTTTTCCGTTTTAAACGCTTTGTTTCCGCTACGCATCCGTTCTGCATCCGTTCTGCATCCGTTCCGCTTCCTCCCTGCGTCTGGGCGGATGAGGTTGCACGGATGCGCAGCGGATGCCTAGCGGATATAGCGGATGCGTAACGGATGCGTAGCGGATGCGTAGCGGATGCAGAACGGATGAATTGGATACATTTTCCGCGCAAAAGTTTTAGGCAGCTCAAAACTTTCGGAGCGGATGAAACGTCAATAAACGGATGCTGGACGGATAGAGAGGAAGCAAAACGGAGGCAGTGAGTACATCGCGTTTTCTAATGGATGGCAAGGTTTTTTGTCCGTTTTACATCCTCTTTGCATCCGTTGGTGCAGTGTGACAGGGGCTTTATGTTTGCCTTTCTCTAGATGAGAAATGTGATTGTAGGGCCAAAGATTTCAAAAGCTCTTTACCAGAAATCAGCTCAAACTTTGGGAAAGAGAGAAAACAAAATATCAGAAAGGTAAAAGAGAAAGAAAGGGAGAGAAAGTGGTGTGCCAGGGAAAGAAATGGCATCAGAATGGAAGCTCTGAGTGATCAGCTCGCAACTGGTTTCTACTGAGCAAATATGGCCCTGCCATAATGCAGCCAAGAAGATCCAGTTAAACCTAGAATCTGGGCATGTATCTCATTCCTCTGCTTTGTACATATCCTGGTTGCTATCTAAGAGCTAGTCTGTCTGTATAATAACCTATGAAATTCTTATGACCAGGTATCTTAACTATTTGTCTGTAGTTAGCTGCCATTTCAGATCACACCCTTAAAATCAGTTTTACTTCTTTTTCCTCCAATGCCCCTGAATTGTAAAGCAGGGGGACTCCAGTGCCCCTTATTGTTAGGATCATAAGCTTGTTTGGTGTTTACCATAGTATCTCTCTCTGTGTGTATGTATGGCTTAATATGTTATGTGAATACAGCTCATTTTAGCTTATGAATCCAGGAAAAGATTTAATTCATGATTAGGTTAAGTGCATTGGGTGAACATACTGGTCATAATTGCATTTGGGTTACTCATTCACACCCCCTGATATACAGATCGTATCATTTTGTGGAACATTTAATGTCATACTGATGTTTCCATTTCTGCTCTCCTGTCATCAGAAAATACAACCCAAATGATTTGTCCTCTATTGCAGAAGCTGGCTGGGTGGGAGAAGCAGCCACCCACCTGTAAATTAGTCTGTAGTTTCCTATTGCAATGTCAGCACTAAGTCTATTGTCTGGCATACTGGAGACAGGGGTGCCTTCTGTTGTGTCTGAATTGTTGATTGTGCATTCTGTTCGGACCAGTATTATCCTATTCACACCATGTTCGACTCAAAGGCACAATCTGTGCCATGACCTTTTCCTTCTCACTTCCTCTCCCGTTAAGTAATGACAGCCAGAGATAAATACACGACTATTGTGGGACTATATGGATGATCTCATCCTGTTTGAGTGATATAAAGACTTAAATACATACATATCCCTCAAAATACAAACCCAGGCCATCTCTTTCCATGAAGTAGCTCAGGGGCCTATTGCTTTGTCCTGGGAAAAGATGATAGGATGAGACATCTAAATGTTGTATTTCAGTGCCTTTGCTTTCTCTGCTTGTGAAACAAGTGGATAAGACTAGAAGTCAGTAAGAGAGTGAAAATACTGCTACAAATAAATAATGAAGAATCGGTTTATGTGCATTTTATTATTAACAACATTGCCCAATTATTTGGTGGGTAAAATGAGGACCCAAACTGTTGAGGTTAATATGCTGAGTCTGTAAACTGCTTAGAGAGGGCTACAAAGCACTGTAAAGCAGTATATAAATCTAAGTGCTATTTAGAACATGAAGAAAATAGGTCCAGCAAGGACTCTGTGGGATTGGCACACCTTGACCAGGTGGGAATGTTTTCCTTTATCAATCCATTTGCACAGATAAGTGGCACTCAGTTAAAATTTCTCATGGCCAAGCAGACTGGGATGACAAGATGAAGATCAAGAGGACTGCCACAAATGGGATATGTTGGTTATTAGACTTCCTCCTGAATATAAAGTGGAAGTCCACCAAAGCAGATCCAGATGTTCAGCTTATTACTTCACTACAACTTAGCTGACCTGCCTACATGTATTATGTCAAGGTCATGTCAAGGCCAATCAAATCACACAACTACAAATCAATTATCTGTTCCAAAACTCATGCAGCATGCTTATCTTGAGTACGTAAATCTTGTTCCCAAAACTTTACAAATTCTCTAAAAAGTGCACTTCTTCTTTTGTATGGCACCACACTGTCCCATCTTCAGAACAGCCACGCCCAGAAAAGAGGAAGGCAGAAAATAGAATCCTTTAAAGGCCCTAGTTCTTTGTAGGAAGGAAGCAGCACAGAACCACAGACATGGCCAAGAGAAGATCCCAGGCTGGTTAGTCTAATTGTTTTGATAAAACCATAATTGTTTCTTTGCTGGGAAAAACAGCATTCAGGTGTTTATCCTTTAGAGTACTTTATTTTAGACTATCTAATTAATCTGTGTGCTCATATATGAAAAGCTGGTGCTCTTTGGTATTTGGATCCAGGAGTTTCACCATAATGAAAAACAGAGCCTCGGCCATTAATAGCCGTATTAGTCAGAACTAAATCCAAACTATTTCCTGTTTAATTACAGCAGAGCTTCTTTCCACTCTGAGAGCTTCGAGCACAGCACAAAAGCAGGAAGGGCAATTTATGCCCATTGGCCTCCTATTTTTTTTCCTGCCCAAAGCCAGATCCTACTTCTCTCACCTTCTGTGATGGGAGCAGGTCTCACCCAAGCCATAAATGGCACAGTGATATTGTTTAATGGTTGATAGTGGCACTGCAGATGTGTTTGTGTAGTTCATATTACACCTTGCCCCAACCCCCCTGGTTTTTCTCTCCTCAGCCCCATCTGACTATTGACTTTGCTGATATGAAGGGGACAATCTTGGATGCAGATCAAGCCAAAACATGATATTCATATAATGTATGAATGCAGGCTTGAAGTGGAAGTAGCTGGAATTCTAATTCTCTCATACAACCAAGTCAAACCTTGTTGAGACAAGACAATCTGCACAGCACACCTCAACTGCATACTTTTCATTTGCACAGATTGACTGAATAGTACATTGCACAACTGCATGCCCAAAGTAGAGTCACATGCAGATCAACAGACAGCAAGCACAACCAAATGTTCTGCACCAGCTGAAACTGAGTAGACATTTCCCCCTGAAGAACACCAGATGGCCTAGAGATTGCTGGGAGAGGTGAACACTCAGACTGATTTAAGGGAGGACAGGATCTTTGACTGATAGACTGTGGGGTGAGAAAGACTAAAGGTTCATTGATACTGTATCTCACTATAAAACCTTCTGACAACTATAGTGTTCTGTCCGGAAAAACGCGAGGTAGACCGGGTTCCAACAACAAAGTCTTTATTTCAAGTACAGTTGCAAAACGGAACATTGGCTCAACCTGTGGCAGCCTTTTATAGTATTTTCTCTGCCGGCTTGTAACCAATGACAGACATTTGATATTTGCCGCCTTTGAGCAGCTATGTGGATTGGTTCTTTTTAAACCAATCCCCATTCAAAATATTTGACCAATCAGAACCCTGCATTTAGGAGTCTACTATTTTATATACAGAACACCCCTCCCCTCCTGGTTTAGTCCTACATGGTGACGTAGTCGCGCAGGTAGGTGGGGCTTCTTTTGACCCGACTGGACTTGCGCGGTTCATTCCTGTTGAAGACTTCGACCAGTTCGGATGGTGTTGTCGTCTCTTCAGTCTTTCTCCATGGAACCACCTGGAAGGGTGAGTCAGCCATTTTACTGCCTCCTCAGTTTCTTAGGCCGGTGATCTTGCCGCTCCCTCCTGGTTTCTCCGGGCAGGTCGAGCTGGCCTGGCTGGCCCCTTTGATTGGACTCCTATCACTCGTTTCTTCTAACTGTAAGTCTCTTGTTTGCTCTTTTTAGTGTTTATTGTATTCAGTGTTTAATTTAAACGGTTCTTTATTATTTTCTCGTATTTCCCCCCCCTCTTTGGTTTGATTTTCGTCGTTTTTTAATATTAGTGGTTTTGAGTTTGTGTTTCTCTCAATGTTACGGGACCGGAGCTGGTCTATGTGCCGCTTCCATTCCCTGCCGTCGTCTACGGTCTGTCGGTAGGACCGGGGGCCTGTAATTTGAGTAATTGTTCCCGGTAACCATAAGGGGTCCCCGGTAAAGTTTTTTGCATAGACTAGGTCGCCTATTTCAAATGTTCTAACATGGGTGGAGGAATCGGGGGGGTTTTCTGGTGTGTAGTTTGGGTGCAATCTGTCTAGTTGCGACCTTAGTTTCCTTCCCATTAGTAGTTCTGCTGGACTTTTGTTTGTTACGGTACTGGGTGTGATATGCTGGAGGGTGAGTAGTCGATTTATTTTCTCTTGGACATCCCCAGTGTCCATTCTTCCTAACCCTTCTTTTGTAAATCTAACCATTCTCTCTGCCCTGCCGTTCGCAGCCGGATGGGCTGGCGCGGTTAGGGCATGCCTTATACCTAGGGAGGCTAGGTATTGCTCAAATTGAATGCTTGTTAGCTGTGGCCCGTTGTCGGACACTAAGATATCCAGCAGGCCATGTGTTGCAAAAAGTTTGTCTAATTTTTTGATAAGGGTTTCTGTTGTTGTAGATGGCATAATTTTAACTTCTAGCCAATTCGAGTATGCATCCACAACAATGAGAAAAGTATGTCCCTTAGTTGGACCCGCAAAATTGATGTGGATTCGCGACCAGGGGCCCCGTGGTGTTTCCCAGTCCCTTATGGGTGCCTGTGGTGGGGAAGGCCTATTTCTCTGGCATTTGTTACACAAATTTACTCAGTATTCGATATCCCTATCTATACCCGGCCACCAGACATAGCTTCTAGCAAGGCTTTTCATTTTCACAATTCCAGGGTGGCCTTCATGAAGCATATTGAGTACCCTCGTTTGTAATTTGGAGGGAATGACCACCCGATCCCCCCACAACAAACAACCTTTCTGAGTTGAGAGTTCAGTTTGTCTGGACCGGAAAGGTTTAAAGTTCTCAGTTTTTTCGTTTTCCAGCCAGCCTTTGCCTACCCAATTTAGTACGCGGGCAGTCAATGGGTCCTTTGCGGTGGCTCTAGCGACATCATTTGCAGATATGGGCAGATTTGGGCATGTCTCTATCTGCAAGGTGGTCACCGTTGGTGCCGGGTCTTCCTCTGTAATTGGTAACGGAGTTCTGCTCAAAGCGTCAGCATGTGAGATCTGTTTCCCTGGGCGATGTGTGAGAGTATACGAGTTGGCTGCTAGGAATTCTGACCATCTTGTCATTCGCCGGGATAAAATGTTCGGTGTTGGTTTGTTTCCCACCAAAATTTATGGTCCGTTATTATTACAAATGTTCTTCCATATAAGTATTCGTGGAAGCGTTTTACTCCGGCGACGATTGCTAGGGCTTCCCTGTCCAATTGACTATAATTTCGCTCGGCTTTAGATAAAGTCTTTGAATAGTATGGGACGGGTGCCTCTCTTCCATCTGGCAATTGGTGGCTCAGGATGGCACTGACTCTGAATGGTGAGGCGTCGCAGGTTACCGTCAATGGCAGTGTGTTGCTAAACTGGATAAGAACGGTATTTGATGTCAATAAGTCTTTTATTCCTTGGAAAGCTTTTTTTTTCTCTAAGCTCCCATTTCCAAATTGTTTTCTTGTCCAGTAATCGATGCAATGGTTCCGCTATTGTGGCTTTTTGGGGTAGGAACACATTAAAAAAGTTTATCAGTCCCAAAAATGCCTGCAGCTCAGTTTTATTCCTTGGTTCTGGTCTTTTATAGCTCTGACTTTTTTTTCGGTGGGGGGTGTATGCCCTCTCCATCAATTAAATATCCTAAAAACTCGACGCGATCAGTCATTAGGCAGCACTTTTCTTTCTTTACTTTAAGGCCAGATTCTCTGAATTTATTTAGGACCTCTTTGAGTCTTTTTTAAAGTTGTGTTGCATCTTTGGCTGAAATTAGGACGTCGTCAAAGTATGGCACGACCCCTTTTATGCCATTTAACAGGCGTTCCATGAGGCTTTGGAAAACGCCTGGGGCTACGCTTCCTCCAAATTGGAGTCTGTTACATTTGAATGCCCCTTTGTGAGTCACTATTGTTTGTGCTTCTGCCATTAAGGGGTCTACTGGGAGCTGTTGGTACGCTTGTGCTAGGTCTAGTTTAGCAAAAACTTTTCCTCCCCCAAGAGAGTGCAGTAGGTGTTGCACAACTGGCACCAGGTACGCGCTCTGTTGCAGCGCGTGGTTCAGGGTAGCCTTGTAGTCACCACAGATTTGAACCGACCCGTCTGGCTTAATTGGTGTCACAATTGGTGTTTCCCATCTAGCGTGGTCGACCGGTTCTAAAACCCCTTGATCTATTAATTTATTTAGTTGTTCCTCTATTTTTGCTTTTAAAGCAAAAGGAACCCGTCTGGCCTTTAGTCTTTTAGGGGTTATCTGTGGGTCTAGACTAAAAGAAATGGGGGTCCCCCGATACCTGCCTAGGGAGCCATCGAAGACGTCCTGGAATTCTTGGATCAGGTCTTCTTCCCAGTCAGTTGCGGCCACCCGGTCTACTCTGGTCATCCCGATGCCCAATGGTGCGAACCATTCGATACCCAGGAGGCTTGGTCGATCTCGGTCGACTATTGTTAATGGTAGTACTGCGACATGTTGCCTGTAAGCGACTCAAAAATGTCCCAGGCCGATTACAGGAATTCGGTTTCCCTGATAATCTTTGAGGGTTAGTTTTTGTCTCTGGAGTTCCTTAATTTTGATGTCTGGAATTAGTTTTTTGAGGGTGTCCCATGACACCATGGATAGGAACGATCCAGAGTCAACTTCCATTTCGCAGGGGCTGTCTTTGATTTTTACAACTATTTTTACTTTCTTTTCGCTTTCCGTCTGAGCGCTTCCGATAGTGAAAGTTTGGTATGCTTTCTCCCGGTTAGTGGCTTGCCTGTTTCGCTGCCACTTTCTCTCAGAGAGTCTTGGCTCAGGCTTTGCTGGGGAGTCGTTTCGTCTCTTTGGGCTGTAATTCTTTTTGTTTCTGCAGACTTTCTCGATATGCCCCCTTTTCTTGCATGCTCTGCAAATGGTATCAAGGAATCTGCAATCGGCTTGGGGATGGTTTCTCCCGCAGCCAGCACATTCCCGCCGATTTCTATTTTCGCGCCCTTTCTTGTTAGCGTATAGGCGGTGGATTTCGTCGTCTTCGTCCCCGGATTCTGATGCCTCCTCGAGTTCTTCGTAATGAGTGGTTGTGGGAGATTGTTTTTTTCCTCTGGCCGGGCTTATTTCATCGTTGCTTGCATTCATTTGTTTCATCTTATCTGCCGATTTTTTGGCGGCTTCGGCAGCCGAGGCTTCTGCAATAGCTTCGGCTACTGATATGTTGGGTTTGTTCAGTAGCTTGCTCTGTATAGTTGAGTCTCTTAACCCCAATATCACTCGATCCCGCATCGCTTCATCTAAGTTGAGAAACTCGCATGCTCCCCCTATATGGCATAGGGCGGCCACAAAATCAGCGATGGTTTCGTCTTCTTTCTGGTCTCTCCGATAAAACTCATGCCGCTTTATTAGATTTGACACCACCAGTGCATAATGGGCCTTTAATGTTCTTTGGAGCTTGGTCCACGTCAATTGTTTGACATCTCGGGGCTTTGCCAAAGCCTTGGCCATTTTAAAAATCGCGGGCCCACAGTGTGTCAAGAAAACAGCTCTTTTTCACTGATCTGAGATTTCCTCCATCTCATTGCTCTCTAGGTACATCTGGAAACGGTCTACGTAAGATTCCCAATCTTCTTCATTGGGGTTGAAGGGTGCGGGAGGCGCATTGTTTCCGGCCATTTCTCTTTGTCTGGCTTGTCTGTCACTGCGTGCTCAGTCTCGCGTTTAGGACAATCCCACCTTCGTCGCCAGTGATCTGTCTGGAAAAACGCGAGGTAGACCGGGTTCCAACAACAAAGTCTTTATTTCAAGTACAGTTGCAAAACGGAACATTGGCTCAACCTGCGGCAGCCTTTTATAGTATTTTCTCTGCCGGCTTGTAACCAATGACAGACATTTGATATTTGCCGCCTTTGAGTAGCTATGTGGATTGGTTCTTTTTAAACCAATCCCCATTCAAAATATTTGACCAATCAGAACCCTGCATTTAGGAGTCTACTATTTTATATACAGAACATATAGCCCTATGATGGCTGCTTGAAGAACATTCCTCTCTACTAGCTGAGTGAATTCAGTTCTTATAACAAGTGGTCTTTCAGATTTCAGAGAGCTACATGTTCATAGCCCTAGGAATAACTATACAGATTTTCCATGCTGAAGAACATTTTTTTAGTCAAAATGTCTTACAGAAGGACCATTAGCGTATATGCATATATGAAATATACTTTTCTGTAATTACATGGATTCCTTTTTTAAGTCTACACAGAGCAAACATGCAGGTAAAAAAATATGTATCCTGAAAATGCAAAGTAGTCCTATAAGTCTATTCCTCCTTTCCTTCTTGCCATTTTGTGTTGTGTACAGACTGGATGGTACCATACCACTTGCCCAACCATAATGTGTGGTAGTATGAACTTTGTTAAGTGGATGCACTGAATGAAGAGGCAGGACGCGTAGACTCCAGGTAAACTGTTTATTTAAATCCGGAAGAAAAAGTGCTCAGCCATGGCTGGCACCTGCTTTTATATCCAGCACTGTCCAATGTTTAAGCCACTGACGGGACTTTATTTCTCCCATCAGTGGCTGAGGCAATGAGTGGAGTCTGACATCAGACTCTACTCTTAGTGACCATTTAAGGCGACACTTAACAAACTTAGTCATTGTGGCTTGGAATGGATTTGTCTACTATGCTTTATGCACCAAAATATAGGTAAAAAAAAAAAGGCTCAAGAACTTTAATTTTGTAAGAAAAGGAATAAAGAATATCAAAACACATATTTAGTTCCCATACAATGCTAACCTATCCTTAAAGCCTATAAGTCTTGGTTTCAAATTATGATTTCTGATAACTCAAAATAGTAGCTACAAATGTTTGGTTGTTTAGTTCATATAAGAAAGGAGATGACAACACACACATAAACACACACTTATCCTCTAGAATAGCTTATTGCAATTTGGGGCAGTTTTGTCACTCCTGCTATGGCACAAATGGGTTAATCTCCTATCTTGAAAATATTTTTCCCCTTTAATAATCTTGATGGTTTGCTGGCTCACTCTTCTAGTTCCCACAAGTCGAGATACTATGTGTGCATTACTGAGTTCAGACTTTTATGATTTTGTAATGCTTTGTGGCTTTACATAAAATGAGCTGTTATTTCTAATGGCATTTCCACCCAGCTCCAAAGAAAACATATGTGAAAAGAGATCTGTTACCCAAATCTGCCTTTTCAAAATCCCCACTTTGTATGTAGGTCTCTGCTAAGGCATTATTAACATTCATATTTAATATTATCAATTGTTATTTTAACATTAATGTTAATAATCATTAATATATAATTATTAGCATATTAGTATTCCAAATGGCAATATTAATATAGCACAGTGAAAGATAGAGCATGTTAGACTGAAACTATAAAACATCACGGAGACCTCTAGAATTGCTGAAGTATGAACTGCTCATTTGGTATTTGAACCCAATCACTAAGGTTTTAAAAATATAACTATTCTAACTGTGGTTTATGCTGCGTTATTGGTTAAGCAAACTGTATCTTAACACACCCTATAATCCCTCCCATAATAGGATCCTTCCATCAGGCCACTGGCTTTGCCCCCCCCAACAAACCATCCCCAACATTTTCATGCCATTATGTGGGCTCTTGGGGGTCTTGTGTGTTGGCATGGCTTTGTCCACTTTTATCCTTTGCTAAGAGCAACAGTTAGCAACCTAGAATCAAGAAGAAATTTCCTGACAGAACAATTAATCCAGTGGAACAACTTGCCTCCAGAAGTTGTGAATGCTCCAACGCTGGAAGTTTTTAAGAAAAGATTGGACAATCATTTGTCTGAAATGGTATAGGGTTTCCTGCCTAAGCAGGGGGTTGGACTACAGGACCTCCAAGATCCTTCTATTCTGTTCTGTTCTGTTCTATTCATCTGAGATAGGTAGCCCACTGCCCCTTTCTTCTTCCCCTCTGGAGTTGGCTTTTTCCCTCGAACTCCTCCAGTTGTCTACTGTAGAGAGGCACAATATTGCCATTCTCTAAAAGGGACAGAGTCATGGCGACAATGGCAGCAAGGAGCTGTTGCCCCATCAGTTGTAAGAGAAGGTAAATTCTCACAGGATGGACAAGGTGGGTGATGGGTTGTGGGAAAAAAGACTCAAGACCCAGTTGATCTTCTATTATTTTTATTTTCTCTCCAGTAACTGCTTGCCGGGAAACTGTGGCGGCCTTTTTATAGCGAGCTGCTCACGGCTCGTGGCCAATGACAGCTCTTCAAATCTCCCGCCATCCAGACCAACCTATCCTAGGTGAGTATGCAAATATATAACAGTGGGAGTTCCAGCCAATTGGAAACCACATGCCTCTCAGATATAAATCTACTTTTGCCATTGTGACTCTCCAACAGTAGCTGGAATGATGGAACATCACAGGTTGATTTTGAGTATGAAAGTTGGATAGAGCTTGATTTCCTCAGCGAGAAAACTATGTGAAAAATAGCCAGAGAGAATGGGGGAGAAATTCAGACAATAATTCTAATCTGGTCAGGAACTTTCCCTCTACCTAGAATTTTTTTATTCCCCAGTGAAAGATTAGTTACCTTAAATCATCCTGGAAATCCAGCCCCGTCCAGCTTCCAAGTAAAAGGTTCCCCAAATCCCAAAAACTTTAACCTTAGACTTTCTACTATTGACCTCACCCCTTTCCTAAGAGGTGTGTAGGGGGCGTGCATAAGCGCACCAATATGCCTACCGTCCCTGTCCTATTGTTTCTTTTATTTTTCTTATATGTATCATGTATTCATAACTATGCTTTTACTTATACCTATTATCTTGTAAGCATTTGACAAACCAAATAAAATAAATAAATAAAAAAAATAAAAAACAAAACAAAACTGAGCTCCTTGAGTTAATTCTGGAGAAATGGTTACACTGAGCAAGGGTGATCAATATTTTCACACATGCAATGATCCCAAAGTAACAAATATATTTGCAATTGGGGGAGAGGGAACATCAATACCTATAAATGCATAGTTTTCTTGATGCCGTGTTTGTGGTATCTTCCTTATGTTTATGGATTTAAAATCTGGAATAGTCTATGTTGAAGGGGCAAAGGAAGTTGAAAAATCTCCCTATTTTGAACTGGAGTGGCTTACTTGGCCTTGACTCCTCCATATTGGATGGACCATAGTTGCCATCACCTCAGAAAATATTAGTGCTGACTGGAGACTATAGTAGTGTACATTTGTAGTTCAATGCGTCTGGAAAGCAGAGAAAAGCTGCCTCACTTTTTATAAGCATTTAAAGAAGAAATTGCAATCCATTCTGAGGCTTGAGGAAATCATCAGTTTAGGGACACTCAAAGAACACCTTCAGATCTGGGAGGAGAGCCATATTAAGCTTGTCACTTTGCTCTCCAGCTTCCAGAAGGTCTTCCCAGTTGTTCAAGGGCTCTGGTTCTTCACAGAGCTACGTTCTCACATACTCAGCCAAATAAACAGCCAAATTTTGGTCTTTATTAAAAATAACTTCAAGCCCATCTCCTCCATCTGGGAACCATCTGCCATGAGGATGCTTGAATGTTTGTGGCCAGCAACTTGTAGCACATGCTCCCTCTTTATTTTTAAACCCAGGAAGAATTATGGTGCTAATTTAAGAAAGAAGTTCAGCATTTCAACACAAAAGTTATAGAGGAAAATGCTGCCCATAAACTTGTATTTGTATTCTTAGCTCTTCTAACATTTTATAGCTTAGCGGAAAGGTAATTGATCTTTCTGATATAACATCCTGGCTAATAAGAATTCAGCATGGGTGTGTGGGTGGATATGTTTTTAAAAAATATTTTATTAAGAGAGAAATAATTCAGGGACTGAGTCCAGATCATTTGATGTTTCCTTACAAGGAGCCATTGGTTATGCCAAAGAATGACAATATAACTCGAAAGGTGCATTGCATGTATACTTTCCAGAGCATGTGATTTACTCCCACCATGTTGTAGACAGGCCATGTTGTGAAAGTTTTATTCAATTTGATTCTGGGTATGACTTTATAGATAAATACCTTTATTATAGTTCCCCTATGAAAGTCAGTAGGCCTGCCTGTTTTACCAAGAATGGAAAGAAAATGTTAACAAATATCTGAAATTCTGCAGGCAAAATTTTGGCCATGTCATGCAGGCAAAATTCATTGGAGAAAACAATTATGCTTGGAAGAGTTAGCAGTAAAAAGAAATCAGGCTGTCAAAGAACACGGTGGCCAGACACCATTAAAGCTAACATCGGCCAGAGCACAGAAGAAATACAAGATTGGAAGAAGTAGAGACCTGGCCCATAGACTCACCAAGAGTCAGTCATGTCTGACTGATTAGATATCATCATCATCATCATCATCATCATCATCATCATCATCATCATCATCCAGGATGGCAAATATCCTTTGACCTAAAGTCATTTCACAAAACTCAACATTGTTCCCAAACATAATTCAGCCATAGGCCGTATGGCTAAGTTTCATTTATTTTAAATTTCATGTGTCTGCATCTTGTTTTATCTCACTGCATATTCATGTCCTTGTTTTTTAAAACTTCTGTGTGTTTTTTTGTGTGCATGTTCAGTGGATATTTATATGAAGAGTGGCAGAATAGAATTGTAGCTAAACTAAAACCCCCTCATTTTTCCAACTTGCAGTAAGCATGCTGATCTTCATTAGCATTCACTTCAAACAGAATATACTTGCTGCATTCTTTTTAATCACAAGCCAGTGGGGAATGATATCCTGGCCAAATCCCAACTACATAAAGATTTAGGATATTGGCAGTTTAGCCAACATGAATACTCTCTTTGCTGCAGTGAATTTCAGATGAGACCAAGACATCAATGATAGGATCTTGTGCACTATTTGCTCATTATGAATGCAGGTGGGGGGTGTAATGTAATTCATATTTGACTCAGGGTCAAAATGCTAGATAATTTGCTACCCACAATGCAATCTTCATTTCTCTCCATGCACTTCAAGGTAGTTTTTGCTCTTGTGTGGGAAAGCAGGAAAGTAGCTTGTAAGAAGGAAAAAGGGAAGGAAGGAAACATGTCTTTTTTCAGCTTGGTACCCTCCAGATTGATTGGACCACAGTGGCCATCACCTCAGCAAATAGCTATGCTGGCTCAAGACTATGAGAGTTGTAGTTCAATGTATCTGAAAGGTACAGAAAGGCTGCCTTGCAGCTTTTAAAATGTTTTAAGAAGAAACTGAAGTGCAGCCTTTTAATGAAGTGGTGAGAAATGCCTGTGTCCCATTCTTCTTACAGCTGCATTTACATCAGCTGCATTATCACAGAATAATTTCATTGGTGGGATTGATTTTTTTTTACTACTGGTTCTGTAGGCATGGCTTGGTGGGTGTGCAGGGGAAGGATACTGAAAAATCCCCATTCCCTCCCCACTCCTGGGAGAAGGTAACTGCAAAATCCCATTCCCTTCCCATCCCATCCCATTAACCTGCTTTCCAGCTCTGTTCTCCTGTGCAGGGCAACAAAAAAAGACCCAGCCAATCAATTGGGACTCAGGAGGCAGAGAATAGATGGAGGAGGGGCCAGTCAGAGGCAGCATTTGTCAATTCTCTGAACTACTCAAAATTTCCACAACCAGTTCTCCAGAACTGGTCAGAACCTGCTGAATACATCTCTCAATAAATTCCCGTTTGATCATTACCTGCAAGGTAAAATGAAGCTTGTTCCTCACAATAGAAAGATGCTTTACAAGGCCAGAACCACAGAGAACATATTGTGGCAAAAGCAGTAACACCAATAATACCATGATCACTGCTAGATCTACTGTCATGATTGTCATTATTATTACAATCACAGATTCTGTCTTGAACATTGTCTAAATCAGTGGAAAGTTTCAGCATGTGGCTCAGAGCTCCATTCTGTGCCATTGTCAAACTACCCCATGAGTCTGTGGCATGAAAAGGACGTGATGATAGAAGTTATGCAGAACAGACCTCCAAGCCATATGAAGGGATTAGTGTACCATATTGGTGTACACACAACATAGATTAAGAGTATTAAAATTTAGGGTTTGGCAGATGACCTGAAGTCTAGTCTAGATTATGACCTCCATCATGGATATGTAGCTCACCTCCAAATTAGAGTTCAGCATAATTCTGTCTTTGGACGGTTCTTGACTCAAGGGCGTGAGACTTAATTATCCGAAGACAGATCATGCATCAATGTTTAAGTTGTGTGTTTTGCATGCAGAAGCTTCCAACAAGGAGAGTCAGTTTGGTGCAATGGTGAAGGTGGTGGCCTAGAAACTGGGAGATTGTGAGTTCTAGCCCTACATTAGGCATGAAATCCAGCTCGGTGATCTTTAGAGAATTGTTGTGGGAAAAATAGGAAGAAAGAGTATTATATATGCTCCCTGTCTTTAGTTATTTATAAAAATAATACAGCGGGGATTAAAAATACTGTAATAGTTGCTAGGTATCAGTATAAACAACATTAAACTATGGTCCAAAGCCCTGAAATATGATTGATTAGTTTGCATCTCAATATAATGTGTAAATCCAGCCAGCACATTTAGTTTATTGTTCAGTGTATGAATTTAGACAATTACTGTACATTAATTCAGTAAACCTTGGTTTAATGAGATGCAGGTTAGTATCCAGTGAGAATTGAGCCACTCCACAGTGAATACAAATCTTATGGCTAAATTGATTTATTTTATTGGAGAAGGAACAACCACTTTGATAAAAGATGGAAACAGTTTATGGATTTTTTGTTGAGAATAAATAAAAATGAACTGATGATCTTGAGATTTACTAATTAAAAAAGGATTGTTTATAGGAAAAAGACTGGGAGGATGGAAATACTATAATGTTTATAACCGCTGTCGAGTAGGTCGGAAGGTACTCGTTTAGATTTTTTTTATTCCAACTTTGTTTTTTTTAATAAGGCAGAGAACATATTTAATACTCTTTCCTCCTCCTATTTTCCCCACAACAGTCGTGTGAGGTAAATTGGGCTAAGAGGAGAGGAATGACCCCAAATCACCCTGCTGACTTTCATGCCTAAACTAAGACTAGAATGCACAATATCCTGTTTCTAGTCCACTGCCTTTTTTTCTTTTTTCTCTACATTTTTTTGGGGACTTTTACTGTTTCTCACCATTTCTCTTTTCCTTTTTCTCCTTCTTTCTTTGCATTTCCATTGTTTTTAATTCTGTATAACTGTCTTCTCCATAAAAATGCCATAAAATATACAAAAGAAAACACGAATCTTGCAGCAAAGTTGGCTGCAGTTCATTCCGTTTTTTGTTTGTATCCCATATGCATTTAACACTTCCTTCACTCTCATCCTCAGTGTGTTCCCCTGAAGAGTCCACCATGAGATAAGATATGGAATAGAATGGGAATCAGTATACATAAACCATGTTTCCCTTTTTTTGGTCGAAGTAATCTTTTCAGAGACAACTGAGCAGGAGGTTAAAATCCATACAAAGGCAGTGCCAGAGCGGAGGCTGCTCTGCGTGCTTTGCGAGGAAAGAAAAATGGCTCCAGAGATAGTTGTGGAATCAGTAGAATACAACACAGCAGCTCCTTGCACAGTCTACATCTAAGCTGAGGCCTTTCAGATATTCTGGAATTACAACACCAAGCATCCCTTCCCTTTGACAGAATGCCTGAGGAGTCCGGGAGTTAATAATGAGTAGCCCCAGGAACTTCTCACCCCCAGCCTTCTCATGGAGGGGGCATTCCTGAGCACAACCAATAAGGATAATGAAAAATCATAGTGGGTCTCCTCGAGAGGGTGGCAAGGATAGTACAACAGCCTCTAGGTCCAGGCCGTGGTTAGCCTGGCATGCCCAGTTCTCCTGTGGGTGTCCGGCAGAAAAAATGGTGGAGAGACGCCCCCTCCACAGGAGTTCACAATCCAGACGCCTTTCTTTCTCTCCAGCTCCCCAACAAAATAGAAAGAAATCTCACCAGCTAGAAATTTTTTGATAGTTTGACTCCTTTAAAAACACAGGGTTTATTATGAACCAAATAGTTGCCCTTCTAAAGTAGTTTGGTGCTTTTTTTCTAGATCAGCAGCATAATAACCAAGCTACTTTCCTGATCCAACAAATGGGAACTGTTGTTTGGGTCGTACCAGTGAGTTGTGTCCTTTTCTCTACTTCTTCTTGTTTTCATCACAGCAACAACTACTTAAAGCTATGAAATGGGAACAGACTCTTGTCAACTTTTCAGTTCTTATCCAGACAAAACAAGGCAAAAAACAAGCCAATTCGGACCATTGCTAGGAAAACAAGACTATTCTCAGACCTTTTTAAAAAAAAACAAGTATGTTAGAACAGTGTTACATTCAATAATTGGTTTTATCCTTAGAATAAATGATCCTGACTGAGCCTTCGTTATTTCAGTACCGACAAAAGGATTTGGCTTGTTTTCGAGCCCCCAGGAGAATTAAGTTAGATTAAATTGTTAGTTAAGAGGCTTAACCATCCTTGGTTTTGTTCTGCTGAACAAATTAACACACAAAAAAATTCACAGTCACCTAGAGTTCCAAGAAATTGTATTTCCTTTATTTTAATTTTTTTTGTAACTCAACAAGTTTCCATTTTTTTAAATATTTTTAAAATTTTCATTATATATTTTTTTTTCTGTTTAATGCACTCGACCCAAAATTGGTTTGGCATGTTGAAGGGAAGGGAAAGGAACTGAAAGACAGAGAACTGGAAAGGAAGAAGAGATGTACGAGACCAAAGCAATGGAGTGGAAATAGAAATGGATCAGCACCATGGGGAAGAAGGGGAAGTGAGGGACCAAGGTGGGAGAGCATGAGTCAAACTGTTCCCTACTAGCCCTGAACTACTTGGCCCAGGCCTTCCTTTACGCTGCCATTCAAAAGGCACGGCTTCACCGGTAAACCTGGAGGGAAACTGAACTGGGAAAGCAATGGAGGCAGGGAAAGGGCTGGGATGGGACAGCTTCAAAGAGGCAGTGTGGCTTGAACCGGAAACCAGAGTGAAGCTCTCCAGAGTCTGCCGCCATCATCTCTTCTGCCATCACACATCCCCTCCCTATCCTAGTGCAAACACTTCTCTTGCACTGCTGTGCTTGCTTGATATAGAAACATTTAATGCAACCTTCCCCAACTCAGTCTCTCCCTGACAGTGTAAGTCTCACAATCCCAGCCAACACCACTGTTGGGGTAGACTAATCTCCTGGCACAAGAGCTCTCACTGGGACCCCTGGTGGTCTTGTTTTAAGGGCATCCCAGCACACACACAGAGGCACAGGCTGGTGCATAGGACCTTAAAAACAAGACCAATTTCAAGTGTAGAGCTGCTGGGATAAGGAGCTGACAGAAGACTCTTCCTCGTGAAATAATAGGAAAATGGACTCCCCTTAAACAGAGATCCTACTGGAACACCAGCCTTGTTCATGTAATTTGAGAAGGATGAGTAGTTCTCCACTTTTGAGAGCTGCTGGTTGCTGGTTCAGGCTTTATAGCTGTCCTTGCATGGACTTTGCAAAATAATAACCCTTCAGTCTCACATATGAAGACTTTGGAAGCAGCCTGAGAGTTCCTAGCAGAGAAAGAAATGCATTTCACTCTCACACAAAAAGGTAACAGAGCCTGTGCGCCACTGCTTCCAGTGATTAAGCTCAGAGTGATATTTAGAGCAGCAGAGTCTGAGTTCTAAAGTTGCCTTAGAGGTAGTGCTGTCCTGAACTAGCTTATGCATATGTGCCCCTTGTGTTGACTTGCACACAGCCAGGTTTAGAGACAACAGAGATGGCCTTGATGAGCAGACAACAGTGTAGCTGGTGAGGGCTGACTTCCCCGCCCATCTTCAGAAGAATGGAGAACATAGTCCATATAATGGCCCATATCCTCCATGCTATGCTGGCCTGAAGGCCAGGGGGGACAATTTGGATCAACTTGCACATCTGATTGCATTGCACCAAGGCAGTGATAAGAAATGGCTCTGGAAAAGCTGAATAGAATACTTTTGCTAAAGTGAGTGGAGCTCACGGATTTGCATAAGTCTTAGACAAAAGTGTAGAGAAAGAGAACTGTAGTCCAGGCCCTTGAATTAATGGATTGCAAGCAGAAATGAACGCCATGTACAGAACAACCAGAGACATTTAAAACAATTGTTGAATGGGAAGCTGGGCAGGCTCTCATCAGGAAGCCTACGCCCTCTCTGGCTATCAGCATGTAAGTAGTAATTACTGTCTCCTAGCACTGATGATGAGCAATACCTATCTCCTGGTTTTCTTTCTCAAACATTTGATATTTTTCATTCCTTCCTATGACCTCCAGAATGAGATTTCAGCATTATAAAATAAAAGACAAATGTAAAGAGGGATCCTGTACAACGACATGACAATTCAGTATCTGTATTATATTAATTTGCATAAGACCTAAGCTAACGACACTCCCCTTGACCAATTCAACCCAGGACCTCGGACTTAATGACACTGAGTTTTTGGGAAGCAGCACAACAGGACTCAGTGGTGTCCTTCTTTAGTGTACATTGCTGGAATGAGGCGAGGGCATCTGAATGATGCGGTCCCCAGGAAAAATCTCAAGAAGCAAAACTCTATATTCTTCCAATAAATGCAATTTTGAGGGAAGTAATATCATTACTGCAGAGGGAAATTATATTCACCCACCAATTCTCTACAACCTGCTAATAGATCTTAATGACACACATACACAAGGTCTTGGATTCAAGGTGGAAAGTGCAATGGATCAGCTTTGCTATGGCAGTAAACCTCACCCCCACCCCCAATAACTTCAGTGTTAGGGGAGCAGCAAGCAACACAGTGCCATTCTGCAACCTATGGTAAAACCCTATTTAGAGCATAATGTTATTTTGGATGTTATATGTCCCTCCCGCCCCCTTAAAAGAGCTGTAAGAACAAAGAAGTGGGAAACTTCAAAAGCTTGAAGAGAAAGATTATAACGTGACTATAAATAGAGGTGTAATGTTTAAATATAATATAAACAAGCCCAGGCATGTTATCTTCTGAAATACTGAGCACGGAGGTATCCTCCATTTAAATTATAATAAGCTCAGTCTGCTTTAAAACTAGTTTCTGAAAATCACATATCTGGATTCTCACAGCTTGTGGATATGTTCCTTGGGCCTGCCTTCCAAAAGCAAAGCAAAACTATTTTAAAAATTCTGCTGTTGGGCAATTAAACTAGAACTCACCATTTGCACTGCTTTGTAACATCAGGGACATTGTGATGCTGTTAATCTTCTCTCCTCACATATTCCTACATGAAATTATTGCAGCTTTAGACTAATGTTTCTCAACTCAGATGAGTGGACGTCAACTCCCTGAATTTCCCCAGGTAGTGGGTGAGAATTACACTGGGTGGGAATTCTGGGAGTTGACATCCACCCATCAGAAAGCTGCGGAAGTTGAAAAGCACTGCTCTAGACAGTCATATTGAGTGACATATGGCCCCTATTCCGTTCCCCCCTCCCATTTGCTTACAGCTAGTTGTATCTCTACTCATTCTTGTTAACATAAAGAACATTTGGGGGCCTCTCTGTTTAGCTTAATTTTAAAATACCTGTCTCTGTGTCTATATAGCTTGTTCAAGTTCAAAACAGTAGTGTTTTGCATGGAGGCAACTAGCATTCAAAGAACGGGGCAATGTTAAATTCCAAATGTGAGAACAGGAAGAGGCTACCTGTCCATATAAAGCTGACAGTGTTTGAAGCTGGACCCTAAAATCCCCTTGTAATAGCTCCTATCAATACAGCCCCTTTCCCCACATTTTCTCTGATACCAGAAAAGTGCATGCAATAACACTGATACTAACTCATCTGCCTGATTTCTTCCTTCCTCCAAATTTCACCAGCTGAATGGACCTTGAACACCTAACATGCAGGAAAGTGCAAAGCTTTATGTTGGGCTGCCAGAAACTCATTCTTCATAGCTTCAACTCTTCCCAAGGAGAACAAGGGCAGTCTTTGGTTTCTTTGTTTTCATTTAGCTTTTAATGCGAGGTTTCCGCATGGAGGTACCTCTTGGTATAAAAGCCAATGAGGTTCCTGAACCAAGAGCTTTCCTTGGATCAATGCAGCAAAGGGATGTGGGGTGAATAAGGCCATTTGGTATTGGAAGGGGATCGATCAAAACCATAGGTTGTGGATGGAACAGGGAAATGAAAGTGGACCTTATTTTCACTTAATCACACAATGACTTGGGGGCAAAATCAAAATTGTGGCAGAAGGAGTTTGGACTCTGAAGGGTTTATTAGCAACCCTAGCCAATCCTCTCCATTTCTTGCGCCACCATACCAAGGAGTAATACAATAGCACAAAAAGCCCTGCTATCCATTCCCTTGTGTCCTGTGAACTTATGATCTGGATATAAAGCAAAAGATGTTTGAACACCTTTAATAAGTGCCAGTTTCATTGTGACTTAATACAGGAGTGTGGCTATTACTGTGAGCAGGAGCAGTGGGGGGGGGGGGGGAAGGTTTTATGTGGAATATTCCATCTAATTCTACTATGCATAATTCCCCTTGATTTGAACACACACCAACTCAAGCTCTGAGCTCCAGACAGGTGTCTATTTATCTTAGATGTAAAGCTATGGAATGCAGTTCATTTACATGTTTTGTTGCTGCTGGCAGATAACCTTCCACAATATTTGGGTTACTGGTTGAAAAAGACATGTAGCATAGTTTCTCTTTTCCCCCAAATTATTCAAGGACAGTTTGTGGGGTGTATGTGGATGTGCCCCAGTGTTTGTTAGAAAGATCCAGTCAAGCCACACTCCAGGGGAAAACTGAGGAACTGAAAATGCAAATGCATTGGGATTAGACTTGTCTCCTGGTGAAATCCAAAGCAACTAAAGGATCCTATGTGATAATTTACTGGGGGTGGTGGTGGTTCATTAATATTGGCAATTAGGTAAAAGACAAAGGAACAAGACACTGGAGGATGGTTCATCTTCCTCACTGATGCTGAGAGAGAAAACCCAAGCTATCTAGAAAGCTTGCTTAAAAAGACCTGATTCTCTGTTTTTGCTTTGAACATTCACCGATCTACCAGCTCTCAGAGGATCAAAAGCCAAACAAAACAAAACCAAAACACTGAATGCTTTGAGGCTCTGGCCAGTGAAATCACACATCACTTCCCTTTTTTGATAGAATGTCACCTGGCAAATGCTAGCCTGGATGGTTCAAATAAATATGCGCAGTGTGGTTCCTTTAAAAAAAAAAAAAAAAAAAAAGGAAATGAAATGCAATTCTGCCCACCCCTGCTACTAAAATTTCTAAAAGCAAAGAATTTTCCTGGCACCTACAGCATTGCAGAACTACAGCATCTTTGGGTCTTGCGGTAAAAACTTTGATTTTTCCCCACCCACCCACAGTTGCAAAGTGTCAGTTAATGAGAAAATAACCAACTTCATCAGGATGTATGAAAAAAGTACCTCAACTGGAAGGAAAGGGAAAATGCTTCAAGGTCACAGAAATGATGCAGTATATGTTATATATTACATAAAAATTGTGCCAAAATGTTTTTTCCCCCCATTGATTGTAAAAATCTGCTCTTGGTAAGCTCCACCCCCCCATTGTCTTCATCAAAGCAGGGGTTTTCTTTCCCCTTGAATGCTCCCATATACACATGGGGCCAGAGCAGAGCAGAGTGCTATATATCTATATATATCAGGATATAGATATAGATATATTTCAAACCCAGACAGAAAAAGTTCCTTGGTTTGTAGTTTTCCTTTTTTCAAGTGAGTAAATCAATTCTTGGTTGTTGTTTTGAGGATCTCCTATTTACAGCATTTCAACTGATATCCCTTCCCCCTTGTTCACCCTGCCCACCGCCCGCCAGAGATATGGTGCCTCTAGGTGAGACCGGTCCCTCCTCTGGCTCTCCCAGGACAAGAGATGCTGAGAAAAGTCGGAGTTGTGCTTGAAGAGGGAGATTTGCTATTTCTTCCTTTGGGGAAAAAGTGCAGTCTGGGTTAGTGTTTTTGTTTTGTTTTTCCTTGTTTGTTTAAAAGACACAATCCATCCAGTTTGGGGGGTGGGTGGGGAAAGTTCAACACTCATTCTCCCTGCATGGTCCCAAATATGTTCGGATGGCAGCCATATTTGCATTGCAAGTACTCCTGATTTTTGCTTTTGCATCTTCACAGGCAGGAATGAAAGAGAAGGAAGATGACTCTTCTTAAGTGTTGGAGAAGGAACACAGTAGATTGGGTTGAGGGATTGACCCAGTTGACAGTTGCCCTCAATGCCATCCCTCCTCATCTGTATTTTGTATGATTTCAAGCTTGGTGGCCACAGAAAAGAAATTAAAAGGGGGAATGACCATTAAATGTGGCAACAAAAAGTAAAGCAAAAATGAAAATAAGCTTGCTTAGTGCTACTTCCTCCTTCTTCCCCAGAAGCAATGCTGCAGCTTAAGTACATCTATGTAGCTTTAAAAAGACAAAGGGGAAAAAAAGGAAGATCATTTTTTCCCTGCAGTCTTACCACTCAGAGGCAACAAATAAGGAGCCAATAGAAATCCCACTGATAACCTGTGGGCTTTCCAACAAATGCTGGAAGGCTAGTTGTAGTCTTAGCATCAACTGAACAACTCCTTCCTTTCCCCCCACGTTTACCTTTCCCTATGACATGGGGCAGGGTGGTGGCCATTGGCAGCATCTAAACCCTAAGAAGGCCATATGCCTTTTTGTTCATGTTTTCTTGTTGAAAACAAGCCAATAAAGGGAGGGTGGAGAGTGGGTGCAGAGTATTTCTCCATGTGCCCCATTCGCTGCACATGGCACCCTCATGGCTTTGATTATTGAAGCAATAAAAATTAATTTTCAACTTTCAAACTTTCTCAATCTATTGTTCCTTCTCCATTTTCTAAGAGGTATTGTCATAAGTCTGATCTTCTTGCCTAGAGACTGCTCTCTTTCCTCCATTGCATTTGCCTGGAAAAGGAACTGAGATCTTCTAATCGGCAATGTCTCATTTTCTGTCTGGAAAACTAAGTGGATGGAAAGATAACTGGATAAAATGGCTACCTATCCCTTTGGAGAAGACCTCTGCCTCCACTCTTTCTTCCACCTTCTCTCTTCCACTCATCCCCCAGCCTGCTCCATTCTCTTCTTCCCCACCATTTCTCCAGCAAAAAATGAAAATGTTCAGGTCACAGCAAGGATGCCATGTTGGGGTTAGGAGGTATGGTCCCTTAAGTCCCTTGTCAGCCGCTCAAAGGCTGGTCACCAGCTGCATTTGGCCATCTCCCTCCACTGCAGGGTTCTCTAAGCTTGCTGGGACCAAATACCCATCATGGCTGGGTCTCCGGACTTGGTAGTAGGCCTGGAGCTGGTTGCGTGGCACCAAGGCTGGCCGGTTGGTATAGTAGATCTCATTGATGGCTTGGGCATGAGGAAGCACTTCCCCAACTGCCTCAGGGCTGCTGTCCGGATACGGGGAGTCCCTCAGATTGGTCATACTGGTATATAATGAGTCCCTGTTGGGTGAAGGAGCTTGGCCGTCACCCCCCTCTGTCAGGTCAGCTGTGCAGCTTTCTGACTCCTCCAGGTCGCTCTGGTAGAGGATGGACTGTGCCCTCTGAAGCAAGAGTGGCTCCTCTAAGGCCTTATACATAAGTTCAATTTCCATGTTCTCCTCATGTGTCAAGGAAGGGGCATCAGGCACAATGGCGTCATCCTCATTGTTGGTTCCCCCTCCCCCTGCTACTACATTGGGAGGGGGAGGAGGCCCAGGGGGGTTGGAGGTCTCAGTGGAGCCCCCGCCTCCCTTGACTGCCACACTGCCTCCCCCCCTCAAGTTGTTATGCACCAGCTCAGAGATGATCATTTTTTCAAAGGCCGCAGCATCACTCAGGTTTCGTCGACAATCAGCCATCTTGGTACCCTCGGCGGAGAAGTCACCACTGCGGAGGGAGTAGCTGTTATTGAAGTTGCCATTGAGCGGGAGGGTGTCCATGCCACAAGCGTCTCGGCTGTTGTTCAGGGGGTGCTCTGTAAGGGGCAGCACAGATAGGGGCATTAGTGGCAGAAAATAGGGAGGGAGACCCTGCGCACCTTCTGGGGGTAGTGGAAGCAGTAACTCCAAGATGTACATTAAAAGGCAAGCTGTTCACCAGAAAAGTATGAAAGACAGCTGAGCAGCGTGAACTTATGAATGTTCAGGCACACAAGCACTATGGATATGTTTGTGCTCTGGGACAAAGGAGAATTGCCCGGATGGGAATCATATGGGATGATTCCCAAGATAATTGGCTTGTGTTCAGAGAAAGAAGGTAGCATCAAACTGACTCCACCTCTACCCTCTGCAAAAAAAAAAAAAGGCCAAGAGAAGTGAATCTAAAACTGCTGTTGGAAAAGCAATTTATGCTGAACTGAATTGGCCAGCGCATTTCGGAGTGGGGGAGGGCTTATTTCAGAGTTCTAATACGGGTTCCTTTATTTCAACAAGATGCTATGAAGATTTGATTTAACTATTTCTACCATCCTGTGGAAAAGACAAGGAACCTTCTGAACCAAACCCGCCCCTATTAAACAAAAGAAGGTGATGGAGAAGAAAACAGCCATATGGGATATGCCAATTGGTTTTTACTGATTTGCTCTTGGCTGAAGAGCCTTCAGAGTAGGATTTTCAGGCACAGAGGCAACAGACATAGGCTACCCAAAGGCAACAGGGCTTGATAACCTTTATAACAGGGCTTGATAACATTTAGAAGTATTCATCTAAGGCAGGGGTCCCCAAACTTGGCAACTTTAGGACTTGTAGCTGGCTGGAAAATTCTGGGAGTTGAAGTCCACAAGTCTAAAAGTTGCCAAGTTTGAAGACCTCTGATCTAAGGAAATAGTCCCTCCCCCAGAAAACCCTTGAATATCAATTATATAACTGCACCACTGGGGAGAAAATTATCAGACGAAACCCAATGTAGAATAATCCCTACGTTTTTGAGAAAACACTAAAATTAAGATAGGGAGTTGCTGTCCCAAAGTAAAGGAGCCACTCCCTAAATAAGCAAGGCTCAACTATTTCCGGAAGTATTCAAAATGGGTGTATGCAATAGCATCTTATTTTCTCCCTTGTTTTGGGCTCCCTATATCCACAAGCTTTAAAAACAAGCAAAGAGTCACTTTGATTATTAGACCCCAGCATTCTAAAACAAAGAACAAACATATGGAGCTGTTGTCATTAAGAAGGTATATTTCTAAATAGAAGTTGGATAATTTTGATTTTCTTTTTCATGTAGACGGCATCTATAATTCACTTCTCCTTTGGTTGTGTGCAAAATCACTCAGGATTCAAGGGTACAGGATTTAAAAATGCTTGTGTTAGAACAGCTGCATCTTGAGCAATGCCCACTTACATATGTCAAACGGGGTTTTTAGGCGTTTAAATGTGTCCGTGTGTAGAAAAGTGTAATTGCGCATAACTTATAGGGTGATGGAGAAGAAAGCAGCCATATGGGAAATGCCTAATTTAGCCAAGCACAGCCACATGCATTATGCAGTATGGATGCCACTTCTTTGCCCACAGAAGAAAGATGTTGAAAGGCAACAGAGTAAACTATCTTCCAGCAGTGAAGGAAATACTTTAGGAAGGGAGCCCCAGCCAGATCACTGGGCCCATTGCTTTAACCCAGTGTGACTGGGAGAGTGGCTAGGTTGGGTATTTTGGGGCTCTGTGGGTGCTATTTGCTCCATCTGGTGCCCACAGCTAGTACTGCAAAAACCATGTGGCCTCCCCACAGATAAAGATATGGAAAAGTAAAGCCCGAAGAGTCCCTCCCAGAGCCAGCACTCCCTGCAGCCAACAGATAGAATGGCACACGCTTGCCCATGCCTGTTGCGCACCCACCCCAGCCTGCCAGTCAAACTAGCAATGAAGGAAACATTACTGCGAAATGGAACTGGAAAGGAGGGACGTACTGGACTCTCGGAAGCTCCCTGGAGGCAGCATCGATTAGGAGAGAAAAAAGGGAAAAAAGAAAAGAAAAGGGAGTTACCCAGGTGGCCACAGCTTTTTGTCAAATATTAGATATGATCCATAATTGTTGTATCCCAACTGGTCAAAGTTTGGTGGAAGTGTGTGGTTTGCATGGATAAAGTCTCAAATCCAACCTCTGCAGAGTTGAAAAGGTTGCTCTGCCCCAGTGTGTATAATGCATGTCCTGTAGTCCAGATTTGTATAATGTCCCTTCTACTTACTAGGTGCATGGAGGCAGGGCCTTTTTCCAACCACAAACTCAGAAATGAAAAGGAAGGATTCTCCTTCAAGAGGGTGACTATCTTACCTGGAGAGTTGAAGACAGGGGGTGAGGCAGGGTTGAAGCCCACAGACTCAGCAATGAGTGTGTTGTAGGGACTGCTCCCGCCCCGTGTCTGCAGCACGGGGTTGGTCAACAGGTGGTTCCCCATTGTACCTACAAAGAGAGTGTATGCATAAGTGTTACGATTCTGCAGGACACAAATGTCCGTATCTAGATAAGAAAAAGTGTCAGAGTGGTGGGTGGCAAAAAGTGGTAAAACATAAAGAAGCTCTTTGGAGGAATGATATATACAGTATAAACTAGACTGGAAGAGGGGGCTTTGTAACTGCCTGCTTCAGGCAGAGATATTCTTGCTCAGCAGTACTGATTTCCATCTTCACTTGTACGGGTGCAGATTGCCATTCTGGTTTAAAACAGGGTCATTGGAAATGATGGACCACTCACCTCGGTTAAGTGTCGGAGTGCTGTTGAGATCACCTGCCATGAAACTGGACTCAGTCTGTTTCCTCACAGTATCATTCCACATTCTCCGGATTCGGCTCTGAAAAAACAGCCCCAATTTGCATTTAACCGAACTTTATCTGTCTGTTTCCCCCATTCACCTTGCATTCATGCCTTGGTCTTCTTAAAACTTTTAGTTTGACTAAATAGGTTTAACTAAATCATCTATTCAATGATTGATTTTCATTAATCCCTGCCAGATTTTACCTGTGTTCCAGAGTAGTAACGGTTGTTGCTGCGGATAGCTGAGGTCTTGAGGGAGCCTAGTGTGGCACCTGGTTGGCTCCGGAGGCAACAGGATGTGTGTCGCAGGCATTTGCTGAACTCCCGGTGCACCTAGTGCAAAAGAGGGGAAAGAGAAGAAAGGAAAGGGAGAAAATGCATTGTTCCACTCTTTTTCAGACAAGTCATTCATTGTACTAGGCCTTAAGAAGGGTCCAACTGGCAACATATTGCACCTGGAACTTCCTTTGCTGTTGCTTCTGTCTTTTTCTTCACTTACCACATATGTACATGCATTAACAAGAGAAAGACAAAATGCTTGCACAATAACCTTTGACTCAGTAGTGGGATTCACATTTTTTTACTACTGGTTCTGTGGGCGTGGCTTGGTGGGCATACCAGGGGAAGGATATTGTAAAATCTCCAGTCAGAAGTGGTATTTACCGGTTCTCCGAACTACTCAAAATTTCCGCTATCAGTTCTCCCGAACTGGTCAGAACCTGCTGAATACCACCTCTGCTTTGACTGGTGTGCCTAAGAATACTTCCCAGTAACACAAGGACTCTTCATGATGTTCTGTTGTTTAGCAACTATTCTTAGCTTTTCAGAAACAATCTTTACCATCATGCAAAACTAAAGAAGCAATGTTCACTTAATTGCATAAATAAGGAACAGTGTATCAACTAAAAAGGTGTCTCAATTTGTCAGCAATATTTTTAAAACAAAGAGTAGTAGTTACAAAACGAAACAAATCTAGGTGACGATCACTGTCTGAAAAAGTCAAATATGCTTTTTCTCCCAAATCACAATGAGTTGTGCATGATTTAATTCATCTAGGTTCAAAACTAGAGTTTTTATTCATATACAAAATCTATACCAATCTGATGTCTTAATCAGCTAAGTATTAAGACTAGTATTCTACCAAACTTTTGTGTTTGTAACTCTTAACTAAGCAAAATGGAGCAAAACTTTTTCAACCAAGGTACCTCAAATGGGCTAACTTAGAGAATGCACCTAAAACCCAGGACCCAGGACTCCTGGAATTTGGCAAATTTTATAAAACATTTCATGACATAAAATTATTGTAAAGCATGTTATGACAAAATTAAAAAAATGTTATAAAACATTTCCTCTGATCAAATTTTGATGCTTGAATGTGCTTATACATGGGCTACTTTCAAGGAATTTTATGTTTCTGAACAGGTCTCTTGAATTGTAAAGAACTGCTCAAGTACATTAGAAGCTCTTCCATGGTTAAAGACATTTAGGGCTCTGTAAAGAAATATCTCTGAAATGATGTCCTAGCGGTCATAGATTGTCTATGATTGAATAACATTGTTTCATCAGAAAGTTTGATCCATAATGACTCAATGCAGATTCAAAGTATCCTACAGTCAATGCTGCTTTTCTGCAAAGAAGCCCAGACCTCAGACTAGGAAGCCCCTCTTGCTTTTATAAAACTCCTTAATCAACATCTGGCAGCATCAGCTCCACCGGATCACCTCAACTTCCCACTCTAACCCGTGTCATGTTCTTCAGTACCAAGACTACCCACCTTTTTCTGCAGTGCACAATGAAAAACAAAGAAGAACATGCCCTGGAAAGCATTGAAGGTAGTGAAGAGGTAGGCCATGACAATAGACTCCTTGTTGATAAAGAGGAGGCCGAAGGCCCAGGTGAGGCCCAGGAGAAAAAGCAGAGTAATGGCTCCAAGTGCCCAAGACCTGTAGAAAGAGAAACTAGTAAATTCAAGATGGGCATTGATTCCCCTCACCTGGAACATTTGCTCATTTAATAGTAAACAAATAGGGATGGGAAAGCTTATAACTATTTGTAGATCCACTATGTAAAGGGGAGGATAATTCATCTTTTTTTTTCTCCCCAGCATCCAACCAGCATCCAACCAGGGTGGATTCTATATGTTGGATGTTAAATTTAGTTGATACTTGGATCATTTTTTTCTTTGTACAACTCTCTTTTTGTTTTTTGTTGTTATTAGTGCTGGATGTATATTTTTGTTGTTTTTCTATTTTCTATTTTACTTTTGTTAATAGAACAAAACAAATATATTATATATATAAAAAGATGAGACTGGATAACATTGGAGCTTCACTACTCACATCTTCCTCCTACCTTCAGAAAAGGCTCTTCAACTTTGTACACAGTGCAAGCTGCCTTGAGAAAACGAAGATGGTTTTTAAGGGATAGACTCAATGCTTGATGAGATGGAGCTACTGGCTAAATGGACCAGAACAGTGGTGAGATTCAAATTTTTTTACTACTAGTTCTGTGGGCATAGCTTGGTGGGCATGGCAGGGGAAGGATACTGTAAAATTTCCAGTCAGAGGTGATGTTTGCCAGTTTTCTGAACGACTCAAAATTTTCACTACCGGTTCTCCAGAACTGGTCAGAACCTGCTGAATACCACCTCTGGACCAGAATCTGTTTGTGCTGCACATTTTATGACAAGAATATACCAAAGTGCTCATTTACACAACAAGCCACAAGGAGAAACTTAATGACCTTAAGTGAAATTTAAATGACTTATATCCTGAGCAACAGTTGAAGATAGTGATTATAAAATCCAAGGTAAGGTAAAAATTGCAGGAACACATTACTATTTCTCCAGGCCAACTCACATTCCCAAGCCTCAATAGTCCTGTCTTCTTCCTTGCTCTCTAAGAAAGAGTTTTTCATAGGTTTTTTCCCCCAAGGGTAAGTTTAGGAGTGAGGAAAGAGAAAGTGTGTGTGACTGAACACTGCGACTTGTTTTTCTGTATATATAATGAAGGGAAGACTTCCTCTGTGATGTTTACCGATGCCAGAGGGTGAACCAGAAAGAAATGGGTGAGAAGATATGAGATGGGAAAATAAAAATCTCTTCCAGTTCTCTGATGAGGTTGTGTTTGTCCGATGTTTCTCGTCAAAAACTGCTTAGTGGGCTGTTTTCTCACTCATCTTTATCCAATCATGCTGATGTCTATAAAGCTGCTTCTTTTACTTTTGCCCTCTGCTATTACCCTCTGGTTTTATTCATGTATTGCAAATGAAATTGGGGGCAGGCAGGGATGGCATTCTACCAGTTTGGACCAGTTCTATAGAACCAGTTGTTAAGATTCTGCACAGTTCGGAGAACCGGCAAATTATGCCCCTGGCTGGCCTCACCCTTCTCTGCCCGCCCCTCCCCTTCTCGCCCAGTCAATCCTTATCGTGCATGTGCAACATTGTGTGCATGCCGGACATTGCTGACTGCGTTCTTCCCCGCCCAGCCACTCCTTAAGTTATTTCTATTTTCCCCTCCTGATGATCAGCTGTTCCAATAATCAGCTGTGCCGAGATCCCCCTCGTTGTCTTACTGCTTCACACAGGAGGCTTCCCTGAGGCCCAGGAAGCAAAAAGAAGCGCATGGAGGGGCTGGAGACTGGGGCCTCCATGTGCCTTCCCTAGGGAAGCTTCCTGGGAGTAAAACACCCCCAGGAGGCTATCCTGAGGCCCAGGAGGCAAAAAATGTGGGGGCTGCCTAAAAAAAGAAGCCACACCCACCCAGTCACATGGCCACATCGACCTAGCCATGCCCTCAGAACCAGTTGTTAAAAATTTTGAATCCCACCCCTGGGGGCAGGGGAATATCACATCACACTCCCCATTCACAGTTCCCTATAGTTCTGTGTCTTAAATTTAGTTTGGTAGTCATCTAAGCAGGTTTTTTCTCTCTTCTTTCTCTCTCTCACACATAGCAATATTTATTTTAATCTTCTGGTGTTTTAAAACATCGAAAGTATTCCAAATTTAACACACACCTCTTTTTGTAATACAACTAGGCGCCAGCCTAGCCCTTTCTTTGTAAGGTGGCCTCACACCAGAAAGCCTGAATAATTAGATATTCAGTTTTGTTTCTGAGCACACATTCATACATTTATGCTCTTTCTTAAACTTCATTCTACAGGAATTGATATTACTGGTATTAGTAAGAAGAAAGTTCCAGAAACTCAGAAATGAAAGATACTTTCTTTAGATTGAAGAATATTCAATTTTCATTAAAACAATGGCTTTTGCTGCTCTTAGATTCCATAAATATGTTTGTTCTCAATAATGTTTTTTTTAAATACAGGAAGTTGAATATTCCCCGTCATATACCTTCCACTTTATAAGGAACTATCCATGTATCTTAGAAAGAAAGAGTGAGCTTCCTCAGATAGAAATCGTATAACAAGGTATTGCCTCATTCTTTTCTATTCAGAATATTCTTCATATGATTACTGTCTTCCCTTATTCTTCCCATTCCCAGTAAATTTTTAGTTATATCTGGATCTTTGAGTACATTTTTTTCAAAAGGGATTTCTCACTAAAATATCCCTGATATACAGTTGCATTTCTGGTTATTTTTCCTAAAAGGTTTGCTTCCCATTTCTGCTTTTACAGCAAAGAAAGTCCAAATCATTGTCTTACTCTATTCTTTTTATAGTGATGCTGATAACAGGCACAGAATATTGCCACATAGTGGGAGAGTCTAGTGGGAGGGAGCCTTGCAACAGAAGGTCTACCTCTTGGTCACCTGTGATAAACTACTTTTAGAATACAAAGTATTTTCAAAGAAGTGGCCTCTAGCTTTAATTATATTTTTATATTATTACTATTGGCCTCAGTCCCAGAATCATACATGGGCTGAATCAACCTTAACTCATTTTGATTCTCAGATCAGCATACTACTTGCTCTGCCTCCTGTTTCATATTTACAGTTATACACCTGAAAACCTTCAATAAGAATGCCTTCTCATGTATAGTTTTTTAAAAGCATAACATAAATGCTCTCCCAGTTGAGTGACATATGAAAATTAGAATGTACATGGATTTTCTCTCACTGACTTGATATTTGCACTAGCAGTCTACTAATGTTGAATGTATGTTCTTATAATTGGGCAGTTAGAACAATGTAGGGTTTCTGTTGTTATACCACTTTCCTTACAGTCTTTTTTCCTGGTCTGGCTCAGCCATTTGGGATATGGCACTGGGTTACTCTAGCTTCATTTAAGAGTAGCTCAGGATTTCATCCAGTCTTGCCATGCAACCATGGAGAGTATCAATTAATATTTGGCCCCATATGTCACTATTCCGCTCAGATGATAAGTGACTAGAGGGTAGAGAAACACTATGTAATTTCACTGTTGTAGACAGATCATTATCTGGTTACCTTAGGCTGGCCCTCAGTATAAACTTTTGCACAGGTTATAGACTAGTCAAAATGGTTTTCCCCTAGTGTCTAATGGATTTGATTTCCTGAATTGAATTCATGTGGGTTTTTTCCTGTACTGGTTGATCAGTGGAACCACAAAAACAGTGTGAACAGTACATAAGACTGCGCCCCACCTTATTTGATGGGGAGCTGAGAAGGATGAAAAAAAAGGCATGGCAGCTTTTTGAGAACATCTGGAATAAATCTTGGGATCAGTCAGGACACCAAAGGTTCAGGTTGATTAAGAACATTATTCCATGGCAGCAGAGACAGCAACAATTACCTATTTTCCATTGCATCTGTTTTTCTATCTCCTCCACCAGGATTGCTGGGAGCGTGGGATGAGAAGCTGGAAGACTTTATGCCTCACTCTAAACAGTTGAAGCCACAATAGATATATTCTGATTTGGACTCCACTATCAGAGCAGGTATGATGTTGCCTTTTGGGAACTACAGTACTTTATCCTGTTGAATATTCTCAGCTTATGGATACCGAAGATCTGAATAGACTGTATGGAGAAATGAGTCCATACCACCCCCACCACATGTCCCTCTGGAATGAACCAATAAATATCTATGAAATTATTATAAGACTTATTTCTGAGAAAACCTAGGGCGCAAAAATCCTTCCTTCTTCTACAGAAGTATTACGTATTCTCTCTCTGAATGCTATGTATTTTCCCTTTTTTAAAATTTTTATATCCTTTATCTATTGATGGATGTTTGTATATTATTTATTAATGTATTATTATATTTTTCTTTTGTCATTTGTATACCATTTTGGGATGCTTACATGATAAATATATTTGAAGGTTGAATAAATAAATAACCATTAAAACTGATTATTTTGCTTTTCTGAATCAGGAACTGTCAATTTGTATGAAAAATTTAAAAAACCAAAACAACATGTTGACAGGCTGAGCTAAATTAGAATCCAAAATAGACAGCAAGAATAAAAGAAGTGGGATGAAAAATCATATCAATAGTGAATACATTCTTTGCCATTAAACTAATCAGAAAAAAACAGAAGAAAAAAAAACAGCATGAAAGAACTAAACTATTTTCTGAAAATAATAGTTGTACTCTGCTGATAACAGTATTCGAAAACAGAAACTACTATATCAATTCCAGCTATAATCAAAGTAGAAAACCTCCACCTATTACTAACTTCAGATCCCAGCATCCCTTCCTAGTTAACTTGCTAGTTTAGTTAATCCCTGCAGAGTTAAAGTTCCCCATTACTGAATTCCAGATTTACAGGATTCTTAAATCATGTATAGATCAGGGCCATGCTGTACAAACTAGGTTTATTGAATGTCTTCTATTCAGGTTTCATGCATTGCCTGATTGAAAATGAAGGGAACCAACACACTGATATTCATCATAATGGTTAGAAGGCATTCTGGGACCTGCTAAAAAAGGGCATGCAGGGATTGCATTCGGCCATGGATCCTCAACTTGCCAAACTTAGTTCTTGGAACTCCTAGAGATTATCAGTCTCTCGTAGATGCATCCATTCACTCTTGCTCCAGCTACCCTTAAGCATGGTTCTGAGCCACTTGAGCTAGGTTAAAGAAAGTGAATTAATTCTGCATTTCTCAGTTTGGCAGATGTTAAAGTGAAACTATTTGTCTTAACTTAGTAACAAGCAAGGTATGTTCTGCCCAACAAAACACCACTGCTGGATTATTCTATTATGAAAACGAGTATAAGAAGGTGTGAACTGTGAGTAACACATGTGTTTTGACAGTTTTGTCATTTTTGTCATAAACTATTTGCTGAAAAAAATATTTCCAAATTTTCTTAATGAATATGCTTTTCACCTCATTTGCTGTTGAATTAAACAACTGTATTCATCTGAGAGAATGGGAATTCCTTTTTACAGAGGTATGCCAGGTTGTGTGCTTTCTGAAAATGAGGGAATGGCTTCAAGGTGTCTTTGCAGTGTGCTGTTTTGCAAGAACATCAGCTGTCCCAAGGCCTGGGCTAGACAAACCCTTCAAGGCATCATCCTGTTTCTGAGCTACCCCCAAAGTTCAGCATGCCGAAAGGACCATTTCAACCCTTCATACTCTTTTTCTGTGGAACTAAGGCTTCCATTCCCAGCTGTGAGTTGGTAATGAGATATTGCTGGACCTCACTGATGAGGGCTTTCTGTCCTATTGTCTTGAGAAAGGTCCTACATTTGAACACAGAGATGGCTATTTTGTCTGGGCTGGACATGTTTTGTTCCGGTGTATCGGTTTAAAAGGATCCAAAAGACACTGTTGTGTTCAGACAACATTAGAATTAAACTGTTAAGATAAAAATGCACTTCAACCTATATCAGAAGATCATCAAAAGGAATCCAAAGAAAAACTTACTTGATATTGTCCAGTCGGCTGGAATCAGGCTTGAGGACAGATGTATTGCGGATCATCTTGTGCAGAGTGATCATGAGGAATACAAGATTGATCTGGAAGATAATGTACAGATGGATGAATGAATGGATGGATGGATGGATGGATGGATGGATGGATGGATGTGTGTGATGGAATCCTTTGCCTTACAGTTCCCCAGTTAGTAACTTCTCTCTGTCACATTCTGAGGTTGGCAATGAATTCCCACTGCACTGCAGGGTTGCATGGTTTGGAGTGAGATGTGCATTATAGCACATCTTCCGAGCTTTGGAAAGAAAAGGGACATCTAATGGATTGGGAAGTGTTGGACTTTAGTTGCTCTCTCCTAGTTGAGGAAAAAATCCCACCTCAACAACTCCAAACAATCCTTCAATGACTCACCCCAATAACAAAAGAAACAGGTCCAATGAAACTCCAGATGAAGTAGTTATCAACTCGAAGCCAACAACTGCCAAAAATAGAGCAAGACATGTTTAAATAGAGATCCAAAACACAGTGGATATCCCATACCTTCACCACTTCATACAATAGTTCAACTGACAATTCCACCAAAACTTGCTTTGAAACCTAGATTAATTTCTTGTTAATCCAACTGCTTTGGGTTTATTTTCTTTTAGGTATCCTTTGTCTTACCTCTAAATTCTTACTTTGTCTTTCATTAAAATCTAGTATTTCTACTGTTTCTCAAAAAAAAAAAAAAGTATTTACCCTCTTCCTTAAATTAACACACATTGGATCGTTGATTAAAAACAAAACATCATTGTTTTTCATCTTTGACCCCTTTACTTACGCCTTTTCAGTGCCATAGCTGCGGTAGTCAATAGCAGCAGCAATTCCCACTACCAGGGCAGGAAAACAATAGCCACCCAGGTAGTAGTATTTCCTACGGGAATACTCGCTTTCAAAGACTTCAACCAGCATGAGGTAAAGGTGAATGGCCTCCAGGCACATCCAGGAAAATGCTGCCAGGAAAAAATAGTGCAGCAGCCCAGCAAAGATGGGGCAGGCAATCTGGGATTGAGGGGAAAAGAACACCGGTTAGCATGGATTTCTGTGTATTTTTTTTTTTTTTTGGGGGGGGGGAAGGGAATATAATGATTTATTTAAAATCTCTACATATCTCTACCATAAGAAAACAATCTATTTATATGTTGCTAATATTAGAAAAAGAGAAGGCTGTCTTCATCTCTACAAATAGAATAGAATAGAATAGAATAGAATAGAATAGAATAGAATAGAATAGAATAGAATAG
>BLBF01000003.1:107833892-107852244 GCA_015471245.1 Laticauda colubrina | reverse complement strand
AGAATAGAATAGAATAGAATAGAATAGAATAGAATAGAATAGAATAGGACTAAACTAGACTAGACTAGACTAGACCAGACTAGACTAGAATTCTTTATTGGCCAAGTGTGATTGGACACTCAAGGAATTTGTCTTTGGTGCATAAGCTCTCAGTGTAGATAAAAGAAAAGAAACATTTGTCAAGAGTCATTCTAGTATCATTCTGGGACCTAAACTGCTGCTCTTTAAAGGCAGTCCAAATTCCAAACCATAGATTCCATCAGTGTAGCCAGTCTAGGTAATGGTGAGCAGTGATGGAATCTCTTGGGTAACCACATATGTAAGGCCACACACTATTTCCATTTCTTTTGCACATTTCCCCCTGCGATAATATTCTTTCACTCAGTCTCCCTACTTCCATCATCATCAGGTGCCCTAGGTCTTCTTTGGGGGCAACAGGATTATCTGCAGCTCTTGGTTGCTTGCATAGCAGTGCTGAATTATATTCAGTGCCTGCTTCCCCAGTCTTAAATATTTCTTCTGTCATTCATAACATAGAGATTCTTCTCCCAGTTTTGATAAGCTGGGATGATATTATTACAAATGCTCTTGAATGAAAGAACTATTAATCTCTTCTACCCTGTTCCCTCTCTTTGCCAACTAATGAGAGCAAGCTGCTCAATTTTATATTTTTGTTTTGTTTTGTTTATCTTATAGACGCATAGCTTAGACTAGGGGGTCTTCAAACTGGACAGCTTTAAGACTTGTGGACTTTAACTCTCAGAATTCCTCCTCCAGTCATGTTAGTTCAGGAATTCTGGGAGTTGGAGTCCACAAATCTTAAACTTGCCAAGTTTGAAGATCCCTGGCCTAGACAGGCAGGTAGGCAGACCTCCCCACCCACACAGATAACCCTCATAAATGAGTGGTGCAGTACTATTCCTGCTACGGCCATCATCATCAGCCCCATGCAATTATAACCAATGCCATCATCTTTAAGACTGCACTGAGAAGGGGGAACAGGTAACCTTCCTCCATAAGGAGACATTTATATCTCTAAAGGGAAGATGCTTCACAGACAAAACAGAATTCTGCTTCCAAGCTAGAGTAACCTCTCATGTCTTATTTTTATAATAACTTTTATTAACATTTTTAAACAAGGCAATAAAATTCAATAGAAACTAGTATAAAGTAGGGGGGGGGCAAGAAAAAGTAAAGAAAAAAGCAAAATAGACCAAGAAAAGAAAAAAAATGTTGAAGAAGAAAGATATAAAGTGGTTTCGGATATTCTTTACAGAGGTTCTATAAATATATTTTAACACCTCTCTCGATTATTCTTTCTGTAATCTATCCTGTAATAACTTCTCACTTTTGTGAACTACACAAAAAGATATTTGAAAACATGTCATCTGGAAATCTTTTTACAGCCTAATATTTCCTTCATAATACACAGGGATCGGTGAACTCTTCAGTGAAACCTGGTGAGATCCTCATGCCTTCCCCTTAATGTGCCTTGCAGATCCCACTGTGCAGAGGAGCAGTCCCCGGTGGGACTGTTGCATATAATAGAAAGGGAAAACCATCACATACCTCATACTGCGTCTTGTCAATTCCAATAAGAAAAAGGAGTTCAGTCATGAAGAGATTGATACAGAGGTTCTTGTGGATGGTGTTGCGGTCAGTTTGCAACCCACGGAGGAAACAAAAGGTGGATATGCAAATGGCCAAGCAGACCAGAGAAATCACAATGCCCACCCATGTGATGACAGACAGCAAAAGTTCATTGATGCGGCCCTGATACTGAAAAGAAAAAAGGAAGAAGCCTGGTGTTTGTGTTTGTATGTGTGTGTATGTTTCCCCTATCCCCTTACCCACATTCTATATTTTATATTGAATTTAGTATTTAGTACAGTGGTCTTCACTATTGGGATAGCTGTGGTGTGCTTTGGTCATTGTCCAAATACTGCAAAGCCATTCCATTTTTATTGACATCATAGACTGCCCATCTTCTTAACATTTTGAAGAGAAACAGCTGCCCTTCAGCAGGCATTAAGAGTTTAAAGGATGTCCCTGATGATAGAAAACAATTTCTCTCCTCCTAACAACTTGTCATATTTTCTCCCCACCCTGATTCAGTTAAGTGATATTCTTACAATTTCACGGTGTGCCATGAGGACAGCGAAATTGGTGAGGTGACTGCAAGCACAGGTGGTGTGGGTCTTGTTGGTCTCCATCAGTCGGCAGCCCTGGGTGGACCAGTATCCCATCATGGAACGCTCCGAATAGTTCCAGAAAGAGCAATTGGCATTAAAGTGATTCTTGTCCTATGTGGAAAGAGGAATGGGTCTGGGTGTACTCAATAGAATATAGATGGGGGAGAAAAGGGCACCCCCTGAATACAGATAGTTCATTATATTGGAAAAATGTATGACCTGGTAAAAAGTGAATTTATACACAGTCAAAACTTTAGCAGTGAAGCATTTACAAAGTGTAAGTTTGCCACTGTTGTAGTTTAATATAAAGCTGATTACAAGGCAAAAGTACCAAGGTATGGCACTTAGTGACATATGCAAAGAAAAGGAAACAGACTGATCCCAGGAATAATTCTTATCTCACCTCCAGGTGGGAGAGAGTAAAGATGACAGGGTCCATAAGGAAGACACGACTAGATTCCTTATTGATGGAGGCAGCAATAACTTGGGAATTGACAACAAGTGAGGGGCTAAGTGGACCAACTTCACTTCCAAGCTTGATTGTGGCATTCTCAGTAGAGAGGAAAAATCCCAAATTATTGTAGAGGATGAAAACAACTTTGACCACTCCTAAGAAACAAAGGGAAATGAGATACAGCCTGGGGTGCAACAGACAGAATGAATTATTGTTAGAAAGGGAGGGAAAGAGATAATTGCATGATGATGGTTTCAAAAATGTTCTAGGAAGATATTTATCAAGGTCCTCCCCAAATCTGGAGTTCCTTCTCTTGCTCACCATTACGACTGTTCTGCTTGATTGTGTTGGCTGATAGTTGGATTGAGTTTCTGGTAGTATATTCATGTGGGAACACAATATCTGGCACTTGCCCTTCTGTATTTAACACAGAGACCTCCAACACTACAATAAGAGAGAAGAATGAAATAGGTTAACACAGAACACAGGTCAAACAACATAAGAAGCTGTACCAAAGGTGCCTTTTCAAGAGGCAACTGGGCTTTCTTGTTTTTCTTTGAAGACATTTTGCTTCTCATTCAAGAAGCTTCAATCCAAGATGAAAAGTGAAATGTTTTCAAAGAAAAACAAGAAAGTCCAGTTGCCCCGTGAAAAAGCACCTTCGGGACAACTATGACCTGGATGACTGAGACTCTCCACAGACCTAAGAAACTATAGTAATCACCCTTCTTTCATCTGAAAATTTGCATGTTTCTGTATTGATAGTGAATGTAACCTTCATGTTTCTTCATGCTTAGACAACCAGAATAGAAATGGGGTGGCTTGATTTCAACCTCTTTTTTGTCATGCTGAGTTTATACTATGACCTTCTAATGTTTAATAGTTGTTAAATATCATCTCTACTTTGCTTCTCCTAATACTATATTTCTTTATAATCAGTTCTGTTATAATCATATTTCTACAGTTAAACTGTATGCTAAATGCAAGAATTCAGTATAGGCAACTGTATCATTTCCGCTTATTCTGGTCCGTTTCCAGTCCATTGTGGATTATTGTTTTCATTTTGTATCTAAACAGATGGGCCATTTTACAGTTTTATTGCTTACTCTATTGGTCTGAGGTCACTTAATCCAAGAAGCAGTGACACACCAGGGAAACCTGGCAGGAGACTAGGTTTCTCTATTTATTATTCAAGAGCTATAGGTTCAGTCTGGCACCAGACACAAAAGACATGTTTTTCCAGGTTGCCTGGGCAAGATATTAATTTATACTTATGCAGAATGCTATTGTGAGAATTTTTTCCACACAAGGAAAATGATTTGCAAAACTGACTGGATTTTCTGATCTTTTTGATCTAGCTATATGACATTTCCATGTAATGAAATGGCTTGGATTACATTGCTAAAAGGTTGGCAAAAGTGTAGGAATGGATTTGACCTCAAGAAGAGATAGCCACTGCCTGAGATACTGGAAGCTGCCTACATTTTCAACATGGCAGGATATGCCCAAGAGAACTGGATGGGAAATTTCTAAATTCTACTTCTCCTAACTCTACTCCTCTCTTCTTTCTATTCTCCGGTTTAATAGCCTGTCCTTTTCTACTTGCTTTAACACTAGCAGCTGCATTTGTACTTTCTGCCTAGTTAAAAACAAAACAATTTAATATGGAATATGTAACCATGTTTTATATGATTTTGCAACTGATGAGTGAATGAATTTTAGGATGAAAAGATACCTTAAAGCCCACTTGATTTAGTGAGATAATGCTAACATGCTATCATCCTACCACAGGCTGTGCCAAGCAGACCCAGTCTTGTGCCTGATCAGTGAAATCCTTTCTCTTGTTTTTACTTCACAGACCTATTTGTAACAGACTCCTGAAGTAAGAAAATGGGGAATCCTACAGATATCCTTTCCTTGTACATAATGAAATTTAACACTACTTCCATGTAAGAAACCTGCTTCTCCAACGTACCATGGGATGGAAATACAGATCACTTTTCTATGGGTACAATGGAAAAATAAGGACACCACCAGCAGGTATAAATCAAGAGCCTTTAAAAAGTAAATAGCACCTTCCTCTATTTTTGACAGCCTACATTTTGATAAAGGCTCCCACCTCTTTAGGTTTACAAAGGCACAGGCACTGTGTACAATAATGTTCAGTACACAGTTTGAAGAAAGAATGGTTGGCTGGCTTAGAATTGCTGCAGAGAGGCACAAGTCTGCTGCACCCATACACTCTGTGAAGTTCCCTTCCTCCCTCTTGACTTCTTCAAGATAAAGCAGACAAGCTGATGCTTACCAACGTTATTCTTAGCAGTGACAAAACGGGCTGGTTCTTTGACATTGTCAGCCAGAAGGAAAGCTCCCTCTTCTAGGATATCAAGCAGCATGGTGGCAGTGTGCACCTGCTCTGTGGCATTCATGTCTTTCCATGATTCCAGTGCCTCGGGACGCAGAAGGTTGTCCACCGTCTCCACCACAGCCTAGAATGACATTGAGTTTTGAGGAAATGGATCCACTTCTCATACCCTGTTCCCTCCCAAGAGTTATTCTGCTCTCGCACTTTCCTTTTCTCTTCTTTGCCACTGAGCAAAGATGGTTACAGATCCATTCTTCATGCTACTGCTTATATTTGACAGACATATGTGTTAATAATCTTTATCCATGACACCCTGGGTGTTGTGTATTTTTTAACTCTCAAAACCCAGAGGATCTGAGATTGTCATTTTGTTATTGTTCATTAGGTGCACCTCCTGACTAGAATGGGCCAATTCAAAGATGTTACCATTTATGGAAGTACTGAAGTAACTGTGTATTCTCCCCCCTACCCCATTTTCTTACCTAACTTCTGCTTATTGTCATTGGATCAAAATTCTTGTATGGATGGAAGCAGATTTTCAATTTCTGAAATGCTAATTTGGTATTCAAGGCACAGTATTTTCCAACAATCCACAAGTAGAAAATGCAATTCTTCATCTCAGGAACTACAGGCATTGCTCATCATTACTTTGAGTATTATAAAATAGGCAAGCCCATTCTGCGAGCAACTACAAGATACAACTACCGTACTTTACTTACAGAGTGAGAAGTAGCATAGCTCCCATGTTTAAATATTCATATAATTTATCACTGTTTTTTAAAAATACTTTCTCCTTTATTTTTAAATGACTTTTCCCCCCTCAGCATGTATCCTTCAGATTTCTTGGAAGTTCAGCCACCATAGCTAACATCTTTTCTGGTGAGATTTTTTCTATTTATTTTATTTAGTCTAGGGGTTGAAGTTCAACACAATGGGATGGGTGCCAAGCTGAAAAAGGTTGACTTAGAGCCTTTTTATGTCATTCAATTCAAGAGCTTGCATTTATGACCCTTGTTCCAAATGAATGATCTGCAACCTTTTATTTATTTATTTATTTTTAAAAACTCACCTAATTTTATATTATATTAAATTAGCCACACTGGCATAGAAGGAAATGTAGTTTTTAAGCAATACTACTAGCAGTAGTAGTTGAGAGATTACTTGCATGGTTATTTGTGTTCTAGACAACTACAAATAGCTTCCTACATAAAATGAAAATGATATAGGCTTGGTGGAAGTTTTCTCTGCATTGTTTCCAGCATTAAGGTTTTTACGTTTCACTATCTTGTGTGGGATATTTTGTGGATATCCATATTGGTTGTATATCCAGAACAATTAAAATGAGAAGCATTGTTATAGAAAGGACTTTTCCTGTGTTCTACCTGTAGTTCATATAATATTGGACAAGACCAAAAGAAAAAAATAGTTTTGGTAGCAAAGCTTGTCCTTCCCCAAAAATTCTCTTGTCTGTTTCCTCATAATTTCCACAGGTTGCTGAACAATTTCATGTATACTACTAGAAAGTTATAGAATATAATATGCCTATATCATGTGTGGGATAAAAATATTTTAATAAACATAAACAAGCAACTTTTTAATGCTGCTTTAAATTTAGGGTGCTTCTAAATGAAATGATTTCTTTGAGATAGAAACATGCAAGTCTCAGAGAAATGTCAGCATCCCCGAGACCACAGATGTTTGACAGGTTATTTCTTGCCCACAGCTATTCCTACCTGAATTTAAACCATTGATGTCCTCACCTTGATATAATCTTTGCAGGTTCTTTCTCTCTTATGCATCTGTAGAGTACAGCACACAAGCCCAGAGTCAATGATGGTCCATATATCAAAACAAGGAGAAAGTAATTAGAATTCCCGAAAGGCCTCACTCTACCCCTATATAGTTTATCTATGAGTTTCCTTAATATTGTTTGTTCAGAACATAAAGTCACTATATAGGCAGAAGATAACAAAAAAGAAATATCCTAAATGACAATGTGAATCCATGTAAATTTTAATTTACTGGTTGTTTGTTATTCAAAGAGACAGGCTGAATTTGACAATTGTATCCATTTTTCCCCCTTTTTTATTTCCTCGCACTGTGCATTTGATCAGTTTTTGGTTTATGCTTTCAGGTCCGAATTCAAACTTATCACCAGAATTGTCAGGTTGTAATCCTAGACATTTACATAGGATTGGGTTATATTAACTCAATAACACATTATCTCTTCTTTGAATGCATTCACATGATTGACCATTATTTGAACATTCTGCATTGTTATCATCAGAGCTAATATAGAATCCAAAAGGAAAACCAATGAACATGACCAGAGTCTCTATATAGCAACAGCATCTGGTAGACTGTACCGCAAAATTAGCCATCTAAAGATATTTCTTCATAACTATTCTCATATAAAGGGTAATAATCAGGAGGCATGGAAAACTAAATTTATTGTTTATTGTAAGGCAAAAAGAAAAAAAAAACCCATTCAGAAGATTAACACATATTTTCCCAACTACTGGATCTTTAGGTTGCTAAAAGGTTTATGTCAAATTACTATTCTGTTTCAACAGCCCAGGAAAATGAGATATAAGATCAGGACACACAACCTGCTGAGAACAGCCTCCCAGTTAACATATCACCATGCACCTTGTTATAGTTTTTGCCAGCTGACTCTCTCTCTATTGGACGCAGGGCCTGCAGCTGAGCATCCAAGATATCTAAGAGCTGCTCCATTAATTTGACAGAGGAACTAACATCTCCAGCATAGATGGCACCACGCGTATGTCGGGCAAGCTCGGTAGCAATATTGGCTGCGTTCTCTCCACTCTTGATCTGTCAAGAGGAAAGAAACATAAGACTACCTCAATCCAGCAAAAGAGTTATGCAGGTGTGAAGAAGCCTGATACCCATTGTGAAGATGAACTGTCTGATTAACAACTAGAGGGTGGGAAGAAAATGATACCTTTTGGGCCACCTGGTTGACCCAAGGACTTGTGCAGTTGCTGAGATCAGGCCCTCGTGGGTTCCAAATACCAAGAGTAGCAAGGCATTGGAAAGAAGCAATACCTGTGGGTGGGACAGCAAGAAAGACAAGTTAAGCAATGTCAGATGTGGCTTCAGCCTCTCATTGCAAGCCTGAAGGTACATGAAGACTGAAATCAGGTAGTTGCCATAGAAAGGCAAGTTGAGAAACAGGAATAAGGTCAGCAGATTTCATTCTAATACAGGGTTTTGCCACTTCAAGGACAGCACTACGGCTTTTAACATTGGCTAATGGAAGAACTACACACTACCTGAAGCCCAGATTCTTTCATTTGGATCTGGTAAGCATCCAAAGGCATTCACCTCTGCAATAAAGACTACAACAATTTGCCTAAGGTTACCCCTGATGAAGCTGCTTATTTTTACCTCTCGTGCCCTTTGGGCAAGGCCTTTCCACCAGCATGCCTTGTTGTGTGGCTGGCCACTGGACACGCCTCACCTCCTTTGCTTCACAGAAGAGTTCTGGAAAGATGTGCTGGTTGTTTGCTGGTGGGCGGCGGGTACTGGGCATTATGGCAGTGACTGTGTGCAGTTCTGTACCCTTCTGATTTATGGCACCTATAGGATGAGTTGTAAGAGGTGGCTGCCGAGTGGTTGTAACAGCAGGCGATATTGTGCTGGTGACAGTGGTGGGACGAATAGTGGTTGTCGTGCTGACTGGTGTTGAGGTGACTGGGCCTGTGGGCAGAGAGACAGTTGAGGACAAGCAATTCTTCCCAAAAGCAAAATATCCCTCCCTTCCCCTTCAGGTCTTCAGTTGTAAAATTTTAATTCTTAAAAATGCCTATGCTTATTACAACTCCATTTTCATTGATGTTGCTTTTCATTGATCCAATCTTATGGTACATCTTGATTTGCAGAGGATCCCTAAAATCTCCAGCAGAGTCTTTTCTTGCCCTGTATTGCTATTTCAGATCCTTTACCCTAAAAATATCAGGGGCTGTACTTAAAACTTTGCACATGTAAAACATATCTTCCCTAGCTGAGTTCTCACCACAGTATTATTTATTCTAGCCAGAAAAATCTCATTGCATGGAATCACCATTTAATCACAATCACATTTGTAACAAAAGATGCAGTTCTCCAGGTTATAAAGAGTCCCAGATTTTCTTTAGAATCACAAATTCTAGTTGCCATGGTTGCAAAAATATTTTTTTTTTAAAGGGGAGATAGTGATTACTAAATGTTCCAATGCAGAATATTCTGGAAAGAAGCTAATGATACCAAAAGAATTATATGTATTCTTTCTTCCTTTCTACTGATTCCAGCCCAATATTTTTGACCCTTGTTTTACTGCTAAACAAATATTCCATGAGATGTGGTATACAGTATATTTCTTTGTATATCAGTGTGTCTGGATCTTCTCTGTGTAGATTATATAAATGGAAAAAAATTCAACAAATTTCCAAGTTATATTACTTTTTCATTTCAGTCTATCTAAAATGGTTAATCTGGATCAGCTTCCTCATATCCTTTTAAGACCACATACCATTTATGACATCTTCTGTCAGATCTTTCTTAGGAAATACAAGCCATGTCTTCACACTGAAATCATTTTTAATTTTAAAATATAGCAAACTGTAGCATTTAGTGCTAATTTAAGTAAAGGCAAGCTTCATTCTGTCCCATCCCTTCTAAAAATATGTGTGTGACTCCTACAGATACAACTGATCCATTATTCTCACTAAGGCTAAATCCCATTCATCCAGCCACAGCATGGGGATATTAACTGTGGAAATGCTCAGTTTCAAATACCATTCAGACACAAGCTGTGCCACTGGGATGAATGGAGAATGTATGAAAAACAAATTAGTGGTATATTGGGATAAACAGATCTTAATCTGGCTCTATACCAGAGCATGACTAATCTTGAACCTCTTTTATTCAAAAGTAAACTGAATTTTTCTTCTTCTGCCTAGCTTTAAGGAATTATTTTTTGTAGCCTCTAGGCTTTTGCCAAATACTGAACATCAGACAATCCATCTCTCAATTTAAACTCCATGTGATGTTAACTGTCAGAACTTCAGGCACATGCTGACTCTGTTGGGGTCATAGGGAGTTTGAATTGAGGTGAATAAAACTTTCCAATACTTACTATTTGACTGGAGCCTGAAGAACTGCTTGCAGCAAGTAGCAAAATTAAAAATATTTTAGATGTCAGTGCAAAAATTTAAGCCTTTCTTTTTAAGGTGATATTGCCTATACATGTTCAAAAAATTTTTGAAATGTGATTATTGTCCTTCACATCAAATAGTAGGAGCTGATTTGCCTTGTAGAATATGTAAAATATATGTTTGTTTTATCTAATTTAGCTCAAGTTAAGAGATAGCTGTCAAAAGGTATTTAGTTCAATTGTTATTTCAAAAAGATAACAATCCTAATTCATAGGCAACGGGAGACTTGTGATATATGAGATTTAGTGTAAAAAGTCATCTGTAACCTGATGCTCTCCAGATATGTTAACCTACAAACCACAGAATTTTCAGCCAAAACACATATAATAATTCTAGTGGTCCAACTCAGTTGGAGGGCACTGGTTTAAAGAAAGTTGGTAGAAAATACACATTAAAGAATCTATTTTAAAAAAATAATAATTTCATAAGATCTATGTGCTACATTGTATAATTAAGAACGTCACATCTCTGCAAGTTGACTCATTATTTTTGTCCCCAAATATTTTTATCAATACTGTAAACATTGGAACAAATATCAAGCATTCACAATTTCCAAACACTGACAACTCCTTCTTCCCCACCCAAACTTTTATCTTAGGATGATAGCTCACCAGTGCTAGGATCAGGTGGACCAAACTCAAGAGAGTAACGCAGAACAAAATAATTATTCCATACATAAAGCTGATTATCACGGGGGTTATAGTCAATGGAAGAGATGAACTGGTAAGGATTAGGAAAGGTCAGAGAGATTGGTTCTTCACGATTCATGTTAGTATTGAAGGCATAGTCAACACGGTTCCCTGCGGCCTCACTGTCGTCATCCACGTAGACTGTCCGTACCACATAGAGGACTCCACACACCATGAAAGCATTGGATGCCGAGCGTTTGTCATAGCCAGTTTCCCATGTGCCTTCAAAGCGTAGAGTGTAAGGATTGAGCTGGCTTACCACTAACCGTCCATTGTTGCTTTCAGTGGCATAAATGACCCATAGTCCATTTTCATCAACAGCCAAGTCAATGTCAGTCTTGCCACCCCAGCGGTAGGGTGAAGTGTCATGATAGTTGGCTGTATTGATAACCGTTTCTCCACTTTTAATCCGTGTCCGCAGATCATACTTGATAATATTGCGTGTCCGCTCTTTATTGTAGAAGACTGCTCCATCATACACCACAAAGCCTGTGCCATCGACTCTGTTGGGTAAGCGATATGTGGTGGTATGCCGGGCACTTACATAGTCTTCCCATGAAGCATACTCTGTCAAGGTGTCTGTCCTGTATGGGATCCAAGGCATGACATATATTCGGTCTCCAGCTTGAAGAGGATCCTTGCACCAAGCTCCAGACTGGTGCTCTGATTCATGGGCCGAGGTAGGTTCCAGGATCTTGTGCAGCGTCCCTGGGCAAACGAATACTAGGGAGGGGATGTAAGGGAGGAAAGGATGTTTGGGTAAAAGGGGAAGGGTGAAAATTCAGAAAGAATGTGACAGAACAAGGAAAAAAGAAGGAGAGAAAGAGAGAGAGAGAGTGAGAGAGAGAGAGAGAGAGAGAGGATAAATTTGTAAAAGGTTGTTGGCAGGAGAAGTGAAATCCGCGCTGAGTTTTCAGAGCAGCTGCAATCATGACACTTTTATCTGTTATTGAGCTGAGATGGCTCAGTGATGTTAAATAATGGGAGGAATGGGTGGGGAGCATCAGAGGAAATCAACACTTTGTCCAGATCAAATTAAAATGGGCAATTAAATTGTTTCCTTGCCAAGTTCTAAGTAATATCATTTGGATAGCTCAGAACTATGAACAGGAGTACTGGTGAACTTACAGCTACGTCCCCTATTCCCTGACCATAAGCTTGACTCATTCTATGGAGGTCAGAAGAGTTAAAAGCTCTAGAAAAGCAATTACAATGACCTCACAAATCTTCTCCACCAGAGATATCTAGGGGATACATCTAATGGTATGGAAGTTAAGCTTCCACATCACATCTTTGAAATTAAGTATGGAATTGTAGCACTGTCTATCCTAAGGAATGCATTGAGTAGTGTTGTTGGGTTTATAGGACTGATGGACCTTTATCTTATTTGGGTATATCTAGAGGAAGGACACCTTTTATTTTACTTTATTGGAAACTTATAACATATTGGTTCCATTAAATCTTGAAGTACACTGATCAAAGGATTTGAGCACTCATAAAAAGGAATTTGCTTCACCAACTCCATTGACCAAGATTAATCTGTGCCCGTCATCATGCCGCACCTAAAGCCCAGGTTTATGTTGGCATAACCATCAATAATAATGAGGCAGAAAGAAACTGGACCCATTTCTGCATCTACAAAGGCAATTATTAGTGGTCTTTCTTTTCCTTGGGGTTGCAGTAATTAGCTAGAATATCAGAGCTGCAAGTTAGCTCAGTGCAGTTCCTAAAACAAAAAGTAATCATGCATTTAGAAGCAGAAATTAGGAGCCCAGGTTTCAAACTTCCATTGCTTCAGACTCTTTTATCTCACGCCCTCCGAGAAATGTTCTTCTACATCTTATCACTGTCTTCCAAACAGTTTTGAGGAAATGGAAAAAGAATGAGGGCCTGCCAGCCTGAAATATTCTAACCATTATTAAACATTATTGAATGGGCAATGGGAAAAGAAAAACAAGCACAAAATAATTCAAAGCTTGGCTGCTTAGAAGCCCACTGAACATAAAAGACAGGGTGTTTCCTCTTCCTCTGAAACAGACTACTTTTAAGCCCTGGGAACAGAGAGCTGTAGATTAGCACAAGGACTGTCTCCCTTCTGGAAATAAGAGCTTACAGAATCATAGCAGAAGGTTGCAATTACCCAAAGCTTCTGCTTCCCATATCCTGGGTGCCATTCAAGCAACTTATCAGCCAGGTTTGATTCGGAGCAGCAAAGTACATGAGGCTAGTGCACATGGCAGGAGGTGGAGGAGTGAAGTGACAGTGGGGGGAAAAAGGAGGCTGGGCAGGGGGGAAAGGAAGCCCCTCCCTTTCACCCACACCCTAATTGGCTGCCCGCAGTCTTGGGAAAAGCCAGGAGGAAAAAGTTTGAAAGGAAGACAAAAACAGGCCAGCATTCTGGAAGTATCTGCCTCTGGTTAGCTGGAGGAAGGCTGGGAGGAAAGAAAAGCATTTAGTGGTGGAAGGAGGAGTGGAGTGAGGAGAACAGGATTGCAGCAGAGAATTCACCTGTCCATTATAGCACAGTGTTACTAAGCAGCTACAGAGAAGACAATGGAGCAGTCAAACCAAATGAAAATTGTAGGGCTTAAAGGCTGTAAGATGCTTTCATTAAGAAGACCCAGGACTATATTTCTCTGGTGTGAAAGTACTGACACACTAGTACACGGCTGGGGGAACCTGGATTGTCAGCAATCCAATTACTGCTAGGTGCTAGCTTATATTTTCCACTGTGAAAGTTTTTTTTCTCACTCTGCAGTTTCAATGGCATTTGGGCTTTATTATAGCAGCCCTAAAATGTCTGGCAATAGTTTTGTGGATACAGTAGTGAATTCTCTGCTCTCCCATTATTATATCTGCACAGTTGTTATGAAATGCCACAACACTCCAAATGTAGCAAGTCTTATCGGAGTTGGGCATAACTTAGATTCCACATCAAACCATACCACCGCACACTTGGAAGTAGACCAACAGCCTTAGAAATGATTGGCAAATAATCCAGGAAGGAGACTGGCATCAGTCATGAAGGAAAATAGCATTTCTGACAATGCTGGCTCTCATAAATATTTACAAATACCCCTCCCCTGATTTCTCAGACTCAGGCAGAGCTTCATTGCAAATGGATAGAAATGCATTTCATATCCATTTTTGCATAAAGGAGATTAGGTTGGGATTCTGAGCATACGCTATCTCATAGTTTTAAAAGTTTAAATCTCAAAATCAATGGGATTTATATGAGCTTAAGTGTGTGATAGACTGTTGTTTTCAATGGTCACAAACTCTGAATAACTCCAGAGGGAGCAAGCAGGGCTGAGTCAGCAACCTGGTGAGTTCACTCTTATTCATGGTGTTTGGGTCTCCATGGAGATGTTGTGCTGCATCCTACTTAGTAATAATAAATAATTCTGATTAATAAATATTCTGCCATTCTAGCTGCTGGCAAATTCTGCCTCCTGAGCTCATTTGGAGAACTGGTACATGGAATGGAAAAGAGGTATTCACAGTGAGTAATAATGAGTTTGGAAGAGAGCTGAGCCAGGGCTTTTCTGATGTAGGGACCATACTTTTATTATTATTTTGTCTATGGAGGCTACAAGGACTGTGACCAATAACACTATCATGACACCAGAAATGTTCAGCCTGATTTTGAAGAATGCAGGAAGCAGGCTTTATGAGAGTTGATGATGTTTTTTAATGCTCAATAAATGTGTTATTTCCCCCCCTGCCCCACCAGAGGGTTAATTCAACTATTTTACTCCTTCCCCTACTGTAAAAAAAATGCTGATGAAATTCAGTGTTACAACCTTGGGGGCTCTAAGGGAAGGAAAAATGAGGTATTGGAGTAGCCACATATGGCCCACATCTTGCCCATCTCCTGTCAAAAATAAGGATGTGGGCTACTATAAACCTAACTAGTAAGCATCATTCTTTCCTTGAGAACTAGAGATAGTTCTCAAGGAACCAGGCTGAGAGAGATAATGGTTATTTGGAAGTTACATTTCATATTACAGCTATAATATGCTTGCTAGAGAGATCCATAGTGTATACATTTTAACTTTTTAAGTACTCTAAGTAACTTGTGCAAAGATTGCATTGATATAGCAGGCCATGGAAGACCACCTGCAATTTGGCTATTCACTTTTAATTAGAAAGAGAACTTACTTTGTCTCAATTATTGTCTACCAGGTGTTTGAAGATCATCTACTTAATCTTCTTGCATACAACAACACAGCTATTATTTGATTTATAGTGCAGTGGAAATGTAAAGTGACAAATGGATTTACCACTGTATGGCAATGAGTCAAGGAGAGAAGCCAACTAGCCTAGATGTTAATGACAAGGTCTGTTAAAGATCCCTGTAGTGTTTTCTGTTGTGAATCACCAGACAAGAACTGCTTAATGGGAAACAGTTGGATTTTATAGCATTGCATGATGTTCCTCGTATTAGCTATCTATCTCTGTCTAATCCATGATTTGCAAACTTTGTCATAGCAAGTCTCTCTAAAGTCAAAAGCAAACTTATTCAAGACTCACAATGTATAAATTATGATCATTTCAGAGGTTTTGCATTTACTGACATGGGTTTCAAGACTTAGTTCTCAGGACCATGTCGGTGTTGCATCAATCTGGCTGAACACAATTTTTTACTTTCATATTGATGATACCAGTATTCCACAAAACACTTTATATAATGTTTCAAACAAACATCACTTTTACTCCAAGAAATGTTATTGATTTTTTTTGGCATTCATGTCAGGAAAAAAAACACTACCAAAACCCTGGAGCATAATGTAAGAAATAACTGTCTACATTGCTCCCGTTGTAAAATAAGTCTAGAAATGAATGTTAGCCATAGAGAGGATTCCATAGCAAGGTGTATGACTTATCACTCACTAATCATGATGCTTTCCCTTTTGGTAAGGAAATTGTTTCTCTGCTTATTATTGGGGGGGGGGGCATGTTGGATTTCCCAAACTAGAGAATTCCCTCCCCCACTTACATCCCCAGAAGATAAAAGTAATCATGTGACCCCCTGGCCATATTATATCATACCCAAATCCAACCAGTTTTCCCTGCAAAATGATGATCATGTCTCAGGAAAATAGTTCATAATTGGAAAAGAAGTCATAGGTGAAAAGCCAGAGTCTGAACCTGTGAGCTCCAAATGCCATGTCTATTGACTATTTCAGCACTTGAAATCCTCTTGGTACTTATTAATGGAACTTTATGAGTATCCTTGTCTAAAGAGTGTCCTTCTAATTGATAAAATCAAAGGAAAATTGCCTTCAGCCTAGCAATTCCTAACCCGTTTTATCTAGGTATCCAGTATCCAGATGTGTTGAACTTCATTTGCCATTGTTCTGAACTAAGAAGGCCCTAGGAATGGTTGGCTGGTCTATGTATAACTATCTAAATATTGTATCACTATTCTGTCATGCATTGCACATTGTGTTTTTCCTTTCTTTCAAACAAGGCTGTCAATTATAGGATTGGAAATGGGCAGATTGCCTAGAGTCATTCTCTGATCCTGCTTCTTCAAAACATGCAGCTAAGCCCAAGTAAAGACACTACAAACTTGAAGAAAAAGAGGAGTGTCAAGACCGGGAACTACTATGAATGTCATGATTTACAATATATCAAATTTTATGCTTTTCTATACAGCATTTGTGGAGATAGATAACATATCCTTATATCTGTGGATGCTTAGAAGAACAGCTGGACCATATTTAAAAGTATACTTCCAATTCAATGATGCTTATGGTTTGTGTTTCTTGTGTATTTGTGTAAGGTATTTGTTTGCACATGTGTGTTTTTATACATATGCAAACATTCAGATGAACACACACTCAAAATGCGACCAATTATATTGTTCTTAATGTAAAAATATCTACATGCCTCTGGTTTTGTAGGTATCTACAGGTGGTCCTCAACTTACAATCATTCATTTAGTGACTAAAATTACAATGGCTCTGAATAAGCAACTTATGACCATTTTCCACACTTATGTCCATTGTAGCATCCTCATGGTCATGTGATCAAAAGTTGTGTTTGGCAACTGGCATGTATTTATGACAGTTGCAATGTCACGGGATCACGTGATTCCCCTTTGCGAACTTCTGGCAAGCATAGTCAATGGGGAAGCCAGATTCACTTAACAATCATTGTAACTAACTTAACAACTGCAGTGATTTTCTCAACAACCATGACAAAAAAGGTATAAAATGGGTTGTGCAACTCACTTAAACAACTGTTTTGCTTAGAAACAGAAATTTTGGGTTCAACTGTAGGTCATAGGTTGAGGACTACCTGCAAGTGAATGTGCTGCCTCCGGTTTTTATTTTCACCCATCAGACTGGAGATGTCGGCTGCAAAATAATTTGACCTGAATGGTGGTTTGTTTTACACGAACACCTCTGCCATTTTCAGTTTCTTGTCCCCCATTCTGAAGCTAAGGAACCTGAGGTGGGATAGGATGGCGGACAGGGAAGAGGTGGCAAGAGTCAAAGATTTCCAGGGCTCTAATCTTGCCTCCCTGCTCTGAACACTTGCTTGGCAACCTTGCCCCGAAGCAGCTTCCTGGACTTTCACAGGTTCAGCTCAGCCCAGTTTCCCATCTGGGTTGGTGGGGTGGGATGGATGACTCCTGGCACAGGGAGGAGAAACACACCATTAAAGAATGAAGCGCTGGAGAGGGAGGGGCAGCACAAAGCGTTAACTGGTTCCGATCCCTCATGGATGGGGTAGTGCCGACTCAGCCTTCTAATTCGGGATGGGGGCAACTGTGTTCTGGGGTTGGGGGAGAAGATGTCAGAAACAGAGAAGGAAACCATCAGTGAAAAACCACATCCAAAAACCATGGAAACCTGTGGAAAAGAAAAGTATAAGTATATGCCTCCATCCCCAATCTTGGGAAAAAATTCCAAACCAATGTAGTGGGGGGGAAAAACGTGCTTTTAGAACAAACTAAACAGAGAGAAAGAGAGGGGAGAGAGGGAGAAAAGAAAGACATGGTTTGGGTAGAATCAAGCCTGGCTTTTTAGTTGTACTACCTTGCAATTAATTGGTTGAATTCCTAGATCTAACTTGACAGCTTGTCTCTTGTTCAAAGAGGCTCATTGCAATTATGATTTCAGATACTTACATTAAGTTAATAAATCTAACCAATATGAGACATTTACTGACCCCACCCTTCCTTCATGCACCATCCCCATCTTCCCCCAATAACAGACAGAGCCAATGATCATGACTGCAGCTTTCTTCAAATTAAAAAAAAGCAGAAATGGAAAAGAATTTTTAAAAAAACCACAAAATCACCCAGGAATTAAGAAAAAAGAAAGGAAGGAAAGAAGGAAAGAAGAAAGAAGGAAAGAAGAAAGAAAGAAAGAAAGAAAGAAAGAAAGAAAGAAAGAAAGAAAGAAAGAAAGAAAGAAAGA
>BLBF01000003.1:107778730-107833882 GCA_015471245.1 Laticauda colubrina | reverse complement strand
AGAAAGAAAGAAAGAAAGAAAGAAAGAAAGAAAGAAAGAAAGAAAGATGTACAAAAATTAAAAATGCCCACATTGAACTGATTAGTATATCAGAATAATTGACTGTATGCATATCCTTACTTTGGGCTTATCTAATTTCCATGTCATCTTGATAGATAGAGCTCACCAAAAAAGAAAGGCTTTTCAAGCCAACTCTGAGTATATTCACAAGGAAAGCAAACTCAATTTGAGATACAGCTTGGGAATTCTCATCAAAGAACTGTACAAGCTTTGAGTGAAATTTCCACTGAAGGGTGGATTACAAATGAAGTCATTAATGCTCAGCTTTAGCCACACATGATTCACTTTGCTTGTCAGAGCATGACGAAGGTGGAGTTTATCCTTGGTTAGGGTGATGCCACTTAGTGTGAGCATCTATTCCTTAGGTAGTGTACTACTAATTGTAGACTTCCCCAACCTGGTGGCATCCTGAACTACAGCTACAGCTCTCATCATCTGCAGACACTGTGGTCAGGGAACTGTCGATCCATACTCTGGAAGCTGGGGGAAGGCTCCAATATGTAAGAAGCTCAAAATAATATCCCCATTATATCCAATAGTGGATTAAAAAAAACCCCACACCCTATCATTTCAGAGAGCATTTTGAAGCTGAACACGTAGCTTGGGAGAAGGAAAAAAAGGCCCCATTTTTGCTGAATATAGGATCAAAAGGTATACATATTTTCTGGGATCTTATTGAATGTCCAAAACCAAATGGGTTCCATAATGGTAACAATGATCAATGTATGCATGTAAATACCTTTTTTTTTAAATACACAGGAAAGCCCTGGAAGAAGTATTTGGAAATGCCCAAATTGTAATCAAAGCAAGGGGTGAGAGGATTAAATATAAAAACAAACCAGCTATTGTTCTTTTGTAATTTCAGAAAATTGTAAGCATTTTTAGAAAGAAAGAAAGAAAGAAAAGAAAAAAAGAAAGAAAGAAAGTGGTTGAGGTAGGCCAAGGTACCCAGTTGGTTGCCATGGAAACATGAAGAAAGGAGCAGAGAAAATCAGTTGAATGATAAAAGACGCAGGCAAGAACGGTTTGGAAAAGTGTATTTCCCCTGAAGGAAGCAAAACCAGAGAAGGACAGGCATCGCCCAAGCATTCATGGTGCTTCCCCTCCACATGTGAGTACGGAAACATGGAACGTTTGGCAGGGCTGTTGTTAGATGATGGCTTTACCTCCTTTATTTGCTGAGTGGCTGTTTAGTGATTGGCAGATTTGTTTCTAGAGAGGATGCCAATTGGAATTAGTGAGACCAAAGAAAGAAGAGGAAGGGAAGCCAAGGGAAGGGCAGGTGGGAAGTTAGGAGAAGAAGGGGCAGGGAGAAGAGGGAAAGGAAGGTCACATTAAATATGGCCACAGAGAAAAAAACAAGGTGCTGGGTTAGGGGTGGGGTCAGTGGTAATGTTGTTGTTTACCTTTCTGTTCCACTTCTACTTTATGCATCGAAGGGAGAGAAGAAAAAATATATTGAAAAAAAAGGTGCAAGAAGGAAAAAAAAGAGAAAAGAGATTAAATTCCTTTTGTTTCTGCCCCCCACCCTAAAGTAACCATTTTTTTCCTTCAGCTGTCCATCTCCCACCTCCCCAATCTTCCCACCAGCCCAACAAACACCAGCCCCTCCCGCTTTGGATCACATCAAGGCAGAGAGCGTGTGGGGTTTGCTGGGGGAGGTCTCCCCTGAGTCTCCCCCTCCTGACAGCAACTGAATAGTTTGAGGTGTGCAGGGTCCTCCCCACCCGCCCTTAAACTTGGTGCCAGCGACATTCCCCTTCAAAAGAAAATCAGAAATCAAATCAGGAAGGACAACAAAAGAACAAAACACAAAAGGGGTTTGCTGGGTGGAAAGCTTTTGCAGGAGAAAAGAGCAGAATTGGGAGGGGTGGGGAGAGAAAGAGTAAGCAGAAATATGAAAAAAGGGAAAGAGTCAGACTTTGAAAAGAAAAAAAATCCCCCAAATCTTTACTTAATGTCAAGGGAAGGCATACCCAACATGACCAGAGACATGTGCTACTACTTTACTCACCTATTCTAAATCCAACCAAAACTATTCTTCTGTAAATTATAAATCAATATACATTTCTACATATTAGTATTGTTCCTATATCTCTCTTCCTCATGGCATAGGACCAAATTCCTTGCAAGACTGCTGGTCAGTCCTTAAGATGAAGGGCAGACTCTATGGGGCATTTTTTATGGGTTTCACCACAAATACATCAACAGCAAATTCATTTTGCCCAAGGGGTAGAACATACTATCAAATATATTGCAGTCTCTATTCCTATTAGTCCTGAGGAAGGGGCTTAAAACCCTTCTACCTGTACTTTTTGGTGCTTTCAAGTCAATGTTGACTCCTGGTAACTGCAGTTTTCTTGGCAAGATTTCAGAAGTGGGTTTGCCATGGCCTGAGGGATGAGAGAGGGGTCTGCTCCATGTTCACCCAGCTGGCTTCATGTGTAAAGCGGGACAAGACTTTGCAATCACCCAGTTTTGGCCTGATTCCTGAATGACTACATTAAACTGGCTTTCTTCTGTAACTTTTTGAGTAATTTTAAAGTTCTGAATTTAACCCTTGTTTTAGAATTTTTAAACTGTTTAGAATGATCTGTTAAATGTGTACTTTTTTGAGAGCTCTTGGAGTAGGCAGCATTGAAACTTATAAGTACAGCTATAAATAAATACATTTTCTGCAGTTTTGTAGATGTTGAAATGTAACATTTTGCAGGGTCTAACTAATGTTCTGCTAACTTAGAAATAGCTCTGAAGACATTTTAGGAAGATCCAGCCCTCAATCTAGGACTTTATGAAGGAATTCTGCCATTCAGCTATAGCTTCTCAACTTCATATCTAGATTAAAATCTCAAATCACAGGTTCACATTCAAAATTAAATAATGCTAATTGCTAGACATTCCAATGCTTGTGCCAGTTGTTTACGATAAAGGACTTAGAGACTCCCTGTAAGAAACACCCAATCTTCAATGGACAAATGGAAGGTTCCTAGGACTGGCCTCAAATAGTCGAGATATGATAGATGGCAGGTAAATAATTTAGAAGGTACATTAGAAGGTATACATGAGTTGGGAGTCTGGCAATTCTACCACCGGAGCCAGCTAGGTGACCTTGGGCCACTCACTTTTTCTCAGCCCTAGAAAAGAGGCAATGGCAAAGTACTTCTAAAAACTCTTCCCAAGAAAGCTGCAGGAACTTGTCCAGGCAAACTCCAAGAATTGGATACAATTGAATGAAATATATACATATGCATATACATATACATATATGTATGTATTTTCTTGGCCTTTGTTGAAGAAAACAACAAATACACACACACAAAAAAACCCCAATTCAACTGGTAAAAAACAGCATCAACAATTCAGATTTTCAAGACATATGGACAAATTTTCTGGAGTTGATCAGTTTATAACATAATTTTCCAGACATGTTTTATTGTCATAATTACAATGTTGCATTTATATTATATTGTTAATATCATAGTCAGTATATGGTTTTCTATTAATTAGTTTAACCTAACAAAATATATAAGTTAAGATCTGTCAGGCCTCGTTTCTTTAGATACATTTATTCTCCCAAAACCAGATCTAAAGCAACATACATTGGAGTGGTGACTTCTGAATAATTTGTACAGTAATCTACAGGTATTGTAACGGCAATGTTACACAGGACAAAATTAAGCAGATGTACAAGAAGGAAATGTCAGAAGTAGCATGTCTTTACTCTCTGATGGAGTATTCTTCTTATAAGAAACAGGAAACAAAACAAGGATATAGTGTTATAAGGAGAGCTATGGCTTGAATGAAGCTGAAATCTTTCTGAACTCAGTGTAAATAATGGCATACAGTAGCAATCACCCCAACTCGTGATCTGAGCCCAATGGCAACTTGGGTCTAATTTAAGCTGCAGTCCAGAATGCAAAAAAAGGGTAGCTCTATTGTGCGGTAAAGGCAACACAGGACAACACAAATTCATCAAAAAATTGTCCCAGTTATCTACTAGTCGTGATATTTAATTGGAACTTCCCCATTCAGAATATGGTTCCTCCAAGATTTCTTTGCTCTTTCTTTTAATATTTTGACTGTAACCTTTATGGAAATATCTGTCCACCCACAATATGGAAACAGTGCTAAATTAGATCTTTCTGTTTACTATCAATATAAAATAAAATTTGAATAAAAGAAATATCAAAGTAGAAAGATTACTGGGAGTGAACTTTGTCTTCAACTGCAGAAAGATGCATAAAGAGCACTTTTATAAAATTAACAAAATTGGCATAAACAAATATATACACACAGGAACACAATGGAAATTTTGCTAAGCAAATTCAGGTCATGCTAGTACTATCCTGAGAGTATACTAAGACATGCTCAAGGCACAGACTAGAGTGAGAAGTTAAAAAAAATTCCCAGAAGAAGGTAATGGCAAGCCATGTTCATGGGTTGCCAAGGAAACTACACTATATGGGCATGCCCATGAAGTCATCAGAAATTAAAGGAAATTTTACATTTCACAATCCAAAACTTCAGGGAACAGTGTAGAGTCCCAGATAGCTTGGCAAAAGTTATAGAGTAAGATAAATTATAACTTCATAGTATCTTCAAGTTCTGTCTCTACAATTCTCCAAATTATCTCTTGGAGGGATTAATTTGGAAGGGTTAATTTTAACTTTTCAGTGCCTTTAGTATATATTAAAAATTTAACATTAACAGATAGAATATTATTTTTCAATTAGTGAGACTCTGGATTAGCCTTTACCAGTTGCAGTCCCCTGTAAGAACTAATAACCCTAACTCGTATGATCACTGACCGAAGATGGGAGTTGTAATCCGCTGCATCTACTGAGTGTTAGCAACTCTTTGAATTGCTAAAAAATACACCAGTGCTAATGGTCAGAATCAGCATATGCAGGACATGACATCTGATTTTCTGATCATTTATACAGAATTTGGATAGAAGAAGAATGGCAATAGCATTTAGACTTGTATATTGCTTCATAGTGCTTTACAGCACTCTCTAAGCAGTTTACAGAGTTAGCATATTCCCCCCAACAATCTGGATCCTAATTTTACTGACCTCGGAAGGATGGAAGGGTGAGTCATCCTTGAGCTGGTCAGGATCAAACTCCTGCCAGTGTGCAGAGTTAGCCTGCAATACTGCATTCTAACCATTGTGCCACCAGGGCTCCACATAATATAAGTGGATTGACAACAAAAGTTGTAATTCAGAAGATTAGAATTTCATCTCATAATTTAGCAGAATGCTTATTAGATACTTATTATCTATTATTTATTTATGAGCCTTATAAGTACAAATTTCTTATATATAAAGGAATGAATCTAAATTGTGTGAATATATGTATGTAAACAAGAATATAAAGGATGATGGTGGGATAGCTGCAGCCAGCAGGATCTTGAAACATCGAGAAACTGTCACTCAGATGAGTTTAAAATAAGATGATTTGTACTAAGCCTATGGAACAGAGGGTCTCCAAAATTAAAAGACAACCCCTTTAGGAAGTTAGACAACAATTGACTGGCACTGTCTTGGCTAACACTGCAGAAAATATGGCTAGACATCTAATTTTGCTGCTGGAATCAAATTTAAGTTTAAGAAGGTGATTCCAGTTCTGGATTTTCAAACCAATCAAAAGTGTAAGTATGGGGAGAAGGAAGGTATTTCTGGTCCATAGCCATTAACCAAATTAACACCATGCTGCCTTTAAAAAAATATGTAATCACTTATACATTTTATGTTAAAAACCATGCACAGCATGGTAGTATTAAAAGGAGTTCATGTCGAAGTTCCTAAGTTCTTACAAAAGAATGTAGGACATTAATATATGGTTCAGATTTTCTCTCCTCTCAAGGGCAAAGTGTAATGGAGTCTCAAGTAAGATTACAATTGTACAATCAGTCACAAAACTCTGCATTATTTGTCACCTCCATTGGCAAAGGACATTTCAGGCTAATCGAGTCCCAAGGTTGACCTATGAGAACCACTTCCCAAGGTTTTCCAAGAATTATGCATCACCATCTCCTTAGTCAGAAGTGGAAGTGGAATATCGGAAGCCTAGAAGAAATGGTCTGAGTGAAGAAGATCAGGATAAAAAGAGACTGCATCCGCAAGTGCTCATAAATAAGCACAAGTAGATTGCAGCTATAGATTGCAGCCCCAATTTTGCCAACACATAGATGTGAGCAGAGAATCAATGAAGGAAAAAATAGAATGATAAAGACTTGTTCTTTTAAAATAAATCAAGCCAGAGCTGTTTAAAGAAACATGGAGTCTGCAGCAAGTCCTAAAACTTTCCTCATATATCTAGTCACTTTGTACCCATGCTATTGTTTATTTCAGCAATTAGTTCCTTTGTTAGCTGCGCTTGTTACTACAATAACATTCCAGTACTTCTATTGTACCACACCATAAATCTACTGCTTTTAGTCCTACTCTCATTGGCCACAGCAACTATTATTTGACATTCTGTGGAATTATTGAAGTAGCTGAAGCCACTTAAAAGTCCATTTCATCTTCACCTGTTTTAGAACATTAATAGGCAATTCGAGCATACTTCCTTTCAATTCTTTATTATCTCTTTGTTTCTCATTCTCTTTTGAAGGTGATGCCAAAAATTGAACACCCTCTTCTAAATCTAATGGAACAGTATAAGTCTTATTTTCTGACCTCTGCTAACAAACGGAGCCAAAATAGTTTTTCTAATAATAATACTGATAATTAACTTTTTTAAAATTTTGAATTCAATCTAAACCAGGGGTGTCAAACTCGGAGCCGACGGTCCGGATGCATTGTGTCCTGGCCATGCCCACCCCCATTTTAGTGAAGGGGGGAAAAGTCACAATATGTCATGTGACGACACGGGTTTGACACCCTTGATCTAAACCATTTGCTCATAGCACAGCTAGAATGACTATATATTTTTATTTTCTACTCTTCAGACATATATTGAGTCAGATTTCATGATTTTAAAGCACCCCCCCATAAACCTTAAAACTTATTTCTCCAAATAACAGAGAAGGATATTTCAAGGCATATGCTGCATCCTTATTAAACATTTTACAAACATTTTTGGGGTAGCCATAATTATTACATTATTTAAGGCAAGGAAAAACAGAAATTAAATTTGTATTTACTGATAGACCTTAAGAGTGATTTGCAATAAATTTGCAACAACGTATTCCAATTGTTTAAAAATAGTGACAAATGTAAGATTTTCTTCTGCCTAAATCTGAAATAGTAATAATAATAAAAACCTTGGCGCTGGCAAGAATGGACTTTCATGTGAAATAACTCAGCATTTAGTTCATTCAGATATTGAATTCAGATCCCCAGGACTGTGTCTAGAGATCCCTTTGTTTTTAATTCCATGTATGTATAAAGCCTTGGTTTTATTTTTGTGATTCAAGAAAAGAAAAATTAAATAGAACTCACAAGCCTGAATGTAGCCACTTCTGGGTTATGGAACTGACTTCAAATGAAACTGATAATACGATTTTATTTGTTTTAGCAGACAGCTAAAGGCAGTCTAAAAGGAATTTCATTTCTTGATGTGTATAGCTGTCTTATTTTTACCTTCAGCAAACAAGTTTTGTTGATTTGTGTGTGTATGTGTTTTAAAATTTCCAAACTCTGTTTAAAAATAGATCAAAAAATGTAGCCAGGTACATCTCAGATAAGCAGTATTTAATCTTCCTTTTTCTAACTACAATCAAAATTGGAGACACATGTGACATTGTGTTAAGAAAGAAGGAACATGCTGTGTAAAATTAAGTAATAAGGTTTCAGGCTCAAAATTGGTTTTTAATAGTCTCTGGAATTACGCCTCCCAATGCCTCTTCCTCCTCACATATCTTGATTCCTACCACACCTCATAAGAATTCTGTACTGCTCTGAAAGCAGCTCTGGATCTCTCCAATCCTATCATGCTGGCAGCGTTAGAGAGATGAACCAATTTATTTCTTGCTCAAATACAGTGTAAGTGAAATTGCAGAAAAACTGGTATTTTCTTTTGCAATATTCTGAAATGCTGTGACTTCACAGAGCTTGTGAGCAGTACATTTCCCTGGTGAAGGGCACTCCTGCTTCACCTTGGGTCCAGCTCTTCTATGTAGGCTGTCCTTTATTGAAAATGATGGTTTCTCCACTGCACAATAAAGTCTTTTTTTTTTCCCCAGGTGCACACAAAAGCACACATTTTCTCCAAGAGCTGACATTACTTTAGGAGGCCTCTCCTCCATCTATCCCACAACAACAAAACAATTGTTGATATCAACCATTCAAGGAATTTGTGATTGAATAAGGGCTTGGACATATCTCCTGGCCTAAGCCCAACTAATAAATTAGATTATTTATACAAATGGCCAAATTAAGAGGAAGTAAGTTCTCACAAATTATGAATAAAGAACCCATTGAAAATAACATCATACATTCATCTTAGAAAATCTGGACAGTGTTCTGCAAAAGTGTTGACAATATGAGGCTTTTCATCTAATCTAAATCTGCCCAATGCGGATATAAATATTTAATTTACCAACAGGGACTACTAAGAACAGGCTCCAAAAATGTGTATCTTGAATACTCTTTCTGGCACAATTCCTTACAACTTCCTGTTCTTTGCTTAGTATTAACAAAGTCTTGTCTGGCAACTCAACTGTTTCAATCATTTATAGGAGGGAATCCAGATATTGTACAAACAGCTACTTTCCTGGGCAAGTGGTGGCATCACAAGTTGCTTAAATATCCACATCCCATCATTTGAAAGTTTCCTCAAGCAGAGAGGAACTAAGTGCCCCTGGTCTATGAAAAAGCAAAAGAAGCAAGCAGCAGAAATAGGTGGAGTGAAAGAAGAGAAAGGATAGCTGGGAGGAAGCTGAAAGAAGGTAGGGGAGAGGAGGTTGTGTTTTTTAAAAAAAATATTGACACCATAATAAAAATCCACTTAAAAAATCAAAACCAAAAAAATAGGACACATTAAATGGTTTTATTTTTCCACATGACAGACTGGCCCCTGAGGAAGGAAGATTGGTGTATGGTTAGAGTAGAAGGAGCTGCAAAGAAAGAAGCAAAAGGATCTGACAAAAGAGGCCACTCTCACCTCTGCTCTTGCTCTGTGACCCATCTCTCCTTACCACAACTCCAGTTACTTGCTTTTCCCTCCCATCACCTACCCCAGTCCTGAGCCCAACAGAAACAGCATTGGATCAAGCTTTCCCCTGTTTAAATAAACAGGATAGAGCAACCAGCAGAGAATAGCAGAAACACAGAGACAGGACGAGGTGTAACAAGAGCAGGAACTGAATTCTGGTTCTACAGAAAGCCCAATGTGACCACATAGCATTTTTAAAAAAAGACACAATGGCTTCACTTAGCCATACCATATCCTTGGCTTTCATTAACAGTAGCTTGGAAGTTGTTGATGTCCACTCTAGATCTGTGTGTGGATGTTCTAGCTCATTCATAAGGTGATTTTTATAGAAAAACCTTTGGTTTAGCCTAAGTCAACCTCTCTCCACACCAAGACCAGAATATGAGAAAAAAGGAGGAAAAAGGAGATCATAGAAGAGTTAGTGCTAACATGCTTACCCACAATTTCAAAAACTTGGTGGATGAATGCTTAAACAAGACCATATAAAGTCTTCATGAGAAAAATATAGAAGTAAATTAGCCAGTGCGTTTTCATGATAAGTATAACTTGGTATGGAATTCATTAACAAACATGAACTATACCAACAGATCTATATGCCGTCCTTGTCCGTATCTATACAGTACATACTTCTGTATGTACATTATACTACATATATAAAATGTCTTTTTGCCTGAGATTGAAAAAATAAGGGTGTTTGTGTGCATATGTGTGCATATGACTATGTGTAAAACTGAGGGCCAACTTGGTGTAGTGGTTAAGGCCTCAAGAAACTGTGAGTTCTAGCCCCAATTTAGGCCTAAAGCCAGCTGGGTAACCTTGGTGCAATCATTTTCTCTCAGCCCCTGAGAGAAGGAAGCAATGGCAAACCACTTCTGAAATTCTTTGCCAAGAAAACTGCAAAACTTTGTCCAGGGGCTCTTCGAGAACTGGATTTGACTAACAGTCAAAAATTGTGTAAAACTAAACAAATGAGGTTTTTAAATGTACTTATATATAAATATTACTTATATGAATAATATATAAAGTGTGATGTATGCAAATGGATGCAGTAGGTCATTTCCAGGCCCTGAGGTCACCTGTGCTGAGAAGACAGTCATTTCCACAGCTATGCTCTTTGGCATATTCACCCATCCTGCTTTCCCACCACAATATCATCTGCATCTTCTCTCCCCTTTTTATAAACCAATAATTTAGTGCCCTTTGCTGGTTTGGTGTATTCTCAGTGCTGTTAACTCTGAGGGGTCAGGACTGGTTACACCCTGAGATGAGTGTTGATTGATTTGTTTCGGCATCATCAGGTAGCTGGAAGGAAAAGGGGCAGGAATGAATGTTAAGAAGTTAAGAGGCCACGTCTGCCCTGCATCACTCCATTTCATCTGTGAGGAGAAACCAAAGGGATATTAGCATGGAGGGAGGGGGATACACCCTGAATGATTTATCCCTCCCACATGGACCCAAGCCCCAGTGGAGAGTGGGTAAGGTATGAAGCAAGGGAGAGCCAACCTCTCCACACCCCCCCAAATAACAGAACAGAAAAGGAGAGGGTGTATCAGTTGCTGACCCAGGGAGGAAGGACATCCCAAGCTGGCAATTCAGTAGCTCTTATCAGTCTTGCCAGGTGAGACTTACTAAGCTTGATCAGGATCCGTGATACAAAGAGAAATAGATTTAAGTCAAGCCCTGTGAAGCTACTCTGAAATAAAAAAGTTTCTTCCTTAATCGACTGCCACAACATTACAGGATCCAGTTTTAATTCAGATTCCTCAGCAAGTCCTAGTGTTGAGAAACTAGTTCAGGGAGTGGCAGTTATACCACAGCCACCTCCGCAACTATTCAATAGGAATGAAAAAAAGATGGGTTCCAGGAGACAGGGGCAGCTTGTAATAAAGAAAACTGTCCTATTTCCAGTTTTCATAATTATTTTACAAGCCAGAAAATCAAACTTTTCTTAAGCTCAATTGATTACATACTTGTGTTTTTATTTTTTAAATCATGCATCTTTTTTGAGAAAAATAATTGAATTATCTTAATTTTTTAAGGGATGTCTACCTTGATTTCCTCTTTTTCCAAGAAAGAGAACAGCTGTCAAGTTTTACCTTAAATATCTTAGTCTGGATGATGGTACAAGTGCATACATGGCCACATTCAAAAAATATGTGTAGACATACTTATAAGGCCATTGATATATCATTCACACCATGTGGCCTCTCATACAGACACTCAAAACCGAAATGTACATATATACCCAAATGGCCATACACCCAGTTGAGCTGAGCAGCATTCAAAGCATGTGTGTGTGTATGCAAAAACTACAACCTCAGTGCTTGAGGACAGCCATGTGGCAGAATCATTTCCCACTTGCCTCTCCTCTGTACCCTTCGTCCTGCTGCCATGGCTACATTCAAAACAGGTTCCCACCTCCCACCACCCAGATGATTTAGCTCTAATACAAAGCACACAAAACCACCTCCAAGCACACACCAAAACATTGAGACATGCATGTGTGTACATACAGAGAATCATGTGCATGCACGCCAACATGGAGAAAGCCATATTGGCATATAGTCCATGTATACACGGATATATATATATATATATATATATATATATATATATATATATATGCAGATGCATATATATATGCAGATGCATATGAAGCATGAATATGTATGTATGTATATCCATATGTCTATATAGATATAGATAAGATAGAGTGTGGGTATATCTTTTTGATGGACACTCACATAAGGGTTAGCCAAATGCTATAGAGCCATACGTATGTACAAAAACAAATCTACAACAATCAGAAACATACAGTGCATGTTAGGAGAATGTATTTCAAACCCCTGTACCTTCCATATGCAATCATGGTTGGTCCTATATGCGATGAATTATTTTTTAAAAATTTGGCTTCATGGGAGCTGGACTGAAATATGATTCTGGAAAAGACCAATGCTAGGCAATATTTAGCTCTAAATTCTCAAAGGTGATGGAGGAATCAGGTAATAATATAAAAAGGAACTGGTATTCAATCTTCATCCAAATATTATCCCCCAAATTTAAACGAGACCTCTGGGCCCGGTCATGTACTTGGCACCCAAGGATACAAACTACTGGATGGCAAGAAAAAGTGGAGAAATGAAAACAGTGATAATCCAACACTAGGTGAGTTGACAATGGAACAGTTAGATCCCTCTTGCCCAGCTTTCCAGAAGTAATGCATTAGATTCAATCCCATTCTTAGAACTTGGGAATTGCGTGAGCTGTATTATTCTTTTAGCCATTGAAATCCCCTGGCACAAGAGGCAGTATAATCAAGACTTGTTTCTTGTTTCAGTGCTAAGTAGTATTTTTCCTAAGTAGATCCCCTGCTCTGTGCCAGTAGATGGGTGTGCCAGCCTGTGGAATCTCTCCTTCCTGGGTCAGGTGGGGATCTCATTTGGATCAAGAGCAGAAACAAGATGATGCATTATAATACAATGTGAAATGAACTCACTGTAGGGGACACAGTCATATTGGACCTCCAAGTACTTGTAGGTGCCAGGGCAAGGGTCCGGAAAAGCATCTGAGCCAGCCACCACTACACACTGTGTCCGATTATTGCACCTGAAAGAGAAAGGAAAATGAGGAAATATTATTAAGGCAGAGACATAATGCAGTTCTAAGGGGAGCCACTAGATGGAACTGAGTGATACTTTTAATTGCAGTTGCTTTCCAGAACTTTCAAAAAAACAAAAAATAAAAAGCACTGTTATTCAAAGCTTCAGATGCATCACAAATAAAACAAAATATGTCTATCCTAATGTACACATAGGGACTCCTCCACTCAACCCACAACAGAACTGGTCCGCTGAAAACTTGTCAGAAATCAGAAAATATTCTTCCTTGAAACAAGGGAAGATTATCGACCAACTACTGTAGTGGCTGGGTACAGATCTCAACATAGAACATCTCAAGCATATTCAAATAAAATTCAAATATTGAAGTTTTCTATTTAATGCTTATCCAGAAATCTATACATACACATTAATGCTTGAGCTATATTTCTTTCCAGTCAAGATCAAACATGTATTTGTACAAGTCCTGAAAAAGATGCATAACTCCTGTATAGCACTATTGTTCAGACATGGACATTGTCTGATAGGGGCAACATACAATTCAGATAGTTCCTCCCCTGATGTTGGTTAATAGGTCCACCCAGCCCAATATAAGAAATGTACTATGAAAAAATCAAACTTACTACATCTTAAAAACAAGCACAAAATGGGGAAAAGTGGGGAAGGGGGAATATGGATGAGCAAATTTGATCTGGTACATTTGGGGATCAGATAATAATGAACATTATTATCTAATCCCCAAATGTAACCAGCCAAAATTTAAAACCTGTATATGTTTTTTTTTTTAAAAAAAGCATTCCCCAATCTATCCTTCCAGATATAATCTGACATTTCAAGGAAGCAGTCTCCTCACAGCCTGTTGCTAAATAATTCGGATCTTAGCAGAATGGAGGTCCAGAAGGAGAACTAAGAATCATGGGCTCCTTATTTCCAACTTCGTTAGCTTCTGCCACCTGCTTTCCTCAAAAGGCTGATGCAACAGGCAAGAGAGGTTGGAGGGGGACTCCCAGGGGCTGTCGGCTGCCAGAGCAACTGGAGCCGGTATCAGCTTAGGCCTCCTGAGACCAAACAGGCACCACCTGCTTTCACAGAATCTCAGTTTACCTGTAAAATAAGTTGGACAAGCAGTGCTTCCAGGCCTACCCAGCCCCATCAGTCAGTATCTGATCAGTATCTGGTCAGGTGGTTATATCATTCTATTTGGAAAATCCACATATTATGTCCCTCATCTCTGAATGCTTCAAAGGACCAAAATGTGAGATTTGAGGAATGCAGAAAGATGACAATACATCTAACTGCAAGCTTAGGAGATAGGTCAAGATTTAAAAAAAAAAAAAAACTTGTGAGGAAAGAAGAATTAAACTCGGTAATAAAATTGTTACTGGTGATAGTTGAGTCAAAATTAAGCAATATAATTTTTTTCTTGAATCTATAATGAGGTGCACATCTGTTTCTCACCAAGAACTCTGCAAGAATTGGGAAGCTCTTTCTCTGAGAAAGTGTTCTTTAGGCAGAGGAAATCTTGTACATAGAAAAAAAAATTTTACACCCACACACCCACACACCCACCAAGCTAAAAACTGGCTATTCAAAGAAAGTTTTTTGATTGTATATAATGTTGTGAACTGCAGCTTCTCACATGGCTTCTTTCAGCATTAGAATTCTAACAAAAACAACAGTTTTAAAGAGAAAAACAAATTAGCTTGCTTAGGAAAACTTTCAGACAAGGCCTAGAGGCATCAGAATACAAGTATCTTGAAAATAGTTTCTATTGTTTGCTAACCCTTTGAGCTTTGCAATTGCTGACAGTTATACTTTGAATTATCCCATTTCTTCATATAGTAAGCCATTTCAAGATTGTCTAATGGGAAAAACAACATGAGTATGCTCTTAATAGCAAAAAGGGAAGTGGAATTGAAAAGGCTGGAGCACTATCTGGGAAGTGAATCCTACTGTGTCAATGGAGACCAGATCTACTGTCCATAAACCATGAGAAAGAACAGAACTAGAATTATTAGAGAATAATAGTGGGAAAAGACAAAGGAAGCCAAGAGCAAAGTTCACACATTATAACTGGGTGGAAAAATGCATGCCACAGGAGTTAAAATGCAGGAACAGAGCAAATAATTCTATTTTTAGTTGTTATTGTTGTTTTTGCCTCCTTGAAGTCAGTGTTGACTCTTGGGGTGATTCCCTGGAGAAATTTTCTTGGCAAGATTCCAGAAATGGTTTGCCATTTCCTCTTTCCTAAGGCCGAGAGAGTGATTGGACCGAGAACATGCTGAAGATGGAAATAGAAGTCACAGTCTCCTGGTTTTGTAGTCTGGTATCTTGACCCCCACACCAAACTGGCTCTCTGTTTTTTGTCAGAGGTTTTTAGAGTTTTTATTGTTTTGTTGGCTATGTTGGGTTAGAAGTACTTTATGTTTCTCAAACCATACAGTGTAAGGATTGGGATGTACCATGGAGATCCCCTAGCCTAGTCCAAGTTCCTGTCCAGTGCAGGAATGCACTGCCACAACATCTCCAACAGATGGCCACCCAGTCTCTCTTTAAGTAATTCCAATGGAGGAGGGTCCCAAGACCGTCAGATATCCTGTTGAACAACTTTTCCCATTTTGAAGTCCTTTCTTACAGTCAGTCAATACCTACATTGTTGTAATGTAAATAATTTTTGTCCTATCTTCTGAAATACTCTAAACAATTCTGCCCAGACTTCTACATGACAGTCCTTCAGATAATTAAAAGACAGTTATCATGTTTCCCTGCAGTCTTGCCTCCAAATTAAGCATATTGCCTAATGTTCCTTCTATAATTTCTCTTCCAGACACCTCATCATTTTGGATGCCTCTCCTTTGAACATACTTTAATTTGTCAGTGCCCTTCCTAAATTGCAGCACCCAGAACTGGACACAATATTCTAGATGTTGTCTGAATTTACCGTATGTAGGATAGAGATGAATGATTACTTTTCTTGGCTTCTTTCATTCCTATACTCATGCCTTTCATTTTTCTTACTCCAATGAAACACTACATTTGTCCCTGTTGAAATATATCTTGCTGATTTCTTCTCCAACCTGTCAAGAGCCTTCTGATTTGATACCATCTTTTAAAGTGTTTGTTGTTCCTGTGTCTTTGGGTGATCCAAATTTATTACAAATTTCTCCTCCAAGTCACTTACAAATAAGTCGAAGGGTATAGAGCCTAAGAGAGAGCTTCACAATATGCTGCTCCACACATTCTCCTAGATTGAACACAAGACTATGCTCATTGGGTGTGATTGTTCAATCAATCTATATCTAGCTCATGGCAATACAATCTGGTCTATATTAAAAATCTGCTTAAAAAACTGTTCCATATTTTTTCCCACCCCCTCCAACCAGTGTGTAATTATTTGGATCTTCTCCCCCACCCCCCTCAATCATTAAACTTGTAACCAGCTGTATTTGAGGATTCTTGGTGCTTGATAATAATAATGTTACAAAAATGTCCATATAATACAAATAAGTTATTCATTAATAAATAACAATATTCCAACCAATCAAAGCCCAAAGCGAGTAAAAATAATAAAGCAAACTAAATGACACCTACTCAGGCTACAAAAGCTCTTTGGAAGAGTTTCATTTTCAGCATTTTTCAAGAACACAACAAGAGGGACAGCCAGATCTTAATTGGGACGGTGTTTTTGTTCCAAAAAAATTGGCCTTCCATGCTTCAGTCCCCCTCATGGAAATGGGGCACTACCAACAGTTTTTCCTGAACAAATGAGTTGGTCAGTTCAATTCAGGCTGGAGAATGAAGTCTTGGAGGTATCTAAGTGTCAAATCATATAGGAATTTATAAGTCTGAACCAACCACTTCAGCTGTACCCAGAAGCCTTTTAGAAATTAATGCAGGGCCTTGTAAAATATTCCTGATGATGTGTGCCACTAACAAGCAAGAGGCTGCAGTTTGAACCAATTATAGCTTCTAGATGCTCTTAAATGCTGACCCATGTAGAGTTCACTGCAGGTGATGAAGGCATGAATTACAATAGCGAGGAACAACATTTGTCCTCTTCCAATCCTCTGGCTGTACACCTGTCCTCGATGATTTTTCAAAGATCACAAAAAGGCATCCTGAAATGAAACCCCTTTAAGACTCTTGGATGAAAATCAACCATTTTTGAAGATTTCAAATATTAAATTGGCCAATCTTTTGTCACATTTTTTTTTTGCTTATGAATGACTATTCTGAAAAAAAAGCTCTCTATCTTGGAAGACAAGAGAAAAATATTGGTTCTAAAATAAATACTGCATAGGGGATGCTGATGATATAAAAGAAATGAAAAACTGCAGTATACTGAATAAAGATGTTCCCATCACTGGAAAATGGGGGGAAATGGGGGAGGCAGTGGAGGGCTTCTAGCGGTTTCACAACAGGTTTGGTGAGCGTGTGCTTCATCTGAACCCATGTGAATCTGTAGCAGGTTTCCTCATCCCTGGAGGTGGGAAATAAATATTCTGAATATCTCTGTTTCTAAAGAAACATTCCTAACTCCCAGGTCCACTAATTGGGGGAATTCAGAATTTAACCAGAATCCAGGGCAAACTGGAGACTCTTTGGATCCAAAATCTCTTCATGTTCTGAAACTCCCAATGTGAGCTCACTGACCACCAGTCAAGAATTGCTAACTTAATCCTCCCCTTAATATTGCAAAAGGCATCAGCAAGAATTGGTAAGGAATTTCCTGGGGGAAAATATTGCCCAATTATGGCCTGTTATGTAATTATGTGTGTGTGTGTATATATATATTCTTGTGTGCACCTTTGAGTCAGTCTTGACTCCTGGAAATTGTCTGGACAATTATCTGCACTTTGCATGACAATGTTTTCAGAAGTGGTTTGTCCATGTATTCTTCCTGGGGCTGAAACAGAGTGATTGACCAAACTCACCCACCTGGTTTTTATACCTAAAGCAAGACTAGAACTCATAGTCTCCTAGATCAGGGGTCTCCAACTTTGGTCATTTTAAGCCTGGTGGACTTCAACTCCCAATTCTGGGAGTTGAAGCCCACTAGGCTTAAAGTGGCCAAGGTTGGAGACCTCCGTCCTAGATTTTATCTGGATACCTTTAACCACTACTGCAAACTGGCTTTCAAACAAATTCCTATGCTTCATATATTGAGCAGATATTCCACTTAAGCACATTTAAAAGAATGAAGTATTTAAATAAAGCCATGAAAAAGACATAAAGTAAAAAAAAAAGTTGTGTTTTCAGAATTCAGTATCACTTGCCAAATTTACAATGATGGTCATGCTGTATATTTTACAACCAGATCTAAATTTCGCTTAGTTTCTGTTTAGGGAAAAGGAATGACAGATGCAGCTCACTAAATGGACACTTCATCTCTCTCACTTGCCTGAAGACAATTGGGAGCCTTATGTTTTGACCACATGTCATCTTGCTACACAATGCACTAACAATAGCAACTACATGCATCCTAATCTCTATGGCAATGGAAAAACAGTTGCTAACCATCTTCCCCATGGCACCTTTTGTATACCTAAATACTGGTGTCTTGTTTTTTTTCTCCAGACTGACCATTCCAAATTCTTTTAATCTATCCTCATGGAAGCATGTCTTCAAATACCTGTTATCATTTTTGTCATTTTCCTCTGGATATGTTCTAACCTGGTGGTTAACTAAAAAGATGCTCCTTTGGTCTTTTTAACTGCCAGAAAAAGGGAATGGGGGAAAACAAGGCATTATTGAAAGGCAAAGATAATCACCTCAGCTGCCCAAAGTTGTCAGAGCATTAGAAGGTAATTGGAGAGCATGATGGGTGACTCTTGGAGACGGATGTGTCCCATAGGAGAAATCAAATCCAGGGGGTGGGGGAAAGACCAGGGTCAAGGGGGAAATGTATGATGTGATTTAGTATCGGCTACACCCAGCCACATGCCAACATGACAATTTCTAATAAATCAATTTACTTTTTCTGATATGCGGCTAGAGATTTTTGATTTGAAGAGGGTGGATTTGTTGGAGCCCTGACACTGTAGTCCGTGAAGCCTTGAAGAAATGTTATGATTTAAACCCTGAGTTAAGCCCTGGTGGTCTGTGTCCATGATCCATGACCACAAAAGTATTTAAAGAGATTTTGTGTTGAAGAAAATGTTGAGAACCACTGTTATTCTAACCTGTCAATATTCTGGAAATGTAATGGCCAAGACTGTACACAGTACTCCATGTATGGTCTAACTAATGCAGAGCAAAAGGGAATAAGATCTTCATGCATTTGCTACTTCTAAAGCAGTCCAGAATGGCATTAATCATTTTAGTTGCCATGTCACACTGCTGGCTCATGGCTGATTGTCACTTATCACACCCAAGTCATTATCTTAAAGGCCCGGTCCCACTGGCCGATGGACGCAAAACATATGCATAAAGGACACAGCGGACGAGCAAAATTTCGGGAGTGGCTCCATCCATTGTCATCCGCTCCAAAAAATGGTGAAAATTTGCATAAACAGAACAGAAAAGAACGGACGTGGGTAGTATGTAGCGGGGATGTTAAATGGATGTTCATAGGAAGCCTAGCAGATGAAAATGGATGGAAGCGGATGACACCTCCAAAGGGGTTCCGGGGGAGAATTGCGAAGCGAATGCATAGCAGATGAAGCGGATGCATCATGTACGCCTAAAGGAAAGAAAGGGGATGCCGCGCGGATGTATATCAGATGCAAACTGTTCACTGCGCATCCTTTCTATTTCCATGCTACTAATGCTGTGTAGACGTTCCGTGTACCTTTTGTTTCCTCCCTCTTTCTGTTTTCAGCTGCAGCGGATGTGAGTTGCGAGGATGCCCAGAGGATGCGGAGAGGATACAGCGGACGTTTAACGGATGATAAACGGACATAGAACGTTTGTTGCTCGTATGTCGTGGATTTACATCGTACATTGTGGAAAGTTCATCCGTTCACAAAGTTTTGTGCAGCTCAAAACTTCTTGCATGGATGAAATCGCAGTGGACGGATGCTCGACGGATAGAGTGTATGAAACACGTATGCAATGAGTACACAATGGATGCATAGCGTTTTCCAATGGATGGCAAGCTTTTTTTTACCTCCCAATATTGTTTCGTGAATGAATTTGAAAAGTAGCCCACCAATCCTGTTGCCCAGGTAATTAATAAAAATGTTAATAGTACTGCCTTGAGACAAATCATTGCTGGTCCTGCCTGGTTACTGCTCTCTAACTTGATCTAGAGTATTAATACTGAGCGCAGTTAGCCAGTCGGTTCTAGAGCTCCCCTTATCTAGTGCCATCCAAATCCCCCTTATCAGTGAGAATGTTCTGGGGAACCTTGTCAAAAGCATTGCTGAAATTGAGATAGATTCTAAGCACACTATTTCTCATTAAAGTAGTTACCTTGTCAAACCACTTAGATGGAAAGATTTCCTGGAAAGTCTGTGAAAATCTGACCTGTATACATAATGGAATATGTGGAGACTTCAGAGAAATTTTAATGAGGAATAATAAATAGAATAGTTGATGGCTTGTATAAACTTGAATTATTTTAGGGTCAAAACAATGAATGTAGGCTGGCTGAGATTTGAATTGTTGAGCAGTTGTCATTTTCAATGCTATGAATTCCAAAGTTTTCTTTGTAATTTATTCTGTTTGATGTGACCCACTCACCCACCCTTTTCTGCTCATTTACTCCAAAACATATGCACGTTCTGTCTTTTGTCATCCTCTCCTGGACAAAGTGGGCTCTGGTATCTATAATGAAACAGATTTTCAAATGTCTTCAGTAAGCTGAAGGTTGTAAGTGGATTTCCTTTTAATTTCATGCAGGGTTCATTATGTGAAATCTAGTTGCAGAAAAACCTTGGTAAACTGAACCAAATAATACTAATACATGACCATAGCTATACTAGATGATGATGAAGAAGAAAAAGATGATGATAGTATTAAATTCCACCTTTACTTTCGAGTGATCAGGAGGAATATAGGATATTCCTTGCTCATCCTTACAGTAAAGAACAGATTCCTTGCATTTTGCTTCAGAGAGTCATCTTGAATTCCAGTATAGTGTGAGAGGTAACAATAATATATGTGCCAAAATTTTATCATTGTGCATCAGTATAATTATACTCCTCGCTATTATTTTTAAGACATTCAATTGCAAAACTGATCAGATTTTGCTTATTTGCAACTTCTCCATCTCTACAATATCATTTTTTGGACTTACTCGCATAACAGAGAGAAAGATTATGGAAGAAGGATTGCTCCATAATATTTCCTGTATACTCATAAAGCCATTTACCTTTGGGACATGATTTTGAAGGCGTCCGGCAGGTAGCACTGGACATTCTCCATCTGGAAGGGGTCAGCATCACAGATCTTGTCATCTGTGCGACCATAGTTCGCATTCTCCACCATGATGACATCACTGCCTGGGCAACGCAGCTCAATAGGATAGCCCTCGCATGCCAGTTCCCGCCGAACCAGGCCAAAAGGTAAGCCAGCTCGGCTTAGCCCCGCTGGAAAAGAAAAATGAGAGAGAAAGGAAACAAGTTAGTATGCAACTCAATCCTGAAATTTGATTCCATCTCCTGATTGCTGGCTGTAATTTTCTTCCCTGTTTAATGAGACCAAAGCCTGAAAAACCTACGGTTATTTTCCATACTGTGGCTACAAAGAACAGGAGATACATAAACCAGAATTTTATTTTTCTCTTATAGTTTCTCTTATATTTTGTTTGTGACCTGCAACATCTTTCTCCACATCTTTTGTTTTCAGTTTCAGTCCTTGATGGGAATTGTAGGGGTCTGGAATCCTTTATACCTCCACTGTGGCACATCTGTGGAGGTCTTAAATGTGAAGCTATGTGTGTCCTGGCACCACCCAAGAAGTAAAAAGAAAAACCACTGGCTCCTATTTGTTGGGCTGAGTTGCATATTCAATCTAAACTTTACAGATTCAGGCAGGTATGTCTTTAAAAACCCAGACATGTTTTTCATAAAGCTCTTGGCTTCCCACACCACCCACTTTAGAGACAGCAGCTGAAAAGGGTCTGAGAAAATTATTTACAATCCTTTTGAATCCTGCAAGGTTTTCTGAGACTGAAGAGGTGGAGGTGAGAAGTAAACAAGACGAAAAACCATTTGAAGGCCAAACATGTCATTAGGAAAGTTTCCAGAAAGATTGTACTAGATGTATCTGTTGTTGTTTTTTTTAAAGGGGATGGGAAAAGATAACAATGGACACAGAGCTTGAAGTCCACTTTTGCAGAATTCTGTCACCATCTCTATAAGCCAGAGAGACAATGACACCAAGCATCTATCACAACAGATCTTTGGAACTAGTTTCTAGTCATCAGACAATTGTGGTTAAATATTTATTTTAGAAATCTTTCTATATGAGGTTAAAAAGTCATGGAGAAGAGGGTGTCCTAGGCCCAGCTCAGAGGTGGTATTCAGCAGGTTCTGACCAGTTCTGGAGAACCGGTAGTAGAAATTTTGAGTAATTCAGAGAACCGGCAAATACCACCTCTGACTGGAGATTTTACAATATCCTTTCCCTGCCATGCCCACCAAGCCATACCTACAGAACCGGTAGTAAAAAAATTTGAATCCCACCATTGGCCCAGCTATTCCTGGGAATGCTATAGGCAAAAGTTCACTGACACACAATTTGACAATTTTCTTCCTCACTCAGATTCATCCTTCCTGTGCTTTGGAATATCTATCCACCTTCAGAGACTACCTTTATCCCAAAGATTTCTCCATTGTAAATTTGCTGTAACTGCATACTTATGTCATGTGATGTTCCAGTTACAATGAAAGCTGTCTCAAAAAGGAGATGCCTAGTGCACAGATGATCAACAGGTCACCTCTCTGCATTATAGTTCTTGTCCTCCAAATGATAAAGTAGAAGGATGAGGCAGTGTGGCTTCTTACCTAGCAGGTACTGCTCTCATTTTGTGGTCAGAATTGCTGAAAGGTAAGATGCAGCAGCCCTATAGTATGCGTTCAATTAATCAATCAGAACAGAACTTGAATGGACCTTGGAGGTCTTTTAATGATCTAATCCAACCCCCTGCCCATTTCAGACTGGTGGATGTCCAGTTCTTAAAAATCTCCAGCGATGAAGCATCCACAAGTTCTGAGAGGTTAATTCCACTGGTTAATTGTTCTCACTGTTAGGAAGTTTCTCCTTAATTCCAGGTTGCTTCTCTCCTTTAGTAATTTCCCTGTTTTTTGTCTTGCCTTTTGGTACTTTGGAAAATAAGCTGACCCCCTCCTCTTTTGGCAGCCCCTCAAATACTGGAATACTGCTAGTCCTTCTTTTTCTCTTCATATGTTTTTTTTATCACCAGGCCCTTAATAATCTTAGTTGCTCTTCTTTGCATTTTTTCAAAAGTCTCAACATCTTTTTTGTAACATGGTGACCAAAACTGGATGCAGTATTCTAGGTATGGTCTTACCAAGGATTTCTAAATCTAATACTTCACCTGATTTTGATTCTATGCCTCTGTTTATACAACCAAGGATTGTATTAGCTTTTTCACAATCCCTTCAAGGGATGACTAACAAAGACAAGAGCTTGACAAAATGGTAGGATAGCAATGAAACACTTGTATGATCTAGAACACTTTTGTATGTGAACTGATGATTACATTCCACAGCATCATCCAGAATGAAATGTCCCAGTTGTTCAGAGCTCTATTTGCTTTGGCCTATTTTCTTTCCAGCTGCTTTAGCCATCACATTCAGCCTCACATTGGTTAACAAGTCCATTCTCTCTCTTCTTGTCTCCCAATGAGAGAGGAGAAAGGTGTTAGTGCATCACCAGGTAAAAATAGCAGGAAAATCTTAGCAGTGGTGCCCCATCTGGCAGAATATCTGCATGTCTTTTGGACTTCTTATTTCTTCCTTGCTGGTTGTTCTAATCAGCCAAGAGGTTCCTGCATTCGACTGCAAGGGCAATTGTCAAAGCTTCTAATGGGAAGCACACATTAGTGGCACTCAGGACTTCAAAGGGAAGATAAGAGAGGGGGCTAGAAAGCAAGCATGTCATAGATGCTCTTTGTGTAATTTTTCCTTCCCCCTTGCTGGGTTAATGGAAGAGCCCTGTGGAGGCAGTCTGTAATTAAACCATTAGCTGAGTAACTAACTAGTACAGCCTGGCGCTGGTGTTTGAGATGTGGGGAGAGCCCAGCAGACAAGGTCAGAGCTGAAAAAAAAAAACAGGTCAACTAAGAATAGCAATACCAGTGGAGGAAAGTAAATGAAGAAGGGATGAAAGAGCTGGGTTCCAGTAGAAAAGGAGATGTCAAAGCCATGGATTTTCACACTGGTAGCCTAGGGAAAAGTTCGCTTCAATAAAGATCATCGCCTCCGAACAGCATCTTAATGTGTTTGCAACTGCAAGGACTATGGCACCGATTTGGTTTCAATGCAGAGATGCCTAATTGTGGATATCAGAATTGCTCCCAAATATTTGGCAGCCTGAAATGAAGAACTGGATCCTTTCCATCAACAGTCTACCCAACAGAGGCTGGCTTGTAGGTTCAACACAGCCAATAGAACAATGACCGCTGCTCTGCTGCAATGGAGAATAACAGGTTAGTTTAAAGGGATGGTATACTTACGTCTGTTTTCCAGCAATTCACACTCCCTCCCTCCACCTCGCCTCCATCAGTCCTGGTAGGTGTGATCAGAACTTTTGCTAAATACTTCATGAGCAACATCATATGGTAGAGAAACCTTTGTTTCCACCTCTTCATTTCATTAGCTGTCTTTACTACAGCTTTTTTGCTACATAGCTGTGATTTTGAATAGAAAGATGATCATAGAGTTGGGTACTGTTGCTAGCTCAAAACCCCAAATATCTGTGTCAGAAGCTTTAAAGGCTCCAGCAGTGTGTGACAATAGTCTGCAGCGACAATGCCAGCCCTTCTTTGGTCTAATTTCCTTTCCTTTCCTTTCGGCCTGGCTGGACTATGGTTTCACTTCTCCATAGCAAGAATGAAGGATAGCTAAAATGACAATTATGAACAAATATGAAACGTCTCTAAGTGGCAGATTAGGACTTATTTGTTCTTCACATAGGCTGACTCTTCCAAGGTTTGTAGTCCTAAAGAATTAATTTTCACCTCCAAACCTGAACCTGGCAATCCTAAAGGTGGTGTGCAAAGATGAGTATATTTTTAGTAACTGCTGTCCAAAGCTGGTAATCTCCCTCTTTACTCTTACTCCTTCTCACCATTTCTAGCCTTGTCTTCTTTCCCCTTCATGACAAGATGATCCCCTAACCAGATAGATGACGACATCTATCTGATTAAACTACAAGAGAGTGCATTTCCATTCCAGAATACCTATGCATGCTTAACTCTCACTGTGGACACATAAGAAAAGATATATCAAGAATAAGAATTGGGCAGAAAGGTAGAACTGGACAGGAAGATGGTCAAGAAGATTTAATTGACAAGAATTGACTTGGATTTAATTGACAAGAATTGACATCACAGAATGCAGAGACCTCATGCTCAAGAAATCATCCACACCCTTGTTGTGTTTATGACTTGCTGATTTTCAGATGATGGATAACAGAAATCCTGGACATTCAGGATTATGTGTTTAGTCAGAAAAATGGGGGAATAATCTGGATTTTTTTTGTGTCTGTGTGTGAGAAAGAGTCCTCTACTGTCCTCCAAGGTGCCAATTATGTTTCTGTCCACTATTGTTTTATGTGGAACACAGATGGCCATTAGCCTTTTTTATTCAGGTCTCAAGATCAGTCATGCAGATTGTGAGCCAAGCATTATTGCACATCTGGATTTTTTTTAGAGACACACAGACTCACTCACACACACAAAGGCAAGGTCACTATTGGCTTTTCACATCTCCCAAGTGCCAGGCTGGTGTCAAAAGGCTGTAAGAAATGAAGAACCAAAAACAGTCATTGCTATAGAACCATGCTGAAGTGAAAAGCAGAGAACAGAAAGGTCCTGATGTGGGACAGCTTGGAAGATTCATGGTGAAATCTCTTCCACTTTTTTAGAAAAGTAGAATGCTCATCTCTCACAACAAACTAGATAAGATAGAAATCTCATTAGTACCGTCTGCTTTCTTGCAACATTACACAGGATATATGTTTGTGGTTACATATTTGTGTACAGTATAGTAATTACACACTGCCTACATGTCCATTTCTTTTTTTATTTTTTACATATCTCTTCAAGTGAGCAACATGATTCCAGGTTACAACATTTATACATAGTCATAATTACATTTCCAACTTTCTTATCTAATTTCATAGTAAATCATTATCTGTTCCACTGATCTTTAAATAAGTTCTTACTTCATATTTCAATTCATTAATTCAATATCAAAAACATTTCATCCTCCCATATATTTTCCACTCTTTATCCCCTATTATTTCCATTTTCAGCTTACCCCTATTTTATTTTACATTATTTATTATTATCTTCATTAACTTTCTCAAATCTGATATATAATAAACAAACAAAAAAGGGTAAAAATAAAATAAAACTAATAAATTCAGGATCCACATGGTATATCCCCCAGTCTACAATAAATCTTGTATTTATTCCAGAGATATTTATATAACCATTTCATATTTTTTCTTTGTTTCCACTTAGCCAAAGTTTACCGATGAAATTTTATTAAATTTTCATTCCCCTCCTTCTTAATCATAATATAATACTCTCATTAAAAATACTTTACTTTCCAATATAATCCTTTCTGGTTTACCATATTGTCTATTTTCTCATAACCTTTATATAATCAGTTATATTTTTTATTTCATGTCTAATATGTAATCCAGAAAGAGAAAAAAAGAGAAAATTAAATTCCCTTATCTCTAAATCTCTCGGCCTTATAGTTTCTTATAATTTTGATCAACTTTCCCTTTTCTTAGTTTTTCTGGTCTTTCCTCCTAACTCCTCTTTTTTCCACTAGTATTGTTTTTATTTTCATCTGCCAATCATTTATTTTCCCCCCACCCTTTCCTGTTCTCTCTTTTGGAATTTCTTCTTGTATAGCTTCTTCTTCTTTTGTTTAATCTTGGGAGTATTTTTCCTTTTATTTATTACATCTATCATCAATGTCTTAATTTTGATTCTTTTCATGTCTTTTTGCAATGTCCCTCATTCTTTATGCTTTTCTAAGCTGCTTTTCTCTTCCTTTAACTCCTCCTCCTACATGTCCATTTCAAAGTGATGGTTATTATCTTCAAAGTTCTCCACAGCTAGGAGCATGCTTCCCCCAAAGGTATGCTAGAGGCCAGCTGTGACATTTTGCAAGGCTGCAAAAACTGCCTTTTCAGCATAATTTTGATCACATTTTCTTCTTATTTCTTTTATGCATATGAAGTATTTTTTAATTTGGTTTGTGACTTTCTGCTCCCCCCTCCTATTGTTTCAATTGTCTTTAGCTTTGTTTTATTGTCTAGCAGGCTTAAGACTTGTACATTCTTAAGACATCCATTTTTGCAACTCAAACAAAAAGAAAGTTGTGGCACTACCCATTCTGAAAGATTTCTTTTAAAATTAAGGTTTTACCTATGGTCTGTTGAACTAATTAAAGTAAACTTGTTCAGACACCACACTGAGTTACATGTTACATTTTGATAGGTTCACATCTCTTGCTAAGTCAGTGCCAAAGTAATTTGTTTCTGATAGCAAGAGGAATACAAAAGAACTTTTATTTTAATCTAGTTATAGTTTTATATCCTAAGCAAAGATCCTGACTTAAAACACAGACCTTTAAGCCCATGGTTTAAAACTGATTAAGGTTTGTTTCCAAAAAGATTTCCTGTTTTAAACTAAGTTTTCCAGGTTTATTTCTCATTTAAATTATTTCACACACAGGCTTAAGAAAACTCAGAGAGTTTGAAAACTCGCATAATAATCTGCCTTTGGCATTCAAATCTTTTCACAAAAGATTTGATTACATATGATTCTGATGAGTATTTCTTCAGTTTTGTTTATTCTTTCATTAAGTTTTCAATATTTGAAAGACTCAGGGTAGGAAACAATTATCAATTCACAGTCAAAGTATCTGACTATGATACTAAAACAAACAGCTAGAATAGACATCAGAAAGGCTTTAACAAATTGTATGTACTCAGTATTATAATGACAAAACCTATTTTAAAGCAGTTTTCTCCATATTTTTTCAGAATCCAAATTGTCAAGTTAAAAGCACACAGGTGCAAATGGGAAACTGAGATTACCTCTAATTCTTAATTTAGGCATACAAACTGACACTACCAATCAAATCCGGCTGATTTCATATCACCCCAAGTGGGTGATATGAAATAAGATTTTGGACAGAAACCATATGGCTAAGGCGTCAACATTTCCATCACCTTAATTTCTTGACTATGTTCACAGTTCACAACAGTTAAAGTGAAAATTACACGAATTTGCATAATTCAAATAGCTCATCATGGGATTCAGTAAAGATCATTTTGTAGGATTTTTGTTAAAAAATCTATAGGGAATATCAAAACTTGTAGCACTTAAAAGATATTTGATAGGCCAGTATATATGTGTGTAAGAAGCATCGGTGGTTAAGTATATTAGCCAAAATATATTATCAAAGTGGACAAATGCTCAAATGAGTCAAGATACTTGGTTCTAAATGCAGCTGGCTTTTAGTGGTTCCAATAAGTAGTACTCAGTTACCTATCTTCCTTTTATTCAAAATCTGAAAACCCAAAGCATTAGAACCAACATGGTAGGCAATTTTATATGGATTCTGAGCATTACATATTAGGAAACAAATCTGTTCTCTTTCCTCTTGGCCTTCTCAAATATGGTAGATCTTCAAGGGTATGTTCTTCTAGACCAATAGAGTCACCCAGTACTCTCAGGCTGAGGATGCCCATTCTTCATCTTGGCAGGAATCCTGAGACTTCTAATCAACTCTATTCTCACTAGTGAAAGTCACCCAGTCTAAAAGATTGAAATATGACACAGATGGTGGTTTGTGGATCAATTTTTTAAAAGAATAAAAATAAAATATCTTCTGCCATTCCTCCCCCTCCAGGAAGGATTCCAAAATGCTGGATGTTGGATTCCAAAAGCAGGAAATATTTAATATTATACAAAATTGAATGTGCAAATGCCATACAATCACTGATGAACATTCTCCTCCCCAATTAATGTAAGCAGGACTATGTACAAATAATGAAAGGAAATCATGCGTTATTTTAAAGAGTACCCATCACATCCTCATCCATTTCCCCCCTTTTCTTTTAAACCAAGCTGGTAACTTTCAATGCATTTTTTCCTGCATTCTAGTCCCTTTTCAGAAACCTTTTAGGACATCTATGGGGATGTAAAAGATGTGAAGTCTATGGGACAAATCAAAGCTGAAGAAGACAAGAAGCAATGGATAGAAACTAATCAAGGAGAGAACCAATTTGAAGGAAGGAGAAATTTCTGAACAGAACATTAATCAGTGGAATGAGTTGCCTCTAACACTGGAGGTTTTTAAGAAGAGATTGGACATCCATTTGTCTGAAATGTTTTAGGGTTTGTTTCCTGTTTGAACAAGAGGTTGGACTAGAAGTCTCCAAGGTCCCTTCAAATTCTGTTGTTCTGTTATTCTAGTAACCAGGATTCCTGTTCTTAATCCATTGAGTGTATATCACATGTATGAGCAACATAAGAGGGTATTTTGAAAAGCAATTACTACTTAGCTAATACATGAAATATATTAATAAACTGCATATTAGAACAATCAATCTCTTTTTTTTCAACTTTATCCCTTCTGGGATCTTTAGATGTACTGTATTGGACTACAACTTCAGTCATCCACACCAGAATGACTATCACATCTGGAGAGTGTCTTGAGAAAGCTGCTCTAACCATAATGTGGGGAAAATATATATGAGAGGATGAACTAGAAGCATTTGTTGAGCTTTCATTAGCCAAGATGAGAAGAAACATGACAGGAAGACTCAACAAGCTTAAAAACAGAAGATCGACATCAACTGAGGAAAAAGGTTGGTCATTTTTCTCCCTATCTGCCCTGTGTTCTTTTCAATTGTCTTAAAAAGGCTTTGGTTGGAAACCCACTGCTAGACAAGGTTTCCTTCTTAATGTTCACTTTTCCTGTACTTGTTACAAGTAAGGGATGCCTACCAGAAAAAAATGATAGCAGTCACAGTAGTTGCTAGAAGTGTTCAAAAACCTTCCAAGTGCACAAATTCAGTATGAGCACCAAAACGGCCTGCTGATTTCGCAGAAAACTGTGTCACTCCACAATGTACACATCTACCATCTATTACTAGAACTGAGTCTCCCAAAAGCAGCTTCGGGTTATTTGCTTACAAGGTTTACAATATTAACATGCTCATTCCTTTTGCTGCTCATGTTTTCTCACCCCCAGGGCCTTAGAACTAGAATTCAGCAACTGTCCAAAGAGCACTGCCATAGTACCAGGATCTCCTTTGCATTACTAAAGCCTCTTATTAGTTAGGAAGAAAAAGTTATATTAAATACAATTTGATCAGGTACCTCTATATAGGAGACAAAGAGACAAGAGATTTCAATTGTAAACACTGTGTATTTCTAAATAAAGCAGTCCTGCTTTTTGTACTTAATTGGAAAATATTTTGACATTGTCAAGGAAAGTGGATAAACACTATTCTAAAATTCTTTTTACTGTTTATTGTGAAAGGAAAATAAAAGGTTTTATTTCAGAAGTTGCAATAGAATTCACATTTTTCATTTTGACTAGAAAAGAAAGGGTTGTTCTTCCTCAGCTTTTTTTAGTGTCGAGTGGTGCAGGCTCATGAATTAATTCATTGCAAGGCCTGTCCTGTTTTGGAAGCTGCTCTCCTTCCTGAGGGCTGTCAATCCTATGCTTCCCTTACCTTGTGTGGCTGAGGTGACAAGGACAGTGGTGATGCACAGACTCCAAAGGGCATGGATGAGCTGGGCCATTCTGCAGTGAATGCTGGAGTTGTCAGCGACCAGGAGCCACTCTGTTCATCCCCAAGGAGGGTAAATCACAGCAGGCCTGGTGGAGAAAGAGGAGAAGACTTGAGTCAGGAATTAGCACAGGAGTGAGTTATTACTTGCTGTCCTTAATCTGCCTCCAATAGAAAACACACTAACATTTTTCATGCTCTAAAAGATACACCTTGTGGTCCTTAAAACCTCTCCATTCCTTGGCCCTTCGGATTGACATATCTATCTCTTCTCAGAAAAATTAGAAGCCTTTTATGAAACCCTGTCTATTCTTTCTAGAAGAGGATATTTGAAGAATCAAAACACTGAACTGGAATTTCTGTTTTTATCCAAAGGACATGTACCCCAAAAGAGTAGATTTTTTCCCCTCAAGAATACTTTCATCAGAACCTATTGTGCAATAACATGAAACCAATATCTCCAGACAAGAAGTAGCTGGAATCCACAAGGATTCGTTTCTGACCATGGCTAGAAAGTGTTAAAAACATTTGAAGCAGATTCTCCTTATATCTCTCTGTTTTTCCAAAAGAGAACTTGTTTCTCTACAGGGGGTTTTCACCCACTTCCTCATTCACATATGTCAAAACTTAAGACATTCCTGCAAAAAATCTTCAACAAAACACAGCTATTTATACTCCCATTTAACTTCAAAAACCACAGCCACATAAATGTATCCTCCATTGAATGCCTCCAAATCAAATGTTTACCAAAGACTGATGTCAGGTAGAGATGCATTTCTTCTGGGTTCTTAAAACAAAGGAACAGTGGCAACCTTTCTAATACTTGAAAGCTAAGGGAACTTTACTGCAGTGGTTTTAATTTAAAAAAAAAATGATATTAAGAATGTGTAAAAGAAAAAAGGAACAGTAGAGAAAAATTCAGAAAGTTAAAACAAGGAGTTAATAAACGAAATGCATAAGAGTCATAAACAAGATTAGAATTTTCAATATTTTGTTAATTGGATTCATGTAATTCATGAAAATATATCATTTTAAAAACTACAGATGGTTCTTAAAATCCAAGTAATACATAAATATTGTCACTATAGTAAGCAAAGTATACATATCTTAAAATAAGATTAGAAGTTACTAATAAGTTCTACCAAGTTTTTGAATATTTATTTTAATTTAATAGATTCTTTAAAGTCAGAATATTAAGTCTTTATATTAAGGGAAACTCAAATTTTGGATAGGATACATATATAGAAGTATAACTGAGTTAAATTCTGTCAGATTTATTTTTAAGATACAGATTTATATTGGACATTACGAGATATTCTATCAGAAAGTAAACCATATTTCTATCTTTCATCTCTCGTAAATAAAAACAACAACATCCAGAACACTTTTCAGAGTTTCCCTGTCTGCTAAGAAATTTTTGTATCTGAGACATGGAAGCAGTTGTGCATTGTGAAGAGGCTGGAGGCACAAGAGAGCATCAATCTAGTGTATCCATGACATGTGCCAGACTTTCTGGATCTGGCAGTCTCCTTGTATGAACTGAGTATGGATGGGGTCCTGGAATACACCCAGCATTTTTGGTGGAAACTTGTCAACTACTGACAATTTTGTCCTGAGTAAAACTGAATAGCTTCCAAGGAAACTCAGGATCCTTCAAAACACCATTTTTCAAAGTCATCTTCAGTTTGAATTGTGCCTTTATTCCCCACTTCCCAAGATAATTTGGTTGAAATCATGTTAACAAGGACTCACTTTAAAAAATAAAACTCTCCCAAGGCACCTCACCTCCCAAATCCCATGAAAAGTCTCTTCAGTACTCTAGCATTATTCAAAAATTATCAATAATAATATTGATAAATCTTATCATAGTAATATTGGTAAATAAGACTGTACAAACAGCCTTTTACAGATTCCTTCGGTACAGTATTTCTTCAATAAAGGAATGGGCAAATTGAACTTTGTGAGGCTATAAAATCCATGGTTTGGCTTGTAAAGTTCAGTGGCATGGTTGCCAAATTATGCAGTGGTGCTGAATACCTGTTCTATAAGCTCTAATATAAATATAACACGATTAATCCCGCCATTCAACTGGCTCAAAATTTGGGTGAAGGAAAAGGATAAATCCTGGCTCTGTGTGTGACAAGACCACATCTGTTTGGGGTGTGATCAGACATCATCTATATGCAACGAAATTTCATTTTAATGTATGCTGATTAGTGTACATTCAATGTGACAATAAAGTTATTATTCTATTCTATTCTATTCTATTCTATTCTATTCTATTCTATTCTATTCTATTCTATTCCATTCCATTCCATTCCAATCATTCTCCTGGCAGCCTGGTCAGTCCTGGCACAGGAAAAATCAAGATCTACATTTGACTGTTCATGGTGCTTAGAGTTATTATGTCTGGATGTCCCAAAGATGCTTTTCAAAAGGCAATTGGATTTTCTTGATTTTTTTTCCCCTTAAAAACATTTAACTTCTCATGCAAAAAGTTTCTTCAGAACATTCCCCACTATACAGACAGAATTGAGAATCTTTATATTTACTATGTCTGGGCTGCAAAAAACTAGATCATCACTAGATGGCAGCAAATAAGAGTTTTCTACTGCCCCCCTTCCCAAATCATCTAGTGGTGGTCTGTATGTTTGCAGATAATGATGCCCAATTCTGCCTACACAGTTACTTGAAGTTATAAATTAGCATGAATAAATATGCAAATATATTCAAATTAATGTGTCCTGGTTTTATTTTTGGAAATCTGGTTACTCTACTTATTACTGTTCATGACCATGCCCACTCTGACCCTCTCCTGTCCCTCAAAAGTTGGGCATGGCTCCTTTTCACCAAAGAATTGCAAAAAAACCTCAGCAGAAAATTAGCAGGAAAATATTTCATGTTACAGATATGAAATTGTAGGAAAAGCTTTGCCTAATACATTTTGGCTTGTCAGACCACTCTTGAAAGCACTGGAGTTCTGTCAGAAAAACCCAACACAGTCATATGACTGAACAAATAACACTATCAGCATTTGTTATGTGTGTACTTCTCATATCAGAGCACAGATAATTCCTTAAGGAAAGAGGGTAAGTTACACAGAAGACCCAAAAAGAGATCAATAATGACAGTATAGTCTTTCACTGCAGGATTAGTCTGTCCAGCTTCTCAATCAGATGGCTCTTGGTCCTTGCCTTGAGGGGAATCTGGTGCAGGCAAGAGTAGGAAAAATAAGACACAATGTAAGCCACAGCGAAATATTGAATAGATCATACTCTCCCTTTTCCAGATGTCATTTACTAGATTCAGCTCTAGGGGGATTCAAGAAACAGGCCACACAGGCTACCATTTCACATTTATAGCAGATTTTTAGACTAGGCAGTTGTCAGATGCCAGCCTAAAGGACATCTTACAAGGACTCAAGACTTGAAATATCTGTCAGTTCCAAGACTACAGAACTGCTTCAGGGATTGACTGCGGGGAAGCCCAGAATACATGGCCATTCTGCCATATATCTGAGATGCTTTTCCCTCTCTTTTCTCGGTGACACCTTGCACACCCATATACTGTAAGATTGCCAGCAACTTTAGCTTTAGCATTTCCAGAGAGCCAAAGGCAAACTGTTTTTCTGCTTTCTTCTGGTTTTTTTGTTTGTTTTGTTTTTCTTCTTTTCAAAGCTTTTAAGTATTGCTCTGGAGTCTATTCTCATAGCCCTTGGCTATATCTCTAAACTTCAGATGATGTGCATCCTGTACCTACTGACCCTATTTCTGAAATCAACAGCTAGGTCTCTACAGGACCATGGATCTAGTTGCATGTAAGAGTAAAAATGACGTCCATTAGAAATAGCTCATTTTAAAGACACTTGCTGCACTTAATTAGGCCTTCAGGTATTTGGTGAGGGGGGAAAAATAACAATTTATTTATTTGTTGTTCAGGGACCGGTCGTCTTTTGACAACTGGAAGTCATATATTTTAAATTATTATCTTTAGCAGTTGAAGATTATAGGAAAGAGGTAATCATGTGAAGCGGGCAAGGCTGACTTTGGAGACATTGATTCTACTATAGTATCAGCCGAGGTCTTCTACAGGAAATCAGTCCTATTCAGAAAACATTCATGTATAGCACTAAATATCTAAGCGATAGTGCTCATTATGCTCATTACATTGTATTGTATGCAATAGGGAGCTTTCATGTGTACATACATACTGGATGTGGTACCTTCACCAAGGAACCATCAAGCAGATTCTTTAGGAACTTTACTAATGTAGCTTGGGACATGCTGGTTTAAGGCTGGGTCCCACTGGCTGATGGACGCAAAACGTCTGCATAAAGAACACAGCGGACGAGCAAAATTTTGGGGGTGACTCCATCCGTTGTCATCCGCTCCAAAAAGTGGTGAAAATTTGCATAAACAGAATGGAAAAGAATGGACATAGGTAGTATGTAGCGGGGATGTTAAACAGATGTTCATAGGAAGCCTAGAGGATGTATATAGGATGCAAACCGTTCACTGTGCATCCTTTCTATTTCCGTGCTACTAACGCTGTGTAGACGTTCCGTGTACCTTTTGTTTCCTCCCTCTTTCCGTTTTCAGTTGCAGTGGATGTGAGTTGCGAGGATGCCCAGAGGATGCAGAGAGAATACAGCTGACATTTAATGGATGATAAACGGACATAGAACGTTTGTTGCTCGTATGTTGCAGATTTACATCGTACACGGCGGAAAGTTCATCCATTCACAAAGTTCTGTGCAGCTCAAAATTTCTTGCGTGGATGAAATCGCAGTGGACGGATGCTTGACGGATAGAGCGTACGAAACATGTATGCAAAGAGTACACAACGGATGCATAGCGTTTTCCAACGGATGGCAAGCTTTTTTAAATTTTTTACATCCTCTTTGCATCTGTAAGTGCAGTGGGACAGGGGCTTACTCTCCTAGCATGGTTGGGAAATGCAAAAAAGAGGGCTGGGCACCCATAAGCACTGCAAAATATTGATTATTCATATCTGTATTATGGTATAATTATACTAAGGTTCCTTTTCATTATGACTTAACACTTGGTTTGCTTACCCACAACCAACTCTGGTTTTTCTGAAATACTATATTTGAACATCCTGACCTGGTATAGAACAAACAAGCATTTCTCATCTGGGGATTTTCTTTAAAAAATGGAATAAATTATTTGAATGGAAAATTTTCCAGTTGATAATTTTATTTGCCATGCCAGGGTATAATTTGCTTGCTCAGGCCAGTCTTCACAGGGGAATCTATGGCAGGTCTCTTGTCTTTATTTTTTTTTAATAAACTTTATTAATTTTACAATTAAAACAGACAAACAACACATACATAAATGTGAAAGAGAAAAAAGAAATAAAAAAGGAAAAGTGGAAAAGAAAATTCAGAAAACAATTAAAAACAATTTCGTCCTCAACAGTTTGTGGGACCTTATTTTCAACCTTATTTTGTACCCACTATACAATTAATCTTTGAAGATATATATATATATATATTGTTTTTTCTTAAGTTTTCGTGGGTACTTACATGTGTGCTGTTTCGCTTCCTTCGGGTATTATCCCATGTCATTGTATGTAGCCATACAAACTCAATACAGAAGCCTGATGATGGCAGATGAGATTCTGCTGAAACGTTGCTACAACTTAAAAAGCACTACAATGACGTGGGATAATACCCGAAGGAAGCTGAACAGCACACATGTAAGTACTCGCGAAAACTTAAAAAAACATATATATATATGTTCTAGAACTAATATTCTCTTGTTTGTTAAATCACCCATTCTTTCAACCATACTCAGGAGGCCACACTATAGTACAACTCCCAGTTTGGAAGGGCCATCCCCCCTCTACTGCTCTTCATATCTTGCATTGTATTTAAATATATTTTTGGTTTTTTCTTTTGCCAAATAATTTTTGTGATTATTTTGTTAAGTTCTTCAAAATACTTTTTGTGGACTTTAATTGGTATTGTCTGAAATATAAAAAGAAATTTTGGGGGAATAGACATTTTAATCATAGCAATCCTATCTAATAATGAGAGTAGCAGTTTACCCCATGTTTCTAAATCCTTCTTTACCTTTTGCAATAGTTTGTCATAATTGTTTTCCTTTAGTGTTTTGCAATGTGATATCAGCCATATTCCCAAGTAACTTTCTTTATCACTTGAAATTCCATGATCTTTTCAAATTCTAACTTCTGTTTTCTGTTAGATTTTAGTCATTAATTTCATTTTGTTTCTATTAATTTTTAATTCTGCAACTACTCCAAATTTTTCAAATTCGTTCATCAGTGTTTGTTCTCTTTCAATTGGCTCTTCAATAAAAAAATTAATGACATCTGCAAACGCTTGCAGCTTATATTCTTCTTTCTTAACCTTTAATCCTTTTATGTCTGGATTGTGTCTAAAACATGTCAGTAATGTTTCCAGTGTTAATATGAAGAGCAGGGTGAGAGTGGGAAATGTTGTCTAACTCCTTTCTCTATTTTAATTGGGCGGGTATATTTCCCATTTATCATAATGTTCCCCTGTTGTATATCATAAATAGTAGTTATAATATTTTTGAATTTGGTGCCTAAATTCATATTATAAATTCTTTGGATTAAAAATTGCAAATTCAAGTTATCGAAGGCCTTCCGTGCATCTAAAAACATAAAGGCTATTTGTTTTTCAGGGTGGACTTCATAAAATTCCAAGACATCTAGTAGTATTCTTAAATTATTCCTGATTTGTCTGTTCGGGAGAAATCCGTTTTGATCTTGATGAATAAAATCATTCAAAATTCTTTTTAATCTGTTTGCAACAATAGACATGAATATTTTATAATCCGTATTTAACAAGGAAATTGACCTGTAGTTTTATATATATCAGGGGTCCAAATCTTCCTTCGGATCAGCAAAATCAATGCGCCCCTCCATGAGTCCAGAATTCTGGCTGCCAATAAGACATGGTTAAAAACTTCCCCCATAAGAGGTCCTATTAGTCTCCTATTGCCTTGTATAGTTCCCCTGGGATCCCATTTGGTCCCGGAGATTTACTGTTTTTCTGGTTCTTTATTGCTGTTTTCAATTCAGACCAAGTGATATCTTTGTTTAATAATTCTTTCATCTCTTCCCCAATTATTTTATCTTTCATTTTATCTAAATAGCTTCTTATCTTATCCTCATCGACAAGCAGGTCCCTTGTCTTTATAATGAGGATGATATAAGCCTTCTCACTGGCATTGTTCTGAATTATTTTGGATTTTGTCCTTGTTGCTTTCCATTGAGTCAATTTGGAGGTGTGGGCTGAGCTATAATGACAATTATGCAAGCAGAATGGCTTCAGGGTTTTTTCTAAGTGATTATGAAAAAAATGCAGATTATTGATTTCTAAATAACATAATAGAGGAAACTGCAAACATTTATTTTTGTAATAATTCCTCAAAAATCATTACGTCTTATACTATTTTTAAAATTATAGGTTTTAATTAAAAGTTATAGTGAAATATATTATTATATTTATATGCTGCCTCTTAAATGTATTTTGAAAAGGTTATTTTTGATTACTTTTTAATATATCAAAACATTTTATTTTAACACTTCCTGGGCAGATTAGTTTCGTTTGCATATAAATATTTATCAGTTGAATATTTCCTGGAAGACCTCCCCCCTCCAATCATGGCCTGCTATTCAACTCCAATTTTAAAAACCCTAGCCAAATCTTAATGGAGGATTTTGTGAGCTTTAGTTTCCAAGTATCTGGCTTGCACCCATTTAGAGAAACTTCATGTAAGGTGTCTTGAAGTTATCCTCGTGAGTAGTTGATTGTATCTAATGAAAAATCTCCAGTTAAGAAACAGATGACTTTTCCTAGCCCCTAAATTTTTTCTCTACTTGTCCTATAGAGCAGACACAGTAACTTTCATGATCAATATTTTTTTATGGAACATAGTCAATTATTGGAAAGAATATAGTTCTTAGTAGAAATAATCACATCTTAATAACACTTGGTCAACATATTTTCCTTTAATCAATATGTGTTCAGGCATCTTTAAAACTATTTGCATGCCCAAATATTAAAAATACATATTTTTATGACTAGAATTTTTCTCCTTTGTTAAATTTCTGAAGCAGACTACAAGTGGGATCTATTCTAAGCTAGATGAAGTGTAGGTTCCCATCATAGCTAATAATTCCTTGCATCAGCACGGACCATTGCACGTTTCTTGATAGCATAAATTCCATAAAATTAGGAAATCATTTTTATCTTTGTAAAGACAGTGTCCTCATCCAATTTTCAAAATTAGGATAACAGATTTCATAATAGGTTTATTGATTGGTTCTATACTGTAGATACAAATAGATCAGAGGTAGTATTCAGCAGGTTCTGACCACTGGAGAACCAGCAGTAGAAATTTTGAGTAGTTCGGAGAACCGGCAAATACCACCCCTGACTGATCCCACCCCCATCTATTATCTGCCTCCCGAGACCCCTGATCGGCTGGGTCTTCTTTTGTTGACATGCACAGAATAGAGTTGGAAAGCAGGTTAGTGGGGTGGGGAGGGAATGGGATTTGCGGTAACCTTCCCCACAAGTAGGGAGGGAATGGAGATTTTACAGTATCCTTCCCCTGCCACACCCACCAAGCCACACCTCACTCACCAAGCCACGCCCACAGAATGGTAGTGAAATTTTTTTGAATCCCACCACTGAAATAGATTCAACTTAATGTGCTATATTGAGGTGATGCCTTTACAATATTAGGTCAGTCAACAGCTAAAGAATATTGTGTGAGCTTTCTTTATGTTTGCATTGCCTGCAACTCTGAATTCGTCTAATAAAAGTATTGGCTAGTGAGGATTTTTAAAATAGAACATTCTCCTTTGCAGCCAAGAGTACTACTTTGGCTTTTTGCAACAAAGTGCTTCACTGTTTCTAAATGGTGCAAATGCTTTTCATTTTCTAATGACATTTATCTTCCTTGGCTTTGTGCCATGTTATGTAGACTGTAATCCTGTCCATTTGGTCAGAAACACATTTCTCTTGGTTCAACCAGCATGGATTCAGAGATCCTAATCAAATCAAAGGTTGGGTTTTTTGTAAGGATTTTTCTTTTGTGTCCATGCTGTCTACGAAATGCTGTCTACGAAAACAATGATTCCTTTTGTATTTCCATCTTTTTTTTCTGAAAAACTTTAGGAGTATGTATTACGATGGGAAAGTTAACAACAGAATCTGTCAAAGAATATGATAAAGGTAGTCAATTTAGCCTTCTGATTGTCAATAGCATTTTCCAAAAGCCACCTGGGACATACGGCCTGGAAAATATTTTGACTTCTATTAATGGAAATATATGCTTTTAAAATGCAACTTTAAATTTCAAGAGCTAGACATATGCATATATGGTACAACACAAGCATCGTGTTTACTTAATTATACAATATTTAAATATTTATTTTACAAAACATAGCCTGCCTTTTTGTTCGCAAGGCACTAATTTTTCTTTTTCTTTTCTAGAATCATTTTCACCTTATAAAGAATGGAATGATGTATCCCACAGGATGTTTGTAGGCTCCATGGTTTCATATAGGTTTAGAACAAAGTACTCAGACAGTCATTCTTTCCCTTCCATTTCTCCCAGTTTTAGCAGTCCTGTTATGGAACTGCTTCACAATGGAGGAAGCTATCTAAGGTATTTTAGATAGAACTGTATTTCTGTATTTTAGAACTGTATTTTCAAACTAGCTGCCCAACTAATTCTTAAACGTATGCCATAGTGAGAATATACCTTTGTGAAATTAAAAAATTGGCTCTCTTCTACTCCTGTGGCCATTATCTGAATATATGAGGCCCAAGACATGAGTATAATCTTTTAGAAAACATATCTTCCCTTAACTGGGAAGTGGTTCATAATTTTGAAACCTAAGCATGTTATCTAAGGGAGTGTTCCTTGTTGCTTCCGAATGCTGAGCTATATTTTTCTGGACTTTTGTAGAACTGTGAATGAATTATTCTGAAAATAGTTCCTGCAATATTTATGGAAAGCAGGTTATCTCCTTCAAGACCTTCTCTTATTGTCCTTAGACTCTGATCAATTCACAGAGCCTTGCCATCTCTACCTTTGTGAAGAATTAATCCTGCATTAGCTGAAATATTGCAAGACTTTTGTCTAGAATTCCAACCATCGATCTCCAAGGTGCCCCTCTTTTTAAATTAATAGATACACATTTAGACTATTTGTTAATGCTCTAACTAATTCTTCAACATTTTTCAATGCTTCTAAATTCTCTGCCTTTTCAAAGATGACATTCCTCTCAGGGATGTAAGGGACATCAAACTTTAGCCAGAACATTCTTAAAATTGGGTTTATCTTTAACAAGGGTAAACAGTAATAAATGATGTGGGTTTATTTCCTCATTGTACAAAAGAATTTATTGTGCCATCCGTTTCTCTCCTTGTGGAGCTTGGAGACCAGGGCAAAGCAGCAAATCTTTGCTTCCATTTAGGCTAAGACACAAGATTATTAAAACCAAAGGCTTCCACTGAAAGAAACAATGCTGTATTCTTTCTCCAATTCGGAAAGCTGAAATTTAAAGCAAAAGTACCTGTACATATCCTTTCATATAGGTCATGGCATAAAGTAAGCTCTAAATATTTAGAATAATGAAAGAAAATCCTGCTTACCTTTTCCTAGAAGAGACGGAAATCTGGAAAATATAGTCCTGATACACCATTACCTCCCCTCCCCCCAAAACTATTAGTACAGCTCTGGACTACCAAAATGTTATCCACCTAGACTTGACTTCTAAATACACATTCAAGAAAGAATCAGTGGACACCCCACAGTCAAGAACTAAATGCTAAATTGTTTTACAGTGCTATTCATTCAGTTGTGACAGGGCGGTTTTTTGGTCCTATTTTACAATAGCAACTCCTCTTTAAAAGAGATCTCCACTTCAAGATAATCATAATACATAGAGCAAACCTTTAGTACATGGACAGCATAGTGATTTATGTCTAGTATTAGTCCTCCTAACTCAAATTAAAATAATTCATTCAAAAATCTAAAAATTTACAGTTTATGTAAATACAGATGCTCCTCATTTTTGATTATGTACGTCCCCCTTCTCTCTCCCATTTTTGAAATGAAGAAATAGCTTAAAGTACAGTTAATGTCCGTACTGCTTAATAATTAGAATATAATGACACTATCCAAAACACACCCCTACCTTGGTTAAATTAAACACTGAAGACAATAATTCATCAGCACAAGTCAGAAAAATGAAATAAAGCCTATTAGTCCACTGACATTATTACAAAAACCTGTAACATATCATATCAGCCACAAACTATTTTTACCTAGCTTTTTTTCTTTCTCTTTCTTCCTCTTCATCTCCATCTTTCAGTTCTATCTTAAAATACTTCTTGGATTAATTTAAAATCTTTAATCTAAATTCCAGCGTCCCACTTTACATGTGAGAAGCCAAATAACTCCAGGAAGCGACAGTATAAGAAAAAAAGACCTCCATCAAGACATCTGGTAGACAGAGATATACATTTTATATATACATGCGGGCTTCACTAAGTTATTCTCCCTCAGGAACCATGTCTAATCTTCTTTTAAATCTACTTAAACAAGTGGCAATTAACGCATCTTGGGTTAGTAACTGCACAACTTAATTATGTGGCAGAAATCTCCAATCAATTAGATTTATTACTGAGTCCCAAAATCTACTATATTGAGGTATGAGAAAAAATGCTCTCTGTTTTCTCCATACCATATAAATTGTGCTCCTGGTCTTAATTTCTCTAAAGTTACTCTCGTTAACTTTTAGCCAAACCAATGGAATACTTCAATGAATGGAAACGGAAACAATTCACAGAATAGGAGGTATGATTTTTCTGTCTCTCTGAAGCCTTCCAGGCATCATTAATATCTGTGAGAGTCCCTGAAACCTTCAGATAGGTTGGAGGGCATATGGGGGCTGAGGGGAGGGTGTTTCTGTCCATCATGTAACAATGAATTGCACTCTCTGTTCTCTCTGCTATAGAACAGTTTTCTCTGTATCTCCATCAGTCTTCCTTTTTCCATTTTTTTCCACTACACAGCTCTCTGCATTGTCATCTCTATTCTCCCTTTTCTCTTCTCTAATATCATTTTTTTTCTCAAATACCTTTTCTAGTCACAGTGCTAACCATTCTTTTTTCCTCAATGGTACACAAATTTTACTTCTCACAAAAAAAAATGCACATACAGGCAATTCAATGGAATAAATCAGTTTTGATTGGCACTGGAATATAGAGGTTACTGCATGGTAACTTGGAGAATACTGAGCTCATGCTGAAATAGTTGAAGTTGAAGTAGAAATACTTGAAAATAAATCGTGATCAGATATCTACACCACACCAGTATAATGTATTGAAGACAACAATTAAAAAACCCCAGCATGTCATCCAGAAATACCTGATGCCTGAGGTTTTCCATCACCTTAATCACTATGCCACACATTTGCACCATCATTGGTAGATAAATATTCCCTTTCATAAAGTGCAGTGATTATAAGAGAGACAGAACTTTGATTAATGGATTTTTCAAGTTTCCAAGACAATGGACGAGAAGGCTTTATCTGTGCTCTGTTAGTTTTAGAGAGATGCTGAGTAAAGCTTGGTTAATGTAGACCCATAACCATCAGAAGAACATGTGATTGCTTTGCTTCTCAATGCACCAACATCTGAAATTTAACATACCATTAGAAAATAGGACTGGACACAAAGGTTCTGATCCAAAAATCCATTTATATAGAAGATTTGATCAATGGAGGGCTCACCAATAGCCCTTGCTCACTCAAAGGAGAATGTAAACATGGGATTAAGTATCTCTAACATAGAAAAACAATAACCCACCCCTAAACCCGAATCCCCCCTGCTGATAGACAGATGCTGCACCAACTACTACTCTGTTGCAGTTGAGCTCTACCAGAGGTCTTAACTGAATTAAACACAATGGCTCTTTCTTCTCCTTGGCCACCTCCTGTGCTACAGCTCAGAACAGAATCCCCTTACAGAGTAATGGAACACACTATACTGTCAAAAAAAATGTACACCTCTTTCCATTGCCTTCTATGGGAATCGACTGACATTCCCTGACCTGGAAGAGTAATACAGTGTACTTTGAAGAAAGACTTTGGAAGCTGATTCTAGGAAACCCTAAACAATGAAACAGACATCACAAGCTAGTAGTTTTCAGGACTTGTGGGTCCTATAAAGGAGATCCACAAACCCCAAGCTCATTTCATTTGGAATGTGAGTTCTGCATATGAAAAAGAAGATGCTTTGTTGGAGCAAAGCATAATAAATCACTCAATATTTTCAATGAAGTCTGCAAAAATAACTAGTGTTAAACTGCTGCTTTCAGTTTCTCTCACATCCTAAGCCTTCTGCTATTCTTCCTACTGCGTTTTTCCCACTAGTTCTTCTTATGGTGGTGGAAAGGTAGTGCAATCCCTGTGGTAAAGAGTGTTTGTTCCTGAGCTCTGTAATTCTCCCCGGTTCACAAACATGAAGGAGAATGCTGACAGCTACAGCATAAGGGAATGAGAAGATACAGATGTCCAAGTCTTGGCTTCAGTGCCTGGTTCCCTGGCACAGAGACAGTGATTCCCCATAGAAGCTGAGGACACAACATGAGCGAGCAGTTGTAAATTTTCTCACAGAATAGGGTAGTAGGAGATGGGGTAAAATGAGACCGTGTACATCACAGCCAGGGAACACTGTGTTCTGAGCAGGACGCGAGAGCTGAGGCAAAAATCACTTCCATTGGCACCTTCTGTGTGCTTGCATGGCGACTGTTCAGATTTTGGGTAGCCAAACTTGACTGATCTTTACAAAAGCTCAGCCATATTGGGCATAATTAGTACCTTGGGTAGGAAACCATCAGGAAATCTCAAGGCTATAATGTAGTCTGAGAAATAAAAAAGAACCTGGGAAAAGCCAATGACAAATTGCTTCCTTATGGCTGAAACTACAAGCAACTCAGGTTGACGCAAGATGGTCTTTATCTTAAACAGATGTTCTTCCAAACTCTACATTACCTACAGTTAATGTGAAAAACAATTTACCTTCAAAGAAGGTTCTGCCACACAAAAGGAAACATGTATATGCCTGACTTATTCAACAGATGCTGCTTTCTTATTAAATGCACTTGTGCATGGCACCCCAAATTTCTTTGTCCAATCCTGCTAAACATTCTGAATCTACATCTTGACACAGAATATTTGTTCCACTGAAGCTCTGCACCCAATCTTTTTTACTCTAACAAGATCAATAAGTATTAACTTCTGTCAGTTTAATCACAGCTCAATGCCATGTATCTCTGTGGTGTAATGTTTCTATGACTGAAGAGGATCATATTAGCTAATTGAATCATATAATACATACACCACTAACCAAAGTCCCTACTATTAATTTTTCCAAGGAAATAGCTGTCCCAAACTGCCAATATTCAATATTCAGATTTTTATTATCAGGCACCAGATGGGGTTAGCGCTCATCCCAAACAATAAATGTGAGTGGTCACAATGATGACAAGAATTTACAAAGTGCTTGAGGGAATCGTTGTGGTTTCAATATGCATTCAGGGAGGAAAAGACTTATCCACCAAGCAGCCTTTAGGCTAGGCTGGGTGTACAGGGATGGTGCAGAAGCACCCTTGCTCCAACTTCACCTCCTTCCCTCTTTCTTTGCAGTGCCTGGCTCTTGACCAATTGTGTCAGCTCTTAATGATGGGAGAGATTATCCCTGCAGAGTCTTTCATGTTAATTTCCTGCTCTGCCAGACAAAGTGACTCAAACCATCCCAGCTTAAGCTAGAGGCTTAACAAGCAGGCGGGAAATTGTCTCCCTGCCTGCCCTTTCCCGGAGCTGAGAGAAAGCTGTTCCTCTGATGGGCCTCAAGTCTTTGTCCTGGGATGCTTCCGCTTAGTGATTCTGGCCTTTCTGAAACAGGACCAGGAATACACTTCCCCAGGCAGGGTACTGTGCATAAAAGACACTTTCAAAAACCTTCCCTAATTATGGATTTATCAACTCTCCACAAGGCTGCTCTCTTGCTTGCGCTCTCTTGGGAAAAGACAGGGCTTCTTAAGAAACTGCCTAATTACATCTAAAACTGTCAAATTATTGCATTACCCCCAAGAGGGCAGTGATGTACATATCTCTGCAATGTACACCAGGGTGAGACAGCAGCCAGATGTAGGCCCAGAAGAGATTATTATGCAGGGGGAGCAAAAAGCCATTTGTCATTGTGTGCTGAGCAGGTGCCACATGATCCAGTGGTTGAACATTGGAGTGGAAGCAAAGACAACACAGCTTTTGTCCTTCACTTTCAATGAGTGGGTTTTATTTCTAGGTGCTCATAAGCAGAACTTCTCTTTTAGCTTCTTTAAACCGCACGTTCTAGGAATAGATCAAACCGTAACCTCATTCCTTTGTTGGTATTGGCAGCATCCAACTACAGGACAAACAGTTGGCCTAGAATAAAGTAGATTCGTATCCACCTAAATCATGACAAAAACATGACAGCAATGTGATGATCATCCCAGGAAGATGTGTGCTTTTGCAACGCCTTTATTTTCCAGGCAGCAAAAGCTTCTTGGAATGGGAATTTTGTTTAGCATTGACCTCCCCTTCCTTGCCAGACTGATGGCTAAAGCGGTTGAATTCTGAACTCCCAGAACCAGAAATCAAATTCACACAGGATGGATATCTTTTTACACCTCTCATTAAACCTTCTGCACTTTCTGTTTGACTGGAGGTATGTAAGCCCTTCTGCAGATTAACTCAACACCTGGACCGTTTGATAGATCATTTACCCCAATTTGGTCATACAGCAAATATCCAGTCTACAATAGGCCTGTTCTTAATTTGGGGGTGTGGAGGATGATATTGACAAACAAAGTATGTACTGATGGGAAAAGGAGTATGCAATGTGTGAAAAGATCTATGCTGAAACTGCCATGAAGAAGTTGAACAGGTCTTGCCATAGTCACTCTTTGGAGAGAGGAGATGCCTTATGAAAGGCTGGATATATGAAAGGCAGGATGCATGCTTTTGTATAATACATTAAAATTGTTCAGTAGCTTTAGTCAGAGTTGAGAAACCACATTTAACACTCCAAATAGCTATCCATGAAACCACTAGCCCAGCAAAGTCTCACTACTATATTATATTGCAATTTTATCACAAGGAAAAGCTATATTCTTGAAAGAAAATCACCTCCTAGCAAGAAAAAAATATCGTATTCTACACCAAAAATGAACCGCGACTCCAAATTGATCATCTGAAATACTATAGCTTGGTGGTGGAGTCCCTGTGTTTATTAACTTTATATATTTAAAGTATACCACTTTGTAGCTTTAAAAACCCCACAAGGTTACAACAGTAATAAAATACATGTCAAAACCAAGATACAGCATATAATTAAGTCAGTAATTCTGAACAGAAACTGTCTCTGCACATAGAAAGCAATATATAATAATACAGGAACTCGATGCCTCAAAAGTTGACCTATTACCATAACTTAACTGACAAGCTGTACTTGTTTAAAGCCAAACTTATGGGCATTATATCAATATCCATTGTATCTGATTTCTGAAATAACTGCCTTACATGCCTCTGGTTTTTGCGAATGCAAAATATACATTCCTAACGGATCTTCTTTAAAAGTTGTCTAAAAGGATACTCCCCTCCCAATTCTGCCAAGTTTGGCTAAGTCAGCGCATTTACAATAACCCCAAAGGGGGTGCAAATAAGAGAGTCCAGCAGTACTAACAGAGACCAGCACCAGTGGATTTATTGGCTGTCAAGAGGACTAGATTCCACTTCTAAATACAGAGGTGCCCTGGCAACTTCTGTCATTAAACTCTTTTCCCTGCAAGTGTATCCTGTGCTTTTATAAACAGTACCACTGTTATTTTATAAGTTCAGACAAAAGCCTTGTGAACAGAGAACTGGCATTGGAATGAAGATCTCTCTACCTTCTATGGTCAGTAGTTGAAAAGTAGGAGTGAGACTTACTGGTTACATAGAAGACAAGATGCTGGGTATCCTTGGTGCTATACATAACTATTTCTGCAGCTCATCCGGTTCACCATCCGGCTCACCATAGAAACCAGGGCCTTTTCAAAATTATTGGAGGAAAGAAAAACAATTACAGGGAGCTGGTTGATGAGACGTGAGGATAAGAAGAGGCCACATGAACTGAAGGGCAACCACAGAGGTTGTGTTGTGGGGGGCACAAGGGACATGACTGCTTACTAGATAACAATATTTAGCACAGAGCTGAGTGTCATAGTCAGCCAAGAAGGATGTTGGCAGTCAGAAGTACCCATGTGAATCCAACTACCTAAAGAGTTTGTAGCTTAGCATATAGCTAGACAACTGTGGCTTATGATGTATTGCTATGGCTTAGCATAGTCAGGTGGATCAGGTGGAAATAGAATATATTATAGGTTCTGAGGAGCCCCAACATTATGAAATCTTGCACACCGCTTCCCTTGATGAACGGAGTAGTGACATTTTGTGAGTGATTCTTGAACGCTCTCATCCCTTTTCATGAAGATTTGTAAAATTGCAGATCTTGCTAGAGGTGAGTGTCACACAAGTAGCCACAATGTAATAGCTTAGTTGAGTTTAATCTTCCCCTTCAAAACCAAATGTAAAGAAAAATTATAAGTCAGTTTTACTCAGCCTAGCACAATTGAAGTTTTAAGTGTTGAGAGGAAGAACAAAAAGATTAAATACCACAGCATTTTCACTTATACACTTCTCAATAGCACTTTACAGCATCTCTGATCGGTTTCCTATGTCAGCATATTGTCGCCAACAATCTGGGACCTCATTTTACCAGTCTCAGAAGGATGACAGACTGAGTCAACCTTGAGCCAGGCAGGATCGAACTCCTAGATGAGGGCAGAGCCAGCCTGCAATACTGCACACACTTTGCCACCACAGTTCTATGGTACTGCTTTTTTAAAAAAAGATACAGGAAAGGACGTTCATACAGTACATATGAACAGAAGTTCAGCTTCCTGTACACTGCCGATATGAATCGTGAGATGGCAGATATATAAATTTAGTATATATAAATAAGAAATATATTTGGTCATCTCAGTGGGGTCCTGGATAAAGGAAATCACTGAAAGATTATCTGCAAACTGATCATCCCCCAAAACAGAGGGGAAAGCCATTTCAATTTTCAATTTTGTCAGGAAAACACACATTCCCAAAGTCAATGTCTTCTTCTTTGCCTCAAGGCTTTAGTTTATTCTTAAATGTCTGCTTACTCGGAAATTATCAATAGGTTATTACTATTTTCTTTCATCAGACTGAGAGATTTATGTGACTTCTTTAATTTTATCTTAGCATGTGGTCTGAATCTAGGCTCGCCTAATTACCAATCATGGCTAAGTGAAATGTATAAAGCTAATATTAAACCTCACTATACATAGTTTTTTTTTAAGGTTATTATGGATGACTGTAACTCCCTTAATGGTTTTAATGTTCTGAGTTAGATTGATGATTGCATTCTTTTAATGTAATGATTTGAATTCATTTTAGTACTTTAAAAAACAAACAATTTAGTTTCCAAGCCTGCTTTATAGAAGATAGTTGAATCTTAGACATGGTCGCCAAGCAGCCAGACTTTTTTTCCCTATCAGTTGCATCTATAAAAGTGGAAAATGCAATATCCTCTTACTAAATATCTCACTTTGGTTTTTTTTGTGGGAACTGTGCAAATAGAAGATACAGAATATTTATATGTATCATAACGTGTGTGAAATGTTTCATTCCAGCATACAGACATTACCTATGCTGTGTTTGATCTAATAGGTAGCACTTGGCAATTTATCTCTTAACATGAGGTGTACACAGGGGTGGGATTCAAATTTTTTTACAACTGGTTCTGTGGGTGTGGCTAGATGGGCATGGCTTCTTCTTTTTTGCAGCAACCTCCCCCTCCCCTTTTTTTTTTTGCTTCTTGGGCCTCAGGGAAATCTCCTGGGGAGGCGTTTTTGCTCCCAGAAGACTTCCCTGGGGCCTAGGAGGAAGGCAAAAAAACACAGAGCCTGGGGAGGATGCGCAGCACCCCCCCACACTCCATTTTTAGGCCTCCTGGGCCTCAGGGAAGCCTCCTGGGGGGCGTTTTTGCTCCCAGAAGGCTTCCCTGGGGCCCAGGAGGTCCTACTTGAATTTCTTACAACAGATGAGCTTATCAGCTCCCCAAACAACTTCAGTTTTCCCCTCTTTATTTACCGATCATTCTGGGCAGCCTTGCAGCCACTGCAGCTTTCTTGGGGCAATCAGTAAGTCCTAGGAATCTCCAGCTTTGAATTTAAGAGCAAAGGCATTCATCTAGACCAATGTTTCTCAACCTCACGAACTTTAGGTTGGAAGTCCACACAAAGTTGAGAAAAAACTGCTCTAGACAGATCTCATCTGGCCCCTATTCAAAACAATATTCATTGAACTCATCCTTCCTTTGATGCACACATAGGCTCTTGCCCAATAGGCCTGGTGATTTAATGTTTAACACAAAAGAGGTTGGTAACTTCAACCTTGTAAAAGGACTACTAAAGAAGTATTGTGCTGTTAAAAGCATTAAAATAATTTAAACCATAATTAATAACCATAATTAATATTTTTCTATTTGCAGAAATCAAATGCCACGTGGCTAATGAGGTATGTAACACAGAGAACAGATCTGTTTCATTTGAATGGCAGTTATTCTAAACAATACAACTTGGACCAAATATATGAATTTTCCTCTTCCTGGAAACACCAAAATGTACAGTACTCCCCTCCAGAAGCCCCTAGCATGGATTATTTCTGAATATCAAACCAAAGCCTGATTGAATCACCAATTTTCAGATTTGTATAGTACACTGTTTCCTCATAGGCAGCCCTTCCATTCGGCGGTAGAAATTTCCATTTGTTTGCCATTTTCTCTAAACTTATGAAATCAGTCTTATTCCAGTTTGCGTAACAAACACAAATCATCACTTTTTAAATTCAAATTGTAAAAGCAACTGAAGTGCTGCTTGAGTCTTTTTTATCAACTCATTTACAAGTGTCAAAAAGGATAAAAAAGGATCCTTGGTAGAGATGGGCAGAACATTCACCAGAGCATCCTTAGTGAAGGCTACTGAGAATATACGTTGTTTCATATTTAAACAAATTAAGTGTTTTTCAACCTTGGCAGCTTTCAGATAGATGGACTTCAGCTTTCAGAATTCCCCAGACCAGCTTGATTAATCCGTTGTTTCTCAACCTTGGCAGTTTTAACATGTAGGGGATTCATCTTCCCAAAATACAGAACTTATGAAAATGAGCACAGATAGTTCTTGATTTATGGCTACAATGGGTACAAAACTTCTGTTGCTAAGTGATACAGTCACTAAGGGAGTCATCACATGACTGTGCCCAATTTTTTGTCATGGTCATTAAAGCAAATAGCCATGGTTGTTAAGTGAATCTGGCTTCCCCCCTGGACTCTGCTTGTTAGAAGTCGGCAGAGAAGGTCACAAATACAAAACCAAGGTGACCCAGGGACACTGCAACTATCATAAACACATGCCAGTTGCCAAGCCCCTGAATTGGGATCATGTGACTATGGGGGTGCACAGGCAGTGATAGGATTCAGTGTTTTTTTTACTACCAGTTCTGTGGGCGTGGCTTGGTGGGCATGGCAGGGGAAGGATACTGTAAAATCCCCATTCCCTCCCTCCTCCTGGGAGAAGGTTACTACAAAATCCCATTCCCTCCCCATCCCACTAACCTGCTTCCTGTGCACAGCAACAAAAGAAGACCCAGCCGATCAGCTGGGACTTGGGAGGCAGAGAACAGATGGAGGCGGGGTCAGTCAGAGGTGATATTTACCGATTCTCCAAACTACTCAAAATTTCCACTAGTGGTTCTCCAGAACCTGTCAGAACCTGCTGAATACCACCTCTGGGACACTGCAAACTTTAGAAATTCAAGGAACTGTCATAAATCACTTTATTTCAGTGCCATTGTATTTTCAAACTGTTGCTAAACAAATGGTTGTAAATTGAGCCTGCCTGTAACGATGGCAGAAGTTCTTTTCTCACCCTCATCAGGAGATAGGAGAACATTTGTAGTTCAACCGCAATTTCTTCCTTGTTTTCCTTACTTTATGTTTTCCAGTTATGCCTACCCTCTTCTTCCTCAACTTTGTGCTCAAAAAAAGGGAAATCCCTGTTTACCTTTATTTACTATTTACATTTGCCTCATAAATGCATCAGGCTGTTTCCTGTGTACTTCCTGTCTTTGCTCTGAATATGATGATCTCTTTTAATCACCCTTATTTAATCCCCTAAAATCCCTTAATCATTTTTTTTTTTTTTTGGAAATTTCTCTAGATCTCCTCTCATTTAATTACAATTCTGTCTCCCTAAATTGGGAATTTGGGCTATCCCAGAAACTAACCAATTTTGGATACCGTATATGCTTTGTCTTGATGGATGAGTACAGACACTTGTTTGATCCTTAGAGGGCTCTTCGTGTTTTTAATCTCAGTACTGAACAGGGTCTGCAAAAATCTTGATTTTTCTGTTTTCACTTGTTCCTTGAATAAAGTTTCTGGCCAATGAACAAATTCTAACCTTTAAAGAGAAAGGGCAGGTAAGAGGTAATCTTATGTGGAATCAATTTGATCCAATAACAATATGAATTTCTCCTCATCCTTTCAGTGATATGACACTCCAAATAATTATTAGTAACTAAATACAATTTGAGATACAGCAACTTTTTCCAGTTCCAAATCTCTCCTATATGATGAGACCCAAATCTGCCTTCTTATCAGTGGTGGTATTCTACCGGTTCAGCCTGGTTCAACACTGGTAGTGTTGAAGATCAGTGGAAACTGAATTGATTTTCTCTGAGGAGCTGCTGTTGGGCCCACCTGCCCGCCTGGGCTCCCATACTGACCTTTATTTCCTGCTTTTGAAGCGCAGCTGCTTTGTGCGGCACAGTAGATTGCTGCGTCAGCTGCTAAAGTGACAGGGAGAGTACAGGATTGCAGGTGGTGAGTCATAAAGCCTATGTACCTGCACAAAGTGTGTGTATGCACAGACAAAGCGCGCCCATCAAGCCACACCCACCGAACCGGTGGTAAACTATTTCGAAACTCACCACTGCTTCTTATGATAATCGTATTTTCTCTTCCCTTCTCCTTTTTCTCCTTTCTGCTCTCTCGTGTCTACCTATTTTTCCCTCGAAGACCAGCATCTGCAGTCTATAGCAGTCCAGCCTCTGCTGCCATCGGAAGAGCAAGAGACTGGGAGGAAGTTTGCCCCACAGGTGAGTAGGACGTTCTGGCCATGGAGTGGAGGAGGCAGAGCTTTTTTTTTTATCTCTTCTAACTGGATGCAACCTCTTTCACTCCTGGTGCACTTGATGGTTGAGCCTCTGAAGTTGAGTGTCTGCCTGCCTGCCTGCCTGTCCTCTGGCCTGTCTCTCGTATTCTCCTGTCATTGTAGGCAGCAACTGGGTCAGGAAGAAGTAGAAAAATGGGTGAGGTTGGATGAAATGAAGCTGAGGGGATCCTGAAAAAATGAGACAGACGGGGGTGGGGAAGGGGGGGAATACATGCTTAAAAATAACTAAAAATCTGAAAGTTTTGAATGTAAAAGAGATTTCGTGAAGACAGGCAGGCAAGCAGGCAGATCAGGAGGCTGCTGAATGGGTCTATTTCTCTCCAATCCAGAATGTGGCCCTCTCTTATCTTGGACCCTCCTCCCAAACCCGATAACGTGGACTGGGAGGACTCTGGGGCAGAGGCTATTTTGTGTTCTGCATTTGTTCACTGCCTAGCACAGCATGACTTTAAGCCAAAGCAGGCCTGCTCTGTAATAGAAACAGTAATGTCACCATCATGCTGGGACTAATTCTCACTCCCTCTGACTCTATTTGCACAGGGCCACGCACAGATCAATAGAAGCCAATGTTTTTGCCAGCTGATAAATTATCCTCACACAGCTTAGAGCAACAGCCAAGGTGTAACCCTTTATCCACCCATTGCATTGATCTTAATCTGGACTCCGTGTTCTAGCCTTCTGTAAAGAGATAGGATTCAAACATTCAGTGAGGTGCTGTTCCCAAGTACTGGGTTAGCGCAAGCCAGGTTCCTACTCCTCTTTAAATATTATTGAGGAAATACCAGAAACAATAACCAGCAGTCCAAAGCCTAATTCTTAGATGGGCAATCAATAGCTGGGCAATCCAGATTTACGTTAAACCAAGGGCAAACTATACAGTGCAACCTTAATCACTCACTTTTCTATTTCTGTAAGCCATCGTATTGTACTCTTTAATATTTCTCATTATTACTTATATCACAAGGCTCACATATCATGAAGCGAACAGCCAGACTTCTGTCTTTTTATGATTTCCAAATTCCTCTGATGTGGCTCTTCTGAGTAAACCAGTACTCCAGAGATATTGCATCACCCAAGAATCCATTATGACATTTTGTCAGCCACCCAAGATCAAAACTGAAATGCACAGATTTGTTGTCTTTGACAGTTCAGTGTCGTGACTGCATGCATATCTGAACAGTAAGTGTGATGTGTCCATCTCTGGTCCCTCTCGACTTATTTCTATTCCTGACATGCCTCCTATCTATGGAACTGGATAATGGCAAAGCAGCATAACCAGATATTCCAGTTCCATCAATCATAGCCCAATTCTGTCAGCCTACAGTTTGGGATAAGCATCTGCAAGATGATGAGAGGTCTAACTACCTTAGCCTGAGATTCCATCTTCCACCACTCTATCCAGGCGCTTTTAAAGAAATTTTAGATAATTTTCCATCATCATGCCTAGAGTATATCTATCATGAATTAGAAAGCCATTTAGATTTATGAAAAATTTTAGGTATCTCCAACCGCCTCTACTTCCATTGTCTAATAAAAAATATTAGTTCTCTTTAGCTCTTTATCTGCATGGCACAACAGGGTGTTGAACTTTATGATAAAATTGTTGCCCCTGATTCTTATTTTTCCTTTTGGTAACAAACCGGAGTTCACTGCTAAAATATCTATTCATCTATGTAGCTGATAGAAATGGAAATCTACATCTGCTGGAAAATGTTTTAATGGTACCATGAAGTTCAGCTGAGCTCCAGTAAGATATCTGCATTTTGACAAGAATGGGAATAATCTACAGATTCTTGTACAGACTTTAGATGAGAACAGAAGTCAGAATTGGATTGGGACTATAGGGCCTCCATTATTATTATTATTATTATTATTATTATTATTATTATTATTATTATTATT
>BLBF01000003.1:107752154-107778720 GCA_015471245.1 Laticauda colubrina | reverse complement strand
TTATTATTATTATTATTATTATTATTATTATTATTATTATTATTATTGGTATTATTTTCTAACTGCTGCCTTCTCTTCGTCCCTTCCTTTTGAATATTATTGTGGTCCTACACATGCTGTTCTCTTTTTCATGAGAATAACACATTGCACAATATTTCCAGGAAATTATGGAAACTATTCCAAGAGTTATTCACTGAATACAAATAGCTCATTAAGATGCCCAATAGGATGTAAGCAAAGTGGGTGTTATTATTATTTTCTTTCTCTATTAATATGTGTCATTTTGCAAACTGGGACTTCATATTGCAGAGATGAAGCTAGACATGACATGAAGTTGCATCTCTTTGTTCCAAAGGTGATCTGGGGTGGGGCTAGTAAAACAACAACAAAAACAAAGAATAATTTCTAAATCTGGTTTAAAACAACAACAACAATTTCTAAATTTGTTTAAAACAACAACAACAAAAACAAAGAATAATTTCTAAATTTGAACAGATACACAAGAGAAAGAAAGGGCTAATTCTTCTGTTCTTGATTGCCTTATAGGAAATGATCAAAGCTCCTGTTTTTCTTAAAATCAGGTGTAATATTTCCATATTTGCTTTGGGATTCTTTGTTGGGAACTCTGAATGCATATGCATTCTCACACACTCAGACTGTCATACACACATTCATCTGGAGAGAAAAGATCTCATCTCCTCTTGTCTGCAAGCAACTCTTCCAGGCAGACTGTCAGAAGCACAAGCTCTCCTCTAGGGGAAAAACTTGTCAGTACTTTACATCCCACCCCACAGAATCAGCTGCTAGCCACTGAGATCTGCATAGGGAATGGGGTGGGGATGGAGTGAGGGCAATATGTGGTCCATCTGTGCTTTGAGTTAAGTTAACTTAAAAAGAAGAAGCCTGTGGCAAACCATCACATCTAGTTCGGCTCTGAGTACAGGATACTAAAATTTAGATTGCTACAATTGAATTAATGGCACTGTGTAATGACAGCTGGTGTCCCTTAAGACCCTTCCATAGGTCTGTGAAATCAAAATTATTGGGCAGATATTGAAGATATCAAATGAATGTCATTCTTCTCATTATTTCTTTTCCTTTAAAAAAAATAGGAGTTTTTTCAGGAAAAATATTTATGTTAATATCTATTGGGTTTAATACTGTTGTCTTGCATGATTCAATCAATATTCTACATTGCAACAGTTTCATTTTTAATAGAGTAAATATTGATAAATTTAGTCTATACAAACAAAAGCTCTTTTGGGGTCGTTCAAAAGCAAGAAGAGGTCCCAAGAGCAAAAAGTTTAAGAAACACTCTTACATACAAATATATATCCTGTAGATAGGAAAAAGTTAAGGAATGCCTGCCCCCGGAAACTGGAATTGGAGCATAGTTGATTTAGACATCTAAATCTGGCCAGATTTATTTCAAATATGTTTCAATAGTGCCAAAAGCCACAATAGTCTTCCAGTCCTTTTATTATCTCAGCCCAATATATGCCCATTGAATAATGGGTTCCTATAGTGAAGGAAAATATTTTTCTATATTTAAACTTTGGACTTTATTTTTTAAGTTTTTTTTCAAATTCTCAATCTAGTGGTTGAAACTGTTACTATTTTGGCTTCCACTGACTTCATGGCTTTGAATATATTTCAATGGGTGCTCAACAATAGTGTCCTTGCTTCTTTGTTCCAGCTATCCTTGGAAAAGCCCTGGAGATAAACTGAAACAATCTCAGTGTCTAGCACAGCAGAGACAGGTGATCCCATACCCCCTGGCATTTTGTTCAAAAACACTAGGGGACATCACTTCTTATCTATACTATACTAGTATAGTATAGTAGTTATCTATGCTAGTAGTTAAACCTAATTTGAAAATCTATAGGCTTCTGTCATATTTCAAAGCTGCCTAAAAGCAGTTTCCATATGGTAAATATTCCTTTTCTTTCCACCTTTTTCTTCAGTTTATCACTCCCCTCCCTCACCCCCCCTCAATAAAAAGATATGGAGAACCTGAATAGCAATAGCGCTCAGACTTACATACCATTCCATAGTGCTTTACAACACTCTCTGGGCAGTTGACAATGTCAGCATATTGCCCCCAACAATCTGGGTTCTTATTTGACCGATCTCAAAAGGATGGAAGACTGAATAAATCTTGAGCTGATCAGGATCGAAGTACTGGTTGTGGGCAGAGTTGCCTGCAGTACTACATTCAAACCACCACCATAGTTTATATTGTTAAACCATAAGTCTTTAGAGTTATGCTGAGCATTCTTTCTCAAGTCAACACACCACTTCTAGAAGGAACCAATATGCCATTATAGTTATACAGACATCATCTCTAATGACTGACTTGCACCAACAGTCCCAGACCAGAAGGAAAGCTGTCAGACTACTGAGAAACAAGCAGGGCAGGAATTGAAATTACCATTTGTATTTCCATCTTAGCCCAGAGACTGGTCAAGTAGCAGAAAGCATTTGCTTGGTGGAATACTTTTTCTTTTTTCTTTTTGCAGATGCTGCTCGGAGTATTTCCAACACCAACAGTAAATTCTGCTTTTTCTATGTGGAACAAGCTAGCCAGAACATAGTTTGCAGATTTGTTTTTTTGTTTTTTTTTGCTGCTAATTGAATAATTTTGATGCATGTGTATATATGTATATATAGTGGCAGGAGAAGAGAAGGCAAATTACCCAGAGTTGGTGACATATAAGTTCACAGATAAATAAAATATAAGTGATACTTTCTATATTTTTGCTCAAAAAAGCTCTTACTATTTTTAAGTGTTTTAACTATTTCAATCCCAAATTCTGATTTCCCTCACTTGGGAAGCTGGTATTTTGGATCCTTTTTAGTTGCACAGTGAAGTTTTGTGCAATTGGCATTTTTACCTTTCGATATTAGTGAAGAAATATAACTAGGGCACAGGGATCTATACAGTGTATGTCATATATATAGACTGTCTTGAAAACTATAGTTCAGAATAAAACAGCCAATTTATGTTATTATTATTTCAAAAACTTTAAGGGATGGTACTTACTAGAGAAATTTCCTTGGGCGTGGTCTTAACCTCTCCAGAGAAAACTTAGGTGGAATTAAATCTTTTGACATAAATTAAACACTTTTTAATTTCTAGGTTTTTCAAAGTTCTAAGTGAATTTGGTTTTATCTGTTTTTGCCATTTTATACATCCACTGTCCTGTTCTTTCATTCCTGTTTCCTTTGATTATCAATTTTCTTGTTTTAATAGAGTTTGTTTTGTTGATTGCCCTGTAAGCAGCAATTCTGCACAAAGTAGGGCATTATCCACATTACATTGCATCCACCATCTTCGATGGCAGGATTTAAAATCCATTACGCAGAAAATTATATCAAATCCACCCGAGGTCTCATTCTCAGAACCAGAACTTAAAGAGTTACCTTCTAATAATTAAAACTTGAGGTCCCTATTGTTCTTTAAACTCTGTGACCAAACGAAAGTGCCTCTTTTATTTTTATTGTTCAGCTTACTTTGTAAGAATAGATCAAGCTAAAAACACATTCAACATTGAGGCTTTTAAGACCATTCAAAATATCCAGGATGCATTATACCTGAAGACTGAAGGCATTCAGGAGTAATGTATTCCCTTTAAATGCAGTATTTAGCAGTCCAATTTTCTGCAAAATAAACATGGCATTGGAGCAAGAGAAAATGACAGTATTAACACATAACATACATTGTTTTGACCTTGAGACTCCAAAAGTAACCTCTGCATACCTGAAATATTATCATTTGAAAATGCTTGTATGTGAGTCATTTTGTAAATCACTTATACCAGTATTCTAATCCTTTTAAATTAGAGAAACAAAAATATCTTGAGGCTTTTACAAAGCATGTATACTATCATGCATGTTCTGTTCTGTTGTATGATAGAATTTTTCTTCACTATTCTTCTCAAAGTAAGCTTGTAAATGGACAAGATCTGAGATCTGGGAGAAGCTTGCCAGAAACAAACACAAACCTTGAGATGATACATTACCATGTAGAATTTAACACACAACAAATGATGAGCACATTTAACATTCTAAGACAGGTTATGACCTCAGAAATGGCATCCATATGTTACACTGCAATCATTTACAATGAGAATCCATTTCATTCACACAAAAGTTCCTAAATGAGGGAGGGGAAACCATGTATTAGTATGGTTCCTGCTCATGTGGCAACTTCTGCAAACATATAAAGGCCTCCCCTCTGCAGGTCAATTATGCCATTTCTATGGAGGAAGACTTGTCAGTGATGTCACCAAAATAATTTAGGAAGCAGAGGGACTGCTATCATTTCTATCTATCATTTCTGAGATCTACACAGTGCAGTGTACTGTATTGCCTGAGCTGGGCTATGATACTCCAGTTATAATCCTTCTACTATAGATGTGAGTTTATATGCAAAGGAGTTGAAAAAAAAATGCTTCCTTTTCAGACCATGGAATGAAGAATAGAAAATTTATTTAGTTCTTTAAAGGCTATGGACCATTGCACACGTTATTATTTTTCTCCTATTCAGATATAATCCTAATATGGGGAAGGCAGGGAGAGTATTACATTGTCATTTCAAATCAGGCCAAGTGTCTATGTCACTATAATTATGCTTATCTGGAAGTCACTTCCAAAAATACATAATCAGAAAAAAAAAATAGACAAAGGTGTGATTCACACACAATGGTGTGAACAAGTAGGCATATTTTTCTTTGTATTTTTTTCCCTGGTGGTTGGGGGAGGAAGAGACATAATCCTAATTGATTTGCACATGTGTTTTTGTTTGGGGTAGAATATCTTTGAGGAACAGGTTGATTTATCACTGTGTATATGTTTTGTCAGCATGAAGAATACTGCCCAAGGAAACACCATTTTTCCCCTCCACATAGTCGCTGTTGATTTATCAGGACATCAGGACATCTATTTCTTATTAAAGTGGGCTCCTTAGAGAAATTAAAGAAATGGCCATCAAACAAGACTCTCTCCCTGTACATATATAGCATATTCCTTTCTTTTCTGGCCTTTGCTGATACCCAGGATCCCTGAAGAATATGTTCACAAAGGCTCCCTATGAGAGGCACTTTTTAGGCTGGGTGATGCACTGATTTAGTCATTCTGGGTTTAGGATGCTTTTCTGTAGAGCCAGACAGGCCTTTCCTTTACCCAAGGGCAACACTGAAGTTTGTCATATCCTCTTATTTTTGCCAGCTGCTGAGAAACCCATTCCTTGAAGAAAAATGCTTAGTGATAGACACAGCGCTACATTGGTAGAGGCAATCTAAAAGATTTCAAGGCCAGCCAAGATAAAAATGGGAGAAGAATGTTTCTCAACAGTTTCTGAGTCAAAAATGCATCATCAGAACAATGATGAAGAGAAATCTGCCAGTATGGCTTTGCTTTTCAGTTAGGAAAGCAGTTTTATGGCCAGATACAGTTTTGGAATTTGCCATGTCTGCCACTCATAATTTCTCCAATTTTCTTAGAAATAACACGTTCGGAGACCAAATTCCCAATAAAGAGAAATATTTAAAATCTTCTCCAAAACTGAGATAATCAGCCTAAGGCAACAAATCCTTCTATTGTTGTCTATGGACACTTTCCACCCTAGTATAAAAAATAAAAAACTTGGCTTCCCATCATTTTGCTACAGAGAAAAAACAAAACACTGAAAACAGAGCACAAAACCTAAAGTAGTATTAACATAAGAGCAAAAAGTACCCTCCCCCAAATTCTATTCACATCTAGGCTGTTTTCTGTTATTACCCATACCCCACAGCCCTTCTCTCTCTCAAAAATATTAGTGTAACTTCAGGATACCATAAAGTCAGAGTCCTTCCTCCTGAAGAAAATAGTCATCAAGAACCAGGACTGCATAAGAAATACTAAATTTAACCTTAATAAAAATAAATGATCATTGTATTGAGCAAGAACTAATAATGGCATGCTAGCAAATTTGCAGAACAATGAACTAGCAAAGAAACAATAAACAGAATAAAACATATACACCTCCCCCCCAACCATATTTTTTTTCATTCAGAATTGCTGGATACATTTTCCTGAAAATGTTATTTCACTTGCATTGTACATAGGAATAGGGAGCTTTATGCAGCTCCACCTTTTGAATTTTAAAAGTGAAAAATGGGCACTCTCACAAAATGGCTGCCAGGATGAATGTAGTCAGAAAATACTGATTTAATGGAAAATAAATCAGTAAAACCTGTTTCCCGCTATTTCTCTATCCTTATTAGGAATCCTGTAGCACTTTTCAGTCTATCATTGCTTTTTACTGGGCAATTGAGTGTATTTTGAAGTAAACCAGTCATGCATGATTTTCATTTTCTAAAAATGTCCACAAAACCCATATGGAGCCCAGAGATATTCTTGGAAATATAATATTCTATGTAATTGTCCATTTCACAGCTTTTAGCTCAGGATTCCCAGGACAAGTCTGAGATATTTACAGGTGCAAATATACATACCTCCCCCCCAAAGGGCAAGGAAAAATAAACACATACATTTAACTTAATTTGAACAATACAAATAATTACTGACTAAAATGGCCACATTCACCAAGCTAATTGACCCTCATCCAGATATATCCAATCATTCCTTCACACATAGATATTTTGTTTGCTCCTTCAAAAGAATCTAGAAAAAGAAAGGGGGACACAAAATAGAAAATAGTATATTCTGCTGAAAAATGGCTGTGGCTGTGAGTTAGCTGGCATCTAATGTACTCCCAGCCAACTCCTATATTCAAATTGCAGAAAGCATACACAGTGTTTAGGGCAGCTAGCAAAAACAAAAACAAAACTTCCCACCATAATTAATTGTTTGTTTATTAAACTTCAGCAAACTACAAAACAGTTAACTGGCAATACCAGGTGCTACAGATAAGCGTGAGCATTTAAATATTGCAACTCATCTATTGTCTCTGTCTCCCTCTCCCAAACCTCTATAGCTTTTTATTCCACTTGACAGTCCATAGTTATTCCAAATGCAATTGACTTTCAAATTTCTAGGTTCTATCATATCACAAGACCCTAAAATGGACACCAAACATCAAAAATGTCATCAAAAAGGCACAATAAAGAATGTTCTTTCTGCGCCAACTCAGAAACCTCAAACTGCCCAAGGAGCTGCTGATCCAGTTCAACAGAGTCTGTCAACTGCACCTCTATAACTGTCTGGTTTGGCTCTGCAACCCAACAAGACAGACACAGACTTCAGAGGATAATTAGGACTGCAGAAAAAACAATTACTACCAACCTGCCTTCCAGTCAAAAAGCGGGCTGTGAAAATATTTACAGGCTTCTCACATCTTGGACGTAAACTGTTTCAACACCTACCCTCAAATGATGCTATAGAGCACTGCACACCAGAATAACTAGACACAAGTTTTTCCCCGAACGCCATCACTCTGCTAAATAAATAATTCCCTCAACACTGTCCAACTATTTACAAAGTCTGCACTACTATTACTATTAATCTTCTCATCATCCCTCTCACTTGTGACTGTATGACTGTAACTTTGTCGCTTGTATCCTTACAATTTATATGGACTGTTTCCGAGTATGATTTGATTGCTTATTTGTACCCTATGACTACCATTAAGTGTTCTACCTTATGATTCTTGACTCTTGAATGTATCTTTTCTTTTATGTACACTGAGAGCATTTGCACAAAGACAAATTCCTTGTGTGTCCAAGCACATTTGGCCAATAAAGAATTCTATTCTAATTTATTCCCTTTTTCCCTTTAAAGATATATGCGTAAGCTTTGCTTTTGAATAACTTTATGTACTATGTGACAGATTAGGTTGCTCCTGTTCCATAATCACATGGGATTTTGCCTCCATTTTTATTGGAATAAAATGTTTTGCAGATAAGTAGCTATGTTGTGTTTTTTCACCAAAAATCCTTCAGTAAACTTTGCATCAACCAAAAAATACCTTATTGTGCTTAACAGCCTTTTTTGATTTTACTCAGGATTATTGCTTAATATTCAGAAGTTGTGGGTGCTCCATCACCGGAGCTTTTTTAGAAGAGATTGAAGAGCCATTTGTCTGGAATGATATAGCATGAGTCATAATAATGCTCGGGCATGAAGTTAGGCTAGAAGACCTCCAAGATCCCTTCAAACTCTGTTTTTCTGTTGTTCTTTGTGTTTTGTGCCTTCATTCTTCATGTTGTCCTCAAATTCCAGGATGCAATATTCTCCCCAATATTGGACCTTAATAACTTGATTTTTCTGTTAAACTTGTTTTCTATATAAAAACAGGACAATTAGAATTTTTCTAATATTTTACTCTTATTGGCTAAGAGATGGGTGCAGCTATACTTTGAGTTGCAGGCTATGAGCATTACAAAGTAGTTTCCCCCCATCTTTCATTTTGATTGGCATGGGATCCCATAAGACTGAAAATACAAGTTCCAATAGCTGACAGGCTTATTTGAATTCAACCTTGGGAAACCTGTTCCTTTTTCCATTAGCTTTTAAACAACAGTCACATCTTGATTCCTTTGTTTCTTGCAAGGACAAATATTCAGTCCAATTGCTAAGTCCTTATCCCTTATTTTCTTCATAGCAGACACATCTCTGGGACTCAATCTTCTAAGCCATTTTGCAGGATTATTATTATGTATGTATCCTGCTATTTTGTCTGCCTCGGATTACATAACTCCAGCAAATTAGCTTCACTGTGCTTTTCCATCAATACTACTTTATGTGTCTTGGTAACAATGTGACTTTATTTTGAAACACAATTTTACAGACCCTTTACATAAAAACATAAGCAATCTGCATACAATTCATGTATATAAGATACTTCTTGAAATATTTCTCCTTTCATGATGATCTATTAGGATTTCAGTTTAACACTACTCTTTCCATATCTATCAACATTCAATTTCTTAATTTAACTTTTCCTTGTTAAGGTTCATCAAGACTTAAAAGCACATCTTTGTTGTGGATATATTGATTTGATGCACTGTCTAGAAGAAAACATTTTGTTTTCAAATTCAGAATCATATCCAACGGCAAGTAAACATTTATTTGCTGTTTCTTTTCATCTCATTTTTTTTTTGCAATTCCTAGGCAGTCTTGACTTTTCTTTTATAACATTTGATCTCATTATTTCTTTTATGAGTCTTAGCATTGTAAAGTCTGCATTCTCTTTTAATATGTCCCTTTCTTTTACAGTAATGATGGATGACATTTCTCCCTTTTTTTCTGGTTCACAGAATTCCCTTCAGTTGCATCTTTCTAATCATGCTAGTATGCCTCCACCTTCTCATTTTCTATTCTCAAAGAAAATTTTATTAGGAAGGTTGATTAACTTTTCCATGTGTCTGTACTTTTTTGGTAGTGAAATAAATAACAATTCCTTGATTAAATTGTCCGAAAGCTTCGTACTATTTTTACTGTCTTTTGAACAGAGAGCTACTCGGTCACATATTCCATTGAACTTCCATCCAGTAATAATTTTAGATTAATCAGTTTATTTAACATTACAGTTGGTCATTATAAGCATAAATATGTCTTATTTTGTCCCAGATCTCCTTTCTTAAGCACTACTGTAAATCAACTTAGGCTGGACAAGTTCACCCTCAAAATTATTTCATAATTCAGTAAACTATTCTTTTTCATCCAAGTTGTCCTGATTTGTGTTCATTCTGGACATAGCATCTCAAGAACTTCTAAAAGGTCCACCTTTTCAAATAGTGTCTCCATCTTCACGCAAGAGAATAAGTACTTTTTTCCATCTTCAAGAGCAAGATGTTCCAGTTATAATGTCACTGCCATTTTCAAAAGCTTTATGCTAGTTTTGTAGGTGGTTAAAAAGTGTTCCTGGATTACAGCATTTAACTCATTACCGTGATGGTGAACCTATCTGGTACACATGCCAGAAGTGGCACACAGAGCCATCCCTCCAGGCACACCAGCTGTCACCTGTTGCTCTTCCGGTTTCCACTGTGTGCATGCGTGCTGGCCAGCTGGTCTTCGTGTGCAACATGTTCACCAGAAACCAGAAGACCAGATGGCGTGCACATGTGCGCCAGGAGCTGCTCTTCCGGTTTCTGGCACTCCCATGTGCATGCACCAGGAGCTGTTCTTCTGGTTTCCAATTCTCCCCTCTGCAAACATGCACTCCCATTTCAGCACTCAATGCCAAAAAGGTTCACCAATACTGTCTTCATAAGTATCCATGAAGAGTGGTCTTTTGCTGATTCAGTATATGCTTGACCAAATGCCTGAAAATAGGATGGGACATGTTGTGCATATAGTGTATTGGGGTACTCTGATCACACAGAATTAAGTTCTGGCTCCCTGCTGGGCCTACTATCTTTTTTCTTGACAAATTATAATGGATAATATCCAGTTTAGCTTGCACCTAACTCACTCCCAGTCAGTCTCTCTATCTAGTTCAGCAGAGATACATACAGCTTGATATTTATTAAACATCAGTTAACATCAAAACAGTTAAATGACATAAACAAGACAAAAGGCAGGCCAAACAAGGAGACAGGAGGGGGGAAAGAGACAAAGAGACAAAGAGATGAATAAGCAAGAATTTATAGTACACATCTATCAAAAGATACAGAACTTTCCAGAGTCACAGGGAAAGCATGAAGAATGCCAAAAGTAGCTTTTGGTTGTTCCAGCTTTAACTCTTTGATGTACCTTGCAGAAGCAATACAGAGGGGAAAATAGGCCACCATATGATGATCTCTCCTCAGTTAACCCCAGAAAGATCTCTCTCCTCTAATGACACAAAACAGTCAAGCAGAAAGCATTACCCGAATCAAGAAACTACCAAGGGGAAAAATCACACATCCACCAAAATTGGCAGAGCAAGGTACTGCATATTGTATAACCAGAAGCAAACCCCACACTCATTATCACTGATAATGTTACATAGTTGGTTAACAAAACATCTGCAAGCAAATGACCTAGCTCAGAGAGCATCAAGGTCTCACATTCAACCTTTATGTTATCCTCTCTTGCTATAGCTTCTCTATTCTGCACCACACAGGAAACAGGATGATGTTACCCAATAGATTCAATGGGTAAGAAAGGTTAGTGGAAAACAAAACCGGATGGCTGGCAGAAGGGATAACTGGGCAGAGAAATAAAACAGTGAGCACCACTCTTTCACAATGGGGTAAATTTCAGAAGGGAAGAAATCCTTCCTAAGCAAAGGTTGACTTTTAGGTTAATCTTCAAAGGCATCTATATTTTTTCAATAAAGATGTCTGAAGACATTTGCAGAACCTCCCTCCACCTTTGTTTTCAACAGTCTCTATTATTACAATAAGACAATATATTATATTCTATGCAGAGAACCAGAAACACATTGAGAAGGGATGTTAACGATTACGTTAAACCTAGTGCATCTGTACTAATTAATGAATGGCTTGAACATCCGTAAAATGAGGTAGACTTAGAAACTACACATGAAACAACTTTTGTCTGCTACAGTAAGTTGCAGTAACATCAAGAACTAGGACACAATTGGGAAGTTTGGTCTAATCTGTATCTGATTTAATAGCTCTTAACACAATGTAAACCAAATCTTAAATACAAACTTGGCATAAACTTTATTAGTATGCCTATCAAAATTTCTAAAAATTCCAGAACAAATAAAAGCCTTACAATGGGTAACACTATCTGCAATAAAAATATAAATGAGTAAAAAATGTAAATCCTGAAATGTACAGCAAGGTTCCAAGAAGGTTTGGCAACTCATTAACCTATGTATTTATCCTGTTGCTAGCATTAAAATATAAACATTGTGTTAGCAACACTGCATGCTGGAACTTTTGCAAGATGAAGGATCACAAAGTAGTAATAGGAAAACCCTTATCGGCCATGTAAAACCAACTAAAAATATTGGTTTCTTTGCTGCTGCTTTTAAATTATAATCTGAATTAGTTGGATGTGATAATGAAGAACATTTCATAAGACAACTATGTCATTGGATGACTAAGTCTGAATATCTAATACCAACCAAAGGCTAAACACAGTCATCCCTACTGGGAGTTCATACCTGAGAGACACACTGAGAATTTTGAGAGAAAGGTGTGGGTATGCTCTACATAATAGTTGACAGCATAGTGTGGGTGCTCTGACACAAATGTCAATTCACTAGTGAGAGAGAGAAAAAATCCCAGCCCTTAAAATATTCTCTACTACCTTCAAATACAACTAAGGCTAACCTTGCTTAGCTTATCAGAATAACCAAATTCAGCTAGGTGCTGCTTTTCCTATTTACTTATTAATAAATAAACAACCCATTTCCACACAAAGCACACACATGGTTGTAGCAACCTGCCATATTTATTTTCAAGAAGTATCTGTGGAACCTATGAAGTCCTGCAAAAAAAATGTTGTTGTTTTTTTAAAGATGACATTAGTGCTTGTACCATGCTGGGTTTTTAAAATCACAGAATTTAAAATTAGTTTATTAAAAACAAGTGAGCTGGGAAATCTATTGAGTCCAAAGGAAATTTCCACCTACTCACTAATGTTCATAACTGGCACACTGGTTGCTCTTGCTCTAGACCAGGGGTGTCAAACTCGATTTCATTGAAGGCTGCATCAGGGTTGTGTTTGACCTCATGGGGGCTAGGGGGCATGGCGAACTCAACATCCCTCATGTTGGTGGCACCTGTGGTGGCACGAGTGCTCTGCCACAGGCTCCTGAGCTCCATTTCTGGCTGCAACAGCCTCCTGTAACCCTCTGCCAGAGAAAACAGTGCTCAGGAGGGACATGTGCCATGAGCTCCATTTTCACTGGCAGAGGTACCATCGGCCAGTCCTTCACTGTTTCTAGGGCATCCCTGTGGGCCAGATCTAAGCACCTCTTAGATCTGGCCCATGGGCCTTGAGTTTGACATCCTTGCTCTAGTGTTCATACAAAATCACAATTTGTTCAACAAACTGCACTAAAAAAAATACAGTGAGTTCCCCCCCCCCCATCCCAGTAACGGACTTTGGCACAAAACGCATGATCAATAGTAAACTTTTCAACACATAAACTTACGAAAGTTCTAAATTAGTATACAGTTTGATAGCAGATTTTTGATTGGCAGATAAAATTCTTCCTATCTGCTTCAAGTCTCCTGATCTTCCTCTCCTTCAATTTCTGACAGGTATTTTTCCTAGACTGAAACACTTTTGGTTGTGTCTGTAGATGATCTGTGGCAGAGCCAGAATGGCAGTGGTGCATCCATCCTTACATTGTGTGTCCTCTTGGTGATTTTTGATAGTGTTGATCATGGTTTCCTTCTGAGCCTGAACTTTTTGGAGTGGGGATTTGACAATAGCTTTCTTCCTGTTTCCAGAGACAGCTTCAGGTTCTGTTAGTTGTAAAAGGGGACTGATCATTCCTTAAGTCCCTCCTTTATGAAATGCCATAAGACTATTCTCTTTTCCCTCCTTTTCAACATCTATATGAAACTGCTGGGTGAGACTACCCTCCAATTTGAAGTTTGGTATGAACAGATCTTAACAGATAATCAGAGTTAGAAGGGACCTTGTAGGTCATCTAGTCCAACCTCCTGCCCAAGCAGGAGACCCTACACCATTTCTGACAAATGGCAGTCCAATCTCTTCTTGAAAGTCTCAATTGATGGCGCACCCACAACTTCTGAGGGCAAGCTGTTCCATTGGTTGATTGTTCTCACTGTCAGAAAGTTTCGCCTTATTTCCAGGTTGAATCTCTCCTTGTTCAGTTTCCATCCATTATTCCTCGTCTGGCCTACAGGAGCTTTAGAAAATAGCTTGACTCTTTCCTCCCTGTGGCAGTCCCTCAAATATTGGAAGACCGCTATCATGTCTCCCCTGGTCCTTCTCTTTACTAGACTAGCCAAGCCCAGTTCCTGCAACTGTTCTTCGTATGTTTAAGTCTCCAGTCCCTAATCATCTGGGTTGGTCTTCAGTAATATGCTATTGATGTCTAATTGTATCTTTTCACTCCAGGACAGCCAAGTGTGGCTGTTGAGATTTTGTCCCAGTGTTTGGAGGCTGTACATGTTTGACTATCAAGATCAAGTGGTTAAAAGTATTTGGGCTAACCATATCTGGTGATATCCCACCTTTAATCTTGGAAACATTGGTACTTCCTCATTCAAGGGTAGTGGGGTAATTTGGGAGTCATCCTAAATTCACAGGTCCTGCTTCAGCAGGTGGCAGCTGTGATGAGGAAAGCATTTGCACGGCTTCATCTGGGGTGCCAGTTGTGTTCTTATAGGCAGGGATAGATAGTTTTCCACACCTTGGTTACCTTGTGGCTTGACAACTGCAATGCACTTGATTTGTGGCTGCCCTTGAAGACCATTTGGGAGCCTTAACTGGTACAGAATGCAACTGGGAGGCAGTGATAGGCGTGACTTGGTATCCTCATGTAACACCTCTGCTTTGCAAGTTGTACTGGACATCAGTTTACTTCCGGATGCAGTTCAAGGACCTGGCTGTCACCTATAATATAGGATACGGTTACTTGATGGATTGCCTGTCTCCCTTATATCTGCCTGGCTAATTCAATCTGGCAGGGTTGGCACTCTCCAGCATCCTTCACTTAAACAGATCTCAGAAGTGTTCCTTGTCTGAGAACACTGTTTGCCCTTTGGAGTGAAGTCCCCCCCCTCCGCTCCCCCCAAGATTTTAACAGCCCTGCCCCTGATGGTATCTTGAAAGGTCTTGAAGATCTGGCTCTTCCCCCCTGCCTTTGGCAAGCCTGGTTGTTTTTTCCCTTTTTTTGCACCATTTGGTTTTGTCATTTCTTCCATCTTTATTCTTTTTTATTTTCCTTGTTTTTTACGATTTGCAAATAGTCCAGAACCACCGGTAGTCAGGCAGCATATAAAATTGATCAAATGCATATAAAATTAATTATCATTATGATTATCAGACTGGGATATTATCCATGTCCTGTGTGACCTCGTTAGACTGATGTCAGAATTTCATTTTGAAAAAGATCCCAACCTATAGCTTACATTATGCACCCAAGACATTGAATTGACTAGAACAAAGGTGTGAAATGGCTACCAGTTTGTCCCAAAATCAGGGGGCCTTCCTAAAGGCCCTCTCTTTTGTAAAGGAAGATGAGATGTTTTCAATCTTTGTTTCCGGGTTCCAGAAGTAACTTCTTTCTCTAGCTGGTCTTGTCCTATTACTTTTCCTCATCTAATCCCTTATGAATAATTGAGACAGGTTTCTTTTAGTTTGAACTTGATAGCAATAGCAGTTAGACTTATATACTGCTTCTTAGGGCTTTACAACTACTCTGGGTGGTTTACAGTTTCAGCATATTGCTCCCAATAAGATGGTTCCTCATTTTATGAATTTTGGAAGAATAGAAAGCTGAGTCAACCTTGAGCCCCATTAGGATCGAACTCCAGACTGTGAGCAGAGTTAGCCTGAATATAACTAGGATTCTTCCTTTCTACAATCTCTTTGTTAATTCTTAGAATTTAAGGACTATTTTATGTTGGATCCATTGTTAATTTTGCAAGTGTGTGCATGTGTAGGAAAGATTTAAAATAAAAAAGAATAAAAGGCCTATTTTGGGAAATTTATATTGGGAGTTCCAGAAAGAAAACCAGGAAATAATTATACCCTGTGGGGAAATTTGTTATTGTCCTCGACGTTTTGCAAAAGCTGGTGATAGAACCATAGCATCAGTATCTCACACTGGGATGGTTCATCTTCTCAGCAAAATCTTTGCACCTTTCTTCCACTAGAGAAAAAATAGGAAATTGTTTTCTACGTTCTTTTAATCCACAGCTTTATAATGCTGAGTTTTGCTACTTTGCCCCTTGAGTTTTTTCTGTTCCTTTCCATTGTGTTTATTTTAATGAGATTTTAGGTAGTAAATAAAAGACAGAAGAGAGAAATGGTCTCAAATCAATTAACCTTATGCTTAAAATGGCTCCAGCAAGTCAGGATTTAGGATTGTAAGTGTGAGAGCTAAACATATACCTCTGCAGGTAAATGTTTAGAAGCACATGGCTGGGTAGGAGATCCAATCCAATCTTCTTCTCTCAGAAGAAATAAGGGGAGCCCAGAAATGGAATGGGCAGAAAAAATGGGATATAGAGAAAAGGTAAAAGCTATTGCAGTGGATGTCCTTCAATAAGGCTATGCCCGAATATCAATTTTATATATACATATGGTTTTGTGGGAGGACAATGAGAGAAAGAGCTTAAAAACCCTTTTAGTTCTTTCTCCCATTCTCATCACAGTAACAAGATGGGTTGTCATCCGAGTTTAAAGTTCATCTAGTCTGGAATGTTGTTCATGTGATACTCAAAATTATGAACATATATGTTCCATTTAAATAGATCCTTCTTGTTAAATCCTCCATCCATTTGTCTTATTTAAGCCTTTCTTTTACCTTCTGAGATTTTTTTCAACCATGTTGAACTACATTCCTTAGCCAAAATGACCAGCAAATTAAAAATTTTGGAGCTCGGCACATTCAGGGGTGTTTGGATTGGTAAAGCTAGCATCATCTTTTCCTGAAATGATGATGATAATGGTAAGTCACATAGTGCATTTTATAAGTTAATTACACACTTCTTTTGGGCTGTCCTAATATTTGGATAAAGAAATTAATATAATTATATAATTCCCATCATACCCACTTATTTTTTAACAGAAATATATGGGTTTCCAAATTTAGCTTTTTCATGATAGAGGAGCAAAAGATGCAGTTTCCCCTTTTTCTGTCCAAAGATGATTTCTTTCTTAATTCTTCCAATCTTCCTAGATTGCTCATACACTTGACTTTGTAGTAACAGTCGGAAGTGGAACAGAAATTGCAGGTGAAGACTAAAGACTAGTGATAAGAGAGAGAAATAGAGCTCTAGTTTATCCAGGTTTGTTTCCCTACGTATGGTAGATTAATAGCTGTTCCATTGTCTATTTTGGTCATGAAAGCTTTTTTTCTTTTTTAATGTGCTGGAATCTTCAACAGAAGCAGTGTTTCTTGCATATGATCTGATACGAAGCTATGACATGGCAGACACTAATTTCCTTGTCAGTTTAATGACACAACCATTGTGGGTGACATGGTGCTATCTCAAATTTGTTCTTGCACAAAAAAAAAAAAAAGGCACTTGTTTCTGAGAAGTTAATAGAATCTCAAATCCATAGAAACCTTATAGCTCCTTAAAACTAGAATGGCAAATTGTGCACTGTTGGGAGAGTTGAGTGGCCAAGCTGGTCTCAACTTACTGCCAAGCTGGTCTCAGTTCACCACGAAAAAGGTATATGCTGCTATAGGTGAAAATTTGGTTATTACACCTGAGAATATGAAGAGCCAAACTGAAGCCATTTTGTGTTCACAGTCTGAACTTTTGAAGCTCAGAACATTTATGTAATGTGTTTTCTGCTAGGAATAATACAATATTGCAAAACTATGTACTTGGCATAAGTTAGAGGTATGTGCTGGGGCGCTCTGACATTAGATGTTACATTAAGAGATATTAATGTTTTCTTATAATCTTCTGGAATTTGAATAACAGGAAATCTGACTATGCTGAGAATGTTGGGAGTTTTCCATGGAAGGTTGGAACTTTCTTATAAAAACAATGTATAACATCTATATATGGACGACAGGAAGTGTTATGTAACCATGTGATTTGATAAACCTATATAAGCTGTATTCACTAAACATGGTTTTGGAATGAAGGGGTCCATACTGCAGTATTTTCCCTAATAAAGCATCCTATGGATCAGATTATCAAAAGTCTGATGATTCATTTTTATGTATTTCTCACAAGGCTATTGCTAGATTCTCAGCACAGTAAACCATTCCTGAAAACATGAGAACTCGGTAGAGACACTGTGCTCTTAGGCTTTGATTCCTAAGGATGTATAGATTCACAGCTCATTCTGAAACTCTCTCTGAATGATTCTGTAGCAAGATCTCAGTTCAGATGCCAGCAAGACAGATGGGGAAGGAAAACCCATGAGCAAAGGGTTCAAAAGATGGAAAGAGAAAGAGAACATGTGTGGCCATCAATGTTATGGGATAAAAGTACTGATCATAAAGTCAAAAGAAAGACCACAATAGGGCACATATTTTGTACGGAGAAGGTCTTAGATATCATACTGGCAGGATCGGGTGGCAGATGCTACCATGAATCAGAACAGAGAAGACATTACTAGGCTGGACACAAGACAAGTTCAATCTGAAATAAGGTGACCATCCGTATATACCTATATTCAAAAAGAGTCAACTGTGTATAAACCAGCACCTTCCTTAGCCATCTCAAAAATCAGCCTATATTACTGAGAGAAAAAAGATGCATAGTAGAATAAGAAAAACATAACAGAAAATCCTTAAAAGCAAACAAAACAAACGAACAAATAAATGGAAGTTTATATAAGAAATCAATAGGTCACATGCTGAAAAAAGGATCACCACCAAGGACAGCTTCCATACCATTATTTGCTTATGAAAAAAATATGTGACTCTAAGTACAATATGCAGGAAGCAATAGTTTTTTAACTGATAATAATAGGTAAATATTAACCCCTGACATCTATCTGCAAAAGCATAAAGCTTAGGCAAGTGGACAGCCTAGGCTTGTATTTACAGTCACTCCTGAAATAGTAGAGCAGCAATTAATCAACCATCTAACCAACCAACCAACTACATATAAAGCAAGTAGTATTAAAAATCTACTTAGATTTTTTTTCCTTTCGGTTAGGCGCCACTAATTTTTTCGCTCTTCCCATTTAAAATAAATGGCCTATTTCTGCCATTATTATAGTGGTTCCTCTTTCTATTTTTTTCTCCCAGGAATTAATCTCATCTTGCACTTATATGATGAAGAAATTCTATTTACATGGGCTTTACTAGGCTCTAATTCCAATTACCATCTTGGCAGGTCTATTGTCTTTATAGTTCAATTTTCCATCATAGAATTTAATCAAGGTAATCTATCTATCTATCTATCTATCTATCTATCTATCTATCTATCTATCTATCTATCTATCTATCTATCTTCTCCATCCATCCAAACTGATAATACAATTGCTCTGGGGCTGCCCTCAAATGAGTCTTAGTGATAGCAGAGCTATCTACCTGCTCCCTCCTTTTTCTAACCAATAGAATAACCAATCTGCAACCAATAACCAATCCCCAACTTTGCCTCTCTGACCTTTGTCTAAATGCCTGGCTTTCAAAGCCTGACTGTTTCGACTTTGTCCTCAATAGTTTTGTGTTCAGTGGCCATTGGCCAGCATCCCTATTTCTACATCATAAACTGTTGAATGTGAAATGCAGCTTCTAAATCCACAAAAAGAGAAGCATGTCAACCTACGCTCCCTTTGTACAAGGAAAGGCTGCTACACCTGCTATGTATCTGAGGAACATCAAAAGTGTTTCAGTGTTCCTTTTACATGTTAAACATATGATAACTTTATGTGTCACACAGGCTCGCCTCTCAGAAAAATACAGTATACTACTGACCTCTGTGCTGAATGCATAGTCTAGGAAACTTGTCATTCTTGCTGCATAATGTGCAAACAGCTCTTGAAACTTTGGAAGGAAAATAAACTTAGTGACACTGCAATCTAATGCATGTTTATTCAATAACAAGTCCATCCTAGAAAAATGGGAATCAACCCTCATACCTGTAGTTTTATTCTGATTAAAAACCAACAGCAAATATGCACAAAAGCTCTGCTGAATATGTAGAATCTGAGTAGGCAGCAAAAGGGAGAAACATGAAGTCATATGAAATCCTCTGTTCCTTCTATGAAATTGAAAGCCAAAGCTTGCTACTTTTCAAAGTACAGGTTTGCATGTCTTTGCTCCAACTTTTGCACAAGTACAGGTAGTCCTTGACTTACAACCATAATTGGGCCCACATTTTTTGTTGCAAAGTGAGACATTTGTTAAGTGAGTTTTGCCCCATTTTACGACTTTTCTTCCCACAGTTGTTCAATTAATCATTGCAGTTGTTCAATTAATAACCCAGTTGTTAAATGAACCTGGCTTCCCCCCTTGTCAGAAGGTTGCAAAAGGTGTTCACATGATATGCAGACACTGCAACCATCATAAATATGAATCAGTTGCCAGGCATCCAAATCTTGGTCATGTGACCATGAGGATGCTGCAATGGTCGTAAGTGTGAAAAATGGTCATCTCACTTTTTTCAATGATGTAACATTGGTTACTAAATGAACTGTTATAATTCAAGGACTACCTGTAGACCATTTCTGCAGGCATTGCTTCAATACTAATACACTTTTGGGAACTCAGGGGCAGTAGCTATGCAAGGCCAAACAATCAGCAAGCTGCTATACTATGTATCTGGGGCTGGGCTGGACCACTCGAGGCAGAGCTAAATAGAATAGCCTCTGATGTAAGGAAACTTCTATCTCAAAGAAGGCTCTGGCTTAAAATTAAATGGGTCAGAGAAAAGATTAAATTAGGGTGGGTGGATAGGGTTGATCTGGTCTGCTAAGCTTTAAAATGCAGAAAAAATCCCTTTAATAGGTACAATTTATTACTCAGTCAGGTGCCTGATCTAAATCAGATCCAAAACAAACAGATCAATCAAAATGAAGACAACGCTACTCCCAACAACTAAGTGATACCTTCGAGGAAACTTCCATCACCAACTGATCCTATTGAATCTTATCAATAGGATCTTAAACATTGCAAGGCAACCTTCGCCCCCCCATTCCCTCACCACCCCACCCCTTTCTGAACGGTAGTCTGGAGGAAGCCTAGCAAAGATAAGAAACAAAATGTCTGCAGAAACCTTGATTAAAGGGAAGCGATGGCTCAATGAGAAGTGGTATTCAGCAGGTTCTGACCAGTTCTGGAGAACCGGTAGCGGAAATTTTGAGTAGTTCGGAAAACTGGCAAATACCACCCCTGACTGGAGATTTTACAGTATCCTTCCCTTGCCACACCCACCAAGCCATGCCCACAGAACCGGTAGTAAAAAAATTTAAATCCCAATACTGGCTCAGTGGCTAAGATGCTGAGCTTGTCAATCAGAAAGGTTGGCAGTTCAGTGATTCGAATCCCCAGCGCCATGTAATAGAGTGAGCTCCTGTTACTTGTCCGAGCTTCTGCTAACCTCGCAGTTTGAAAGCATGTAAAAATGCAAGTAGAAAAACAGGGACCACTTTGGTGGGAAGGTAACAGCATTCCGTGCACCTTCGGGTTTAGTCATGCCGGCCAAATGACCATGGAGATGTCTTCAGACAGCGCTGGCTCTTTGGCTTTGTAATGGAGATGAACACTGCCTCCTAGAGCCAGAAATGACCAGCATGTATGTGCGAGGGGAACCTTTACCTTTATTGATTTCCCCAGACTTGGAGTACTGGACCAAAAGGTATTTAAAGACTATTTTACCTGAAAGCTAAGGTGGCACCGTTCCGGCCACAGAGACCTTCATGCAAATGCCTTCTCTTCTAGATGTGACTTCCTGAAGCCTTGATTACCTGAGGATATCAGAGGAAGGGGCTCTCAATCGCCCTCTTGTGTCCCTGAATGCAGGCCCTGAACTCATGTCTCCACTTTAAGCTATGTGAAATGTAGGAGGAAGAGGCAATGATTTTGAGTAGAAAAAGCAGGTTTTGGGGAGGAGGCCAACACCAAACCTTTTCCTGCAGTTTCTGCTTTTATATCCTCAGCCATTTTGCCCCCAGCAAGGCTCCATGGCTCAAAACCTGAGCTGCATGGGGGGAAAGCACCTGATAAGGAGCTTTGGGGAAAAACAGCAGAACAGAGGAAAGGTTTGGCACTACCATCTGCTATATTGCGTTTTCCATTCAGAAATCATCCACTTTCACCTTGGGTTTTTAAGTTTTTCCCCAAGTGCTCTGGAGATGTCTGAAGTCAAAGGAGTACATTTATAGCAAAATAAATTGGATGTTTGTAGGCATGATAGTTGTAAACAAAGACAAGTCTGGATCATAACAAATAGCATGAGGGAACTACCCCACAAGTCTGCAGGATTTATAGTTGAAAATCCTGGCTTGGCAACTTTAAAATGGCATATTCAGAGGCATTTCCACCATGCTGTGAAGCTAAAAACAGAAACATAATGAGAAACCAATTGTAGCTGAAGCAAATTTTCCCTTTTTGTAACACCTTTACTAACGTGTTGGAAAAGGGCCAAATACACTACATTCAACACCTTGGAAGAGGAACATTACTATATTAGTAATCTCTTTTATTTATCTGTAAACAATTATATACAGTACTTTTAAGGCTTTTTAAATATCATTCTCACTACAAATATCTGAGGGGGATACTGTTACTCTCAGTTAACTGCAATATGGTTGATTACAGTTAAAAATGTCAAATAACTACCCAGCTGAGTTTATAGCTAAGGTATAACCAAAACACATGTTTTCAAATCTGAATCTCAGTTTAATGTCGTACACCCCATTTAATTTCCATTTTCCACAATATTTTGGCCATCAAGTGTTCAATATTAAAAAAAAAGGTAAAAGGAAAGGAACGGGATATATGCATGTATCAGTCCTAAATACACAGAAGTATCCACCCCAAGATTTTAATTGTTTTTATCTCAATGCCATTTATCTTTACTGGTACAAACCAGTGCAGTGTAATGTAAATTCTATGAAAAAGGATTTCATGTTTCACACATTGAACAAACAATACTCTAATAAATCAAAGCCAACTGTTCTCCACATGTCCATTATGCATGCAACATGCATAAAAAAGAGGGGGGCTTTGATTGCATAGTTGCTGCCATTATCTTGATTTTTTGTTTCTTAACTTGACTCTCACAGATGCCCCTGGCTTTGCTCAACTTGTTCTTTTAAATGTTTTAAATGCTATTTTATTTAATATTTGTTCAAAGAAGCTGGCATGCTACAAAGGGAATGAGTAACCTTTAGTGTCTTTTATTTACAAAGAATGACTCTGAAATCTGTAGGCGCTTTCTTAGGAAATAAAATTGGAAAGGAGAGGGGCAGCTCAGTGCTTTGCTTGGAAGAGGTCCAAAGACCAGGGCAGAAAATAAACTGGGTGAGTGGGAGCAATCTCACCACTCTCCACTTATTGGCTAGAGCCATACTTGTTGTGGCATATAGATGGGATATATAGTGCATCCTCCTGTTTTTCACCACAGTAACCTTGTGACATAGGGAGGGCTGAGAGAGGTGACTGATCCAAAATCTCCCAGGGAACTTCTATGGCTGAGCATTAACTTGAACCAAAGTTTTCCCCAATATTGATCCAGCACCCGAAATATCACACCGGCTCTCTGCTAAATGTACAGTTCTTTGAATGACTCTACCGTGAATTGCCAGCATGTTGTGAACAGGCATTACAGCCCTTTTGTGAGAGCACGCTGCACACTCTCAAATATCTCACCAGCCCCCAAAATTGCCTGTCCCTGATCTCCCCTAGCTGGCTGTTGTACACAGGGAGCCTTCTTTGTGTTGCTTTCTGACATTCTTTTGACTGGAAGCATCAGGAACCAAACCTCATTCTTTCTGTCACTATTGATGAAACTACTTTTTCTCACAACAATCCAGGATCAGGGCTGTCAAACTTGCCGCCCATGGGCCAGATGTGTCACATGCCTGGTTTAGCAAAAGGGAAAAACGTCATGATACATCACATGACAATGCAAGGTTGACACTCCTGGTCCAGATGTTCAACAAAGGATCTAAATTCTAGAATTATCTAAATTCTAATAATTAGACCAGCTGCAGTAAACATGATGATCATGCCCAGTGGTGGGATTAAAATTTTTTTACTATCAGTTCTGTGGGCATGGCTTGGTGTCCATGGTCATGGCATGGCTTGGTGGGCATGCCTTAGTGGGTGTGGCAGGGAAAGGATACTGTAAAATCTCTGTTTGCTCCCCACTCCTGAGGGAAGGTTACTGCAAAATCCCATTTCCTCCCCACCCCACTAACCTGCTTTCCAGCTCCATTCTCCTGTGCAGAGCAACAAAAGAAGTCGATCAGCTGGGACTCGGAAGGCAGAGAATAGGTGGAGGTGGGGCCAGTCGGAGGTGGTATTTGCAAGTTCTCCAAACTACTCAAAATTTTTGCTACCGGTTCTCCAGAACTGGTCAGAACCTGCTGAACACCACCTCTGGTCATGCCATTTGATCAAACACTCATCTGTATCATTATTGTAAACAGAAGTCAAATAGAAATCACCTGCTCTCTTGTACTTGTTACTCTTGTGAAACTAGACCTAAAAAGGATTTCTAAAATATTTATTTTATATATATGCTGTTCAGCTTTGTTCGGGTATTTTCCCACGTCATTGTAGTTGTGCTTTTAAAGTTGTAGCACTGTTTTGGCAGAATCTCATCTGCCATCATCAGACTTCTGTATTGAATTCATCTAGGGTCCCACAGTGACGGGATAGCCTGACCCACATACGAACTCAATACAGAAGCCTGATGATGGCAGATAAGATTCTGCCGAAACGTTGCTACAACTTTAAAAGCACTACAATGACATGGGATAATACCCGAAGGAAGCTGAACAGCACACATGAAAGTTCCCGTGATTTCCGAAATCCCTTGCACTGCCTGCCCCACCACATACATAGGACAAACTAACAGAAGAATTAGTGCACGCATTGAAGAACACAAGAACTCAATCAAAAAAGAAGAAATGACCTCTTCCCTGGTCCAACACCTCAAAGCCACAGGACATGAAATTGACTTTAAAAATACCAGAACTATCGCCAAAACTGAACACTTCAACAACAGAATAATCAGAGAAGCCATAGAGATAGAAAAACGTCCACACAGCATGAATAAACGAGATGATACCTCCTGCCTACCAACCATTTGGAAACCTGCCCTCATTAATAAATGAGTACCTAACATGAAGAATGACACCAGACCCACACCCACGAGTGCCACACAAGATGCTACCACCACATTTCCATGTAGAAAAAAGACTCACACCCACCATGAAGATGTGGAACGACCACGAACATGAAGCCAAACAACAGGATCACAGCTCACCAGCTCAAATCCCCCAGCAACTAAGACTAACCTGAGCACCACCTAAACAGAACACACCCCCAGCCAATCAGAACACAGCCAACCCACCTACCAATCAGAACACAGCCAAACCCCCTGCAAGCTCACATTACTCTGAGAAGCACAGAGCTGAAGAAACAAGCCTGAAGAAGATGAATGAGACTTCATCGAAACGTTGCCTAGATACTTCCAATTCTACGCGGGAGAAAACCGCTACCTCAACACCCAATCCCCCCCCCCAGCACAGATAAATTCCGTGGCTAAAACACTAATTACCAGAACCAAACGCCTGGCAGACAAGACACATATAAAGACTGAACTATGCACCCTGACTAAAGTATTGACAGCCAATGGCTTCCACAAAAACAAAATCACCAACTTGATCCACAAAAACACACCAAGACATAACAGAGACCTAGAAGATCAACAGACCTATGGAACAGCTGTCTTGCCCTACATAAGAGGTACTACAGATAAAATCAGTAAGATACTACACAGGCATCACATCAAGACTGCCTTCAAAACAGACAAAAAAATAGCAGCCATCCTTAAAAACCCCAAAGATAAAATTGACCTGGAAAACCAAGGCATATACGAAGTTCCCTGTGCATCATGCCCGGCCACATACATTGGACAGACCAATAGAAGAATAAGTACCCACCTGGATTAACACAAAAATGCAGTAAAAAAGCTGGAACACACCTCCTCACTACTCCAACACACGAAAACCACAGGTCACAACATCAACTTCAATGGCACTAAAACCCGAACCACTATAGAAAACCCCAACCACAGAATCATCAGAGAAGCCATAGAGATTGAAAAAAGACCTGAAAGCATGAATAGATGATTCCACCAGACTGTCAATCATTTGAAAGCCTGCACTCTCAAATAGAAAGATCTCCACACCACAAACCAGGCAAACACCTGGGCACAAACAGACTCCCTCTGATGCCTCCAACTCGAACACCCCCCCACCAGGCACCCAGGTGAAACCTGGCTTTCTAATAGATAACAGCCGTCCTTTCACACGAAGCCAAGCTGCACTGAAAGCCTCCAACACAGGAACAGAGTGTTGCCAGCCAATCAAAGCCACAAAACAGACAGAAGAAACCAGAAATACCAATCAATCAAACTCCATATCCAGTGAACACAGACCAAAACTCCCAGCCAATCAGAATAGGCCAGCCTCGAATTTGAAACCAAAAGCTGTGAGACCCACATCCACACAGAAGCCTGATGATGGCAGATGAGATTCTGCTGAAATGTTGCTACAATTTTGAAAGCACTACAATGACGTGGGATAATACCCAAATAAGCTGAACAGCATATATAAATAAATATATATGTGCTGTTCAGCTTCCTTCGGGTATTATCCCACGTCATTGTAGTTCTGTTAAAGTTGTAGCAACGTTTCAGCAGAATCTCATCTGCCATCATCAGGCTTCTGTATGGATGTGGGTCTTACAGCTCCTGGTTTTTAAATTTGAGGCTGGTTCATTCTGATTGGCTGGGAGCCT
>BLBF01000003.1:107704685-107737895 GCA_015471245.1 Laticauda colubrina | reverse complement strand
ATAGATAGATAGATAGATAGATAGATAGATAGATAGATAGATAGATAGACAGACAGACAGACAGACACATATATATATGTTTTCATAGATTTTCGTGGGTACAGGTATGCAGGTCTTGGCGTGTTCGGGTCTTTTCTCGTGTAAGATTGAGAGTAACTTGGCGATGTTTCAATGAGGTCCCACTCGCCATCTTCAGGCTGGTGCTTTCAGCTTCATGCTTGTGTGAGCACCAGCTGAAAGTACCAGCCTGAAGATGGCGAGTGGGATCTCATCGAAACATCGCCAAGATACTCTCAATCTTACACGGGAAAAGACCCAAACACACCAAGACTTGCATATATATAAATATATATAGAGAGAGCTTTTTATGAAAAAAAAAATGAAAGATGAACAAATTACCAATAGGGCTGATAAAACTAAGACTAGCTCTTAGTCTTACGCAGAAAGCCATTGCTTCAATTAACGTCACCTTCACATTTTTTTTATTAAATTAAGGGATTCTAAAATAAATAAATCTATGTAAAGTGAGAGCAAATACTCAGAGGACCCAATGTGTAGTATGATCATCTGTAAATTCAGTCCATGGATTTCCAAGATCTTAGACCCAACCTTTTCTCATTACCTGCTACTTCATCTTTGAACTAGAGATGCCTTGGATCAAAACTGTGCCCTTCTGCATCAAAATATGGGATTCCATTTCCCCTTCTCTTCATGTCATACCAATAATTGATATTGATTGCCAAAACAGAGTGCTCTGCAGCATTTTACACTTTTTGTTTCAGATAGCTTGCACTAAAATGCATCATTCACATTTCTTTTCATGACTCTATATTAGGACAAACTAGTTGATCTGGAAGATATGGATGGCACACTGCGCTTAAATATGTATTTATCACAGGGTATAATCCAAATAGTGTCCTATGAACAATTCAATATGGAAAGTGACATTACAAAGCAACTCTAATTAAAAAGTACAAACATTTATGGTAAACTAGAGCTACTGCCATAAAGAAGACAGACAGGTTTCATCAAAAGCCAAGGGTCTTTTGAGATAAGGTTAGAAGAAGAAGATAGAAGGGGTTATTAAAACAAAGCTTGAATAAAGTTCCCCTTCTCTGTCTCTCTGAGCCTATTCAGCCCCATCTACAAGGTGTGTTGAGATCCCTTGGTGACAGGCAGCCAGGAGATAATTAATGCTCATTAATCTCCATAGCTCCTGCAGGGACCATTCCTGGGAACACTTAGTCAATGTTTACAGTTTGGATTTACAGTTTTCAGTCAATGACCCTCACAGTATCACATGTAAGAGCAGAATGAAACAAATTTAAGAGGCTCTATCCCATTGACTGTAGAGCAATGGAACTTAATGTCAAGGATCCTGGGTCCTGTTCAAGATCCCCTGTGGTACTGAATATCCCCTATGGTACTGAATATCAGAAGAAGCAAGAATGATTTATGGAAAAGCAACTTTGAATGTAATGGGCCCATCCCCTCCAAAAGCTTTCACTGAAAAAAAAACTAAGAGGAAGATATTTTAAACTACTCTTCTCACAACCTTTTACTGATTATCATGCTCGCTGGAGGTAATGAGAGTTGAAATCTGAAACAGCTTGGGATCACCAGCTTGCCATTTCCTGGATTAACTCTGAAGAACTATTTAACTGAATTGCTATTTGTCAAAGATGTATAGGGTTGGTTTTTGAGCCCTATATCATTTTTTCCATCATCGACATTTCTAAGCAAGAATTTCAGCAAAGAAGGACCTCTCCTCTTTCCTCCTGCAGGAATGTGTTGCTTTGGACAAAAGTTTGGTTTGAAATTTTCCCAAACACTCCAGGTCCTTGTCCAGATTTGGACAACTTGGTTGTCACCATTTATCACACAGTCACATCACTGTCCATTTATCAATTAACTGCTGCCTTATCAGAAAACTGAGTGGGAACTATGGGAAAGTGCTAAGAAAGAGAGAGTATGGATTGGGAGGAAGGTAGAAAAAGGGGTGGAAAAGATGTGTGCTGTTTAATGAGAATGGAAAATAGCCATTTAGTGTTTCTGCAGAAATAACAGTCATGTTGAGTACATAACTGTCAATACATCTAACATCCATCTTGGTCTTGATTTATATATTTAGAACAATGTATGTGTCATCATCATCCATTCAGTTCTGTCTAACCCTTGGCCGCTCTATGGATCAGGACTCTCCGTGCCTCTATGTCTCACACCGCCTCCTTCAGATCTGCCATGGTCAGCCCGGTGACGAGATAAACACGAAATTGGCAACATTTTCTCCCCACACAGCTCCCTAACAGTGGGTCAGAGGGCACAGATATTTTGTCTACATTTATATTATTTATATATTAAAATACATTGAGCAATTTTCATAAGAAAATTTTTATTGTATATGGAGACAATTCACATCCACAGTGCCAACTTTGCAAATATATCAAGATCATTTTTGTCTTGAAGCAAAAAAGAACATTTTGAATTATATGACTTCTCTAAGAAAGGTTGTTGCAATAAACCAGAATTTTCCCTAAAGGAATGAATAACTCTAAGTAGAATTCATATTGGATCAGAAGCGCAAAACTTTCTACAAAGGAACAGTTTATATAAATAAATAAATAAGATATGGATATGGGTAAGAGTGGGAGGCAAAAATTAGGACATAGGTTTATTTTCCTACCATCTTCTGTCTTTTACATTTTTATTTTCAATATTTATTGAAAATATAAAGAACTCAGGCAAGTACCTCTTTTTAGTATTAAAAGAAGTTGCTCATGAACACTGCTCAGTTTTATTTTGGAGAAAAAAATGCAACCAGCTACACTTAATGTGATCAGCAGAAGAGGCTATTTTAAAAAAAATACCCAGACTCTAAAAGTGGATTAAAATCTTACATTGTAGTGGACATTTAGCAATTTCAGAAAAATAAAACTGCCTGCACCTATAAAAGAGTCAATGAACAAATTCCTCTGCTTTATAATTTAGTTTCAGATGGGAAACAGTCCTTTTATAATAGGCTCTCTCCCCATTTGCACTTAATCAAGATGCAATCATGTCCTGATAACACCAATTTTCTCCCAGCATTGCCCTTATCTCATTCTTAGCCTTTAACTGAGACAACTTTTCATTGCCCCTAGCTCTATTGATCTAAAATTAGTATTTTCCCCCTTGTTCTAACATCTCCCAGCAACAACATCAAGGTGTCCCTCATCTCACTACTTCTGTCTTTTTTTTAACACCAACTTCTCTCCAGGTATCTGACATGATAAAGAAGAGGACAACTCTGCTATTTAGTTCGAAGAAGAAGAAGAGAGGCAGTTGTTTGTCTAATCTGCTTTAACTGATATACATTTCACCTTCAGATGCAGCAGCCCCATTTTTCTTCATTACACTATTCAGAAATTTTTTTGTGGCTGATTTGCCAGGTCTCCTGTATTTGACACCTTCAGACATTTCTTTCCCTCTCCCGGCCTCACTCCCAATGAAGTAAGAGAGTGGTTCTCTAGCAGCTGGTTGGCTTTCCATTTCCTGAACTCCAGGACCACCTCAATAGTTACAGATCCCTAATGTGGGGCTATTTCTGTCCTGGCATCTTTGCAAAATAAATGTGCTTCATATTCATTTAAGTTGAGAAACGCCACTCGGTTGCTATTGCAATGCTACTTGATGGTTTTCCTTACTAGCTGGTGATGGGTTGAAAAAGGATGGCAGCAAAGCTGGAAGAGAAAACCAAATTGCCCATAATGAGTACCACATTCCCCTATGAGGACATTATTTGGTAGTAACTCAAAACCAATGCAATAGGCAGGACAGGGATTGGCAATGGGAATAATAAATTTTATGGGCAGCATTTCCTGGGGTGTACATTGACTCAAAGGTGAGTGGGTAGTGCTTTAACTCAATAGTGAGGGAATAAAACTATCTTTTATTATGATTATCACCCCGAACTCAAGTTCCAACAAGATCTAGAATTACCGTCATGACTTCTCCATTAGCCAGCACTGCCATTGTATAAAAGATAGGAGCAATCTCAAATTGCCCTCCATACTATGCTTTGGTAGCCAACTGATGGAACACCGTGCAAAACTATACAGCTGAGGATACAAAAAGGATGAGAAGGGGAAAATAATGTAATGCCTAGACATACTTTTGCCAGTTTGCTAGTGTGCAGCATGAGGACCTCCCCTACCTCAGTGAGTTTCCTCTACATAGAGCACTTTTTTCTACTACTGAAACGGAAGCATTAGCTAATAGGATAAGAAGAGGCAATCTCATAGTACAGTGTCACTGTGGAGAACCATAAGATCTTCTATAGGATGAGAATTAAAGTTGGGGTCTTCAGATATGAACAAGTGCAAGAATCAAAATGTGGAACAGTAACAGAGCACTAGGAGCTTTCACTTTTAAAAATCAGGGTCCAAAACTAATGGAAACACAAAGCCCTGAGGGTTAATGGGAATAATAATGATTGAGAAAGCTGTATGAGTCTATGCATATCAAGCAAGGTGCCTAAGTGAATATGGTTCATGATCTACATTCACAAACGTGGAGATATCATTGTGAATTAGCCTCACTCATAATGGACTCTTCTATTCTGTCCATCAGTAAACAAGGACCTAACCCATTCTCCTGAGAAGTCAAAGAATATGGCTTGGCATTTATTACAATAAACATATCTTAACCATGACATCCAATGCTCTAGAAATAACTAAGTCAGGCCATGAATTCTGGGACCAACTACTACTTACACTTACCAAATAGTCTAAAGAATTACTTTTGGTTGTATCTGTGGAGTAGAGTACACCTTCCATTATTCCATAATCCCTTTTCTTTCAAGCTGAATGCTTCATTTCCCCCCACCCACCCACCCCAGTTCCTGGGACAGGGACAGACATAAATGGATTGTAAATCCAGTCCTAGCTCTAAGCAATTTGCAAGAGTTTCTGATTTCCAATTGTCATACATTAATAGCAAATAGGTTTTCTTTACACATATCTTAAATTAGGCTTCTGAGATAGAAAGCCTGGGAGAAAGCCAGAAGTAGATTTTTGTCATGGACTTGAAAGCATCCTATTCTTAATTGTCAATGCATGTCTATCCTTTTGAACACTTTTTAAATACATGTTCTTCAGGATTCATTGGGGTTCCAGTCACGTAAATAAATACAGATTCAGTTTTGCTCTTGGGGAATCTTTTACAATTCTCTTCCCCTTAAATAACATTTCCCTCAGATCCTGAATCCAGATCTTGATTCTCGGTTATTCAACACTTTTTTTCTATTCAATTTTCACCAATATTCTACCAATCAATTATCATTAGAGTCTGCACATCTTCAATTGCAACTGTGCTGAACCAGGTGTGCTTCTAAACACCAGACAAGAAGCCATTTTAATTTTGCATGCAAGTAGTCAACACATGCAAATGAATACTCAGATGTTTCTTTTCTTCTTCTTGGAATAACCATCCTCTTCTGTTAAAAAATAATATTTTGACTTTCTGGTTAGCTTGAAGAGATGCAAAGAGTGTGTGGAATCAGTATAGTTAACTAGACAATGTAAATGTGTTAGCAGTTCCAAGTGTATGACTTACAACAATATAGTTTGCTAATCAAGGGTGTTTTTATATACACAGACCAAAAAGAGGATATTGTGATTCCATTCTATCTTAAGTCTGCACTGATGTTACAAAAGTTAAAGTTCTTACACGGGACTGAAAGTCATATCAAATCCTTATTAAGCTGAATAAACTTGCACTCAAGATAGCATTAGCAATAGCAGGTAGACTTATATACCACATTACAGTGCTTTACAGCACTTTTACAGAATCAGCATATTGCCCCCAACAATTTGGGTCCTCATTTTTACCATTCAGAAGAATGAAAGGCTGAGTCAACCGGTGAGAATTGAACTGCCAAATTGCAAGTAGCCGGCAGTCAGCAGAAGTAGCTTGCAGTACTGCACTCTAACCACTATGCCATTGTGGCTCTTGCATTTGAAATACCAATATGGCAAGTTGCAAACATTAGATTAAAAAAATCATTGATCAGCTGTAAAATATCCAGTGGAGATTCAGATGAACCATAGAAGAGCTGAGGACCTTGGATTATAACTCCTATCAGCACCAACCAGCTGATAGGGTAGTGGTAGTAGATATCATGGATGGGAGGATATTATACTAGAAGTGTAATGTTTGCTTTAGAACATTTGCTAAGAAACGTTCTGATGTTATCAAAGGCAATACAATGGACAAGTGTTTCTATTTTCCCAATCTGCAAGATTTTAAGAGGGCGCTACCAAGGTTTGAAGAAGCAGAAGGTTAGAGAAGATTAAAGGCAGCAAGCATAAAAGAGAAGTAGGCTTTCAGGACAAAATCTGAATTTTCATGGATCAGCCACAGAGATGGACAAGTTAGCTCATACACCTATTTAAGATGTGAAATGAGAACAAACAGAAGGAATTTTTCAATGAAAAACAGAAATTCATTGTAAAGGCATACCTTGTTTTATTTCACTTTGTTTTATTACACTGCACAGACATTGTATTTTTTTAACAAGACCACCACCAAAAAGATAATGGTATGCTAAAGACAGGTGATGATTAGTAATTTTAACAATAAAATATTTTTAATTAAGGTATGGACATTGGGTTTTTTTTTAGACATAATGCTATTGCACACTTTAATAGACTACAGTATACTATAAACGTAACTTTTATATGCATTGGGAAACCCAAAGATTTGTGTGAGTTGCTTTATTGTGATATTCAGTTTATTGCAGTGATCTGGAATATCTCCGAGTTATGCCTATAATGTTTTATAGTACTTAGAACTATTACTACAAATAACATAATGGTCAAAGGGGCATGTCAAGATGCCAAAATTCTATGGTTGGATGATTTATCACACCAGCTCAGAGTATGCCTGAAATTTAGACAGCCTTGGTTCTAATCAACTTTCTAGGTAATTTAGTAGTCCCTTAAGAGGGCCTGAATATCAATCAGGGAAGAATTATACCCTTTCTATGAAAAGTAAAAATCCTCCATAGAAATTTGACACTGCCTAAGCATTCATAATGAAAGGTGATAGCTTTTCAGCATATGCTCACAAGGAAACATGACTAAATGCTGGAAAAGAAAAACAGCACGAGGTTTGAGAAGGTCCTGGACAAAAGAAACCCTCAAATAGACCTCTCTCCTACCAGAAACAGCTAGCAGTTTCCCTGGCACAGTAATAAATAACTCATAGGTATCATCAGCTATGAAGAGACAGTGATAGTCTAAATTGCAAGTTTAACCACCATTTCCCATACTGCCTTCACTGCAGTACCTCAAAACAATGGATTCTGGCTATTTTAAAGATGGTTTTGGAAGATTTCAATGTTGGTTCTTCCAGGTTAATTTATTTGTTTGTATTCGCTTTATTCATTTTTACAAATAACTCAAGGTGGCAAACATATCCAATACACCATCCTCCTCCTATTTTCACCATCACAATAACTCTGTGAGTTGAGTTGGATTGAGAGAAAGGGAGACTGGCCCAAGGCCACCCAGCTGGCTTTCATAAGACCAGAACTCAAAGTCTCCCGCTTTCTAACCTGGCGCCTTAACCACAAGACCAAACTGGGTCTCCAGCAGTTCTCCAATAATGCCACTGGCTCCATTGAAGGACTCTTGGTATGGGAGACAGGCACAGGGCTTTGTTCGCTAACACAATGCTTGAATGAAAACAATGGAAAAGAATCTGTTTCACCTCAAACAGCCTCCAGCTGACTGCCCTCCCTTAATCATCTTCAACATATTGTTTAAAATCCCTACAGAGCTGCTAAGACTGGGCATCCCATCAAAGAAGATAATATAACAAAAGAGAAAGTATGTGTACATGTGAGAATACACAGGCATAATTATGTATAAGAGAACAGGGTTGCATTTACCATACAGGCATAGATGGATGCTCAGAGAACAGATGACAGAACACTAATATATTCAGCACTACACAGGGAGTCTTTAGGGATGTATCCCCTCTCTCAAGCAAGGAACAGGTAACACAACAGATCTACCCATTTCTTGACTTCTTAAATACAGCATTTTTAAAGAAATCCTGGAAATATAAAATAAGAGGAGGGCTCTCTCTCTCTCTCTCTCTCTCTCTCTCTCTCTCTCTCTCTCTCTCTCTCTCTCTCTCTCTCTCTCTCTCTCTCTCTCTCTCTCTCACACACACACACACACACACACACACACACACACACACACACACGGAGAAAGAGACAGAGAAAATATATTTTAAAATGTTCCCCCAGTCAAACCTAGTGGTTTGCTTACAACACAAGTCCTTCGTTAGGTACCCAACTGACTTCTCATTTTTCTTTGGAAAATCAAGACTTTTTAACTCCAACAAAGCACTCAATGGCTTGCAAATGGCTGGATTCTGTTGAAATCTGGATCCCACATGATCAAGCATAAGAAATAATTTTTCCAGTCATTAGTGGTTCTTGGCAGAAATGGACATCCAAGATAACCCCTTGAGCTTAGGAGCTTCTGAGATGTCTAAGGCAAGGTTGCCTCTGTGCTGAGAGATGTTGATTTAGATCTGATGGAACAGCTCTCTGCTCAGAGGCATTTTTTTTTTGGCGGCTGGTCAATTTCAGAAGACAGGGTTCTGACAAAGCGGGAGGGGGGGAATCCTAGCTTCAGGCATACGTCATAGGCTCATATAAGTGAAGAATCTGCCACATAATGTGCACGTACCACAAGAGCCACAGCATGTGTTTGGCAAAAGGCTTCATACCTCCAGCTAGTGTTAAGCAGCACAGCGCCCCTGTGTTCAAAGAGAATAATGCCAATTTACATCCACCAGAAAAATCCATCTTTATTGATTCATGGAAAATGAAACCAAGCAGGGGTTGATCCCTTTGCACAAAACTCCCAAGAATTGCTTCCAAAACTCCTAAGAATCACTTATGGAGTAAACGTTTCATATGTGTAACAAATCTGGAAGTGTGCACCCCAAAAGTAAGTAGATGCACTTGTTTGGAGGAAGAGGATATATCAGCCAGTTCTCCATGTATTGCATCTCACTTCAGGAATACTAGCTGATATACCGTCTTCCTCCAAACAAGTGCATCTGTTGCATGGAAGTCATGGTTATAATTAATGTTTGACCAGTGTAACATTAATTCTGAACAACCACAATTGTTTGGAAACACATCCAATTTTCAGAAAAGAACTTCCAGGAAGAAATTCCTGGGCACCCAGTTATTAAATTGAACAGTGGATCCAAAGGCAACAGCATTCAGTTGCAGTAGATTCAATAGTAATGGATCCAGGAAGGTTTGTTCCCCAAAACCTTTGTGATCCTATTAAACAGATGATATTCCTGTCTCAGTACTGAGACCATGAACCATTGTTATTCTTGTTGTAGAAAAAAGGAATAGGTTTAAATTCTCTTTGTTGATAGTATCCTGCCTTTAGTTTTGCTGCTGCAGAGATTCTCTGAAGCTGTTACAGCCACACTGGCTTTGCTCTGCCTTCTCCTCCCCCTACCTTGCAAAAATGCTCCAACAGCAATGGACTGGTGCCCCACTTTTCCAAGACAACACTCCCTCAAGCCTACGTGGGTGGGTACTGGATGTGCCAAAAAGGTGGCAGTGATGTTCTATATTATCTTCCAAGAGTCTTCCATGCAATAGAAAGCAAGTATGGACATCACTGTTAGACTGGACAAGCAGAGGGGAGAAGGGAGCTAGAGAGGATTCAGGGCAGAATTGAAGATATTTAACCAAAGATGTTCTTCTTATCCCTTTTATCTTATCTCCCCAACTTGGAGATTTCAGAAAAAGCAAGGCCAGTTTCTGCTACCTGGTGCCAACTTTCCCTTTTTATAACCCTTGTGGGCTGCTGATATTCCCCCAAGAACTATTGTTTGACTTCTTCCAGTTTCCTCACCTTTGCCAAGCAAGCCAATATTGAGAAAAGACATTTATGGTTCACAAGGGGGGAGGGAGGGAGGGAGACTATTCAATTGCCACTGAAAGCAGAAAAGCTACCACAGGAAACTGTGGAGCGGGAGAGAGATTTATGTGTAATAAATTTGGAGGGGGGGGGGGAAAGACAGTATGATTTCTCACCATTTCTTTTTCTGAGCTTCTGTTTTCCCTTTATCTACATTTCTTTTGGTTTATTGACATTTGTATTCACCCTTACCTTTTACCAACCATTCTAGCCAATCCCTCCTAAACATAGAAATACACACAGCCCCTTTTCCCAGTCATTTTATTTTCCAATATTTAAAAACATTAATAATCACAACTGCACAGCCTCTATATTCACCAAATTAGGGAAGAACTCAGGGCACCGTAAAACTGAATCTCCTCTCTTCCTTTGATCTTCTCAGCCCTGCAAAGAATTTTAAATCACTCTGTGTTGCAGCAATCAATCTACCATCTTTGTCAACCTAATTTTGGGACTAATGATGGGGGAAGGGGGGGGGCAGAGATAATTTGATCCCATCTCCACTCCCATCTTAAAACCAGTGGAAGTCTAATAATCATGGATGTCAGCTAATTGGGGGGGGGGGGGGAAAGGGGGAGAATAGACTTGAGCAGATGCAATAATTTTAATCTAAGTTTCTTCCAGACAGCCCACTGCCCCTTAATTCTTTGCCAGCCTTTCTTTCTTATGGGGCAGAGACAATCAGAAGATATTATACAAGATACCAAAATGTGTGTGTGTGTGTGTGTGTGTGTGTGTGTGATTGCGTGCAGGCGTGTGGCATTCACATCCACCATTCATTGAAAACCTTTCTGTGGACAAATCAAGATCAGGCCCCACTGCTGGGGGATTAGATTCACAGCCATATTTTCAGCTCAGGGACCCTTTGGCGGCCATAAGGGAGCTGCTTAGGGAAGGCCTGGCCTGAGGTGAAGTCAGGGGCACATCCACTTATCCCTAGAGAAATGTATTGAGGGTGGGGTAGGCACCGAGGGGAGTGGATGGCACAGCTCCAGAGCCATCACAACAAACCCATGCCCGCTCCCCTCCCCTTGCTCCCCCCCCCCCACATTCCCAATTAACCATTCTGCCTGCATCCTTCAGCCTCCCCATCTTGAAGCTATACTTGTGGGGAGGAGGGGAGGGAGAGGTTCGCGCGCGCGTATATGCTCGCCACCCCCTCCTCTTCCTTCAAAACCTGGTTGTTGCATATAGACACGTTATCAGAGAAATTTGGGGCGGGGGATAATTACAAGAAACGGACCGTTGCCGCGATGCTAAAGCAGGTTTTAGGTCCCTTTCCCCCCCCCCCCTCTCTCTCCTGCAGCAAAATGAGCCCGGAGACGGGCTGCGGGGAAAGAGAAGAATAAGACTTAGAAAGGGGGGGGGGGAAATGATCGCCAGAAACCGCTTTACCCTCCTCTTTGTGCATTACGGTATTTTGACGGCAATTTCCTTTCCTCTCCAACCCCCCACCCCCCACCCCGCGCCCGCGCGCCCGACCGCCAACATATATACAAAATCGAGGGGGAGGAAATACCGCAGTACCGGCGACGAGGAGCAGGTTTTTTTTTTTTAATTTTTTTTTTTTTTTTGCAGAGGGCTTTGTCTTGGGCATCACAGAAACCGAACGGAGGAAAGGCGGCCGCCTCACCCGCAGGCGAAAGGGACCCTTCACTTGCAAACCCCCCACCCCCACCCCCCGGTGACTTGATCGCAAATCTCCAGAGAAAATGAAGGGGGTTGGGGGGCTGAGATAGAAGGAAGGAAGGAAGGAAGAGGGGAGGAAATGGTCCCTTCCTCCCAGCCTCATAGTTCAGCAACACCCCCTCCCCCGATCAAGTCTCACGGCGCAAAGCAAGCCAGCTCATGAGAGACTCTTATCAAACCAGGTCCAGCAGTATCCAAACGGGGGGGGGGGGCAAAGAAAGCTCTGGTAACGAGGGCGATGATAACATCCCATTTTGTCCCCCATAATAACAGTCACCACCACCACCATCACCATCATCTTGCCAAACACTACCAGCGCCCTCTTGCAAATAGACTCGCCATCTATCCGATTTCTCCAGGTGTCCGAAGCCAATAGAGTCACTGGTGAACGGGAAGGGGAGCGGAGAGAGAGTACCGTTCAATTCCCACCAACACGTCAACCCCGCGTGCAACCCCCCCCCCCACTACACACACACACACACACACACACACACACACACACACACAAAAACACCCGCGAAAGCGAGCCTCCCTCTCCTTACCTTCTGCGATCCAGTCCTCTCGGGTTCCTCCATTCAGAGATCTCTAATCCATCCCTGCCGCCGGAATGGCAGGGCTCGAGCCCCCGCAGATATTAGGAAACGCGAGGCAATCGGATGCGTGATCTCGATCTTCTTCCGATCGCTCCCCCTTGGGGCGTCAATTTCAGGGAAGCGGGGGGGGGGGGGGGCAAAGAGAGAGAAGGGGAGGGCGAATGCACACACGCTGAGAACGACGCGTCCGGATTTCGGATTGTTTTTGCCCCTGGTGGGCCGGCGAGTTAAATCGGGCGGGCAAGAAAGAAAGAAAAGAAAGAAAGAAAGGAAAGAAAGAAAAGAAAGAAAGAAAGAGAAGGGGGCGTCTCTTATCAATCGACTACGTTCCTTTTTTATTATTATTATTAATATTTATTTGTTGTTTGTTTGCAGCCGCCCCCTCGGAAAATAGCGGATGAGAGGAAGAGGTGCGGGGAGGGGGGAGGAAGAGGAGGGAGGAAGAGAAGGACCAAATCAAAGCCCTCCTTCCACCGACGAGATGTCACTGGCGGACGCCTCCACAAGGCGATGCCCCTCGCCTAGCTTTGCCAAAGGAAATCTCTTGAAATATAGCCATCCGTAAGAAGCAGTCTGGGCATTTTGGAGCCGGCGGAGGCAAACGAACCAAGATCCACCCCCTCCTGTCACCACACACACACACACACACACACACACACACACTCACCCGCGCGAGCGCAGGGCGACGGCGGCGGGGTGGGGGCTCCGTCTGCCTGCTCTGCCCGTCTCTCCTCTGCTCCCCCGCCACGGTGCACACAGACAAGCACGCGCGCGCTTCCCCCACCAGCACCCCGCCGCGAGGAGATCGGAGGAGGAGGAGGAGGAGGAGGAGGAAGGTGGGGGGGCGGCTTGGGGGCTCTAAGGCGGCCGGGCACAGCTCCGGCCTCGCCACCGCTCGCTTCCGAGCAGCCCTCCCTGTGTCTTCCCGTGGAGCGAGCGCTCCCGCTGCCCCGCTGCCTTCCCCGAGGCCAAAACACACTCTTCCCCTTTCACTCCTTGCGGCGGACGCCCCCTCCCGGCAAGGCGAGAGGGGGAAGGAGATGCAAAAAGGGAAGGGGACTGAAGGGGGGAGAAAGAGGGAAGGGGGGGGGGAGGTCTAGGCCTGAGGCGACCGACGGCAGCGAGGGCGCGCCAGCCCCTCGGCCACAAGAGCCCCCGGAACTACTAGCCAGGGTGCTTGACGAAGAAGCCGAACGGTTCGCTCTGCTCCCCGAGGACCGGGAGGCAAAGGCGAGCCAGCCAGCGCTCTTCAGGGCGAAGAAGGCGGGAGGGAAAAATCGGAGCGGATTCCAGAAGTGACGGATACACCTGGGAGGCGTTCACAAGACAGCGCGCAGGAAAGAAAATGTGGGACGGAGCTTTGAAAAGGAGCCGGGAAGAGAGAAATTGAGCCTGGGAAGAAGGAATACCTTGGATGGATCCGCAAACCTGTAAGGAAGCTTAAGTTGAAGAATTTGAATAAAATGGGGGCTGGGGATGAAAGGGATGTTTCAGATGAAGCTGCAGATGACTATTAAGCAGGATCTTCTGTGAAGTCCTGGAGGATCGATAAACAAGAGGAGGAAGGACTGCACTATAAAACATCAGGCATCATGATATAGTGAAGAAAAAAAAAATATATGCACAGGTATGAGGGAACTTATAGGAAACATCTTTCTCCATGCAGCTTTCCCAAATGGCTGCTTTTCAGATTTGCTTCATTCCCAACCAGAAAGTCCAGTTGCCCCTTGAAAAAGCACCTTTGGGGCAACTATGACTTGGATGAGTGAGAATCTCCATAGACTCCCAACTGTTTAGGTTGGGGGGGGGGGGAGGTTTCCAGCCCCTTCCAGAATGATGAAAAAATGGAAAGAAGCAGGGAGAGAAATGGAATTTCAGGTAGGAGTCAATTCAGGTAAATGCTCACAAGGAATAGATAACAACCTGACTAGACCTAGAAGGCATTCCAGGGTATGGTGTGTTTTTTTTAAAAAAAATCAATACAGTTTCTGTGAGGGGCAAAGCTTGACTAAATTTTTTATGGGTGTCACTGACAGAGTTTTCATTGGATCTTCGTGCCATCTTGACTGCTTTGACTATAGACACCCTGGCTGGAGAATTTGGTTAGGCATTTTCAATGTACCCAGCAAGGAACTCCAGAATGGATTGCACACCCAAATCTTGAGTGTTTATGTTTCAGTGTTGCACAGTAACAACTTTGGTAGATTAGGGTTGCTGAAGGAGTAAAAAAAGATACTCTTTCAAAACAAGACTTACACTCCCTAAACTGTCGCCATCACCTTTATCTACACTTTTCTACTTACCTCTGATGAGACTGGTGATTATGGGCCCATGGCACCCATATAAGAATATGTATGGGGACTATGCAGCTTTAGAATCATTTTCTAATTCCAGCATCAAAGGCAGTGGCAGATTAAGGCTCACTGGTCTCCTAAGCACTGATAAATCTTGGTCGTCCCCCCCTCCTTTGTGTATACTGTACTAATGATGCCAAGTTTAGGTTACATAAAAGTTTATGTGGTGCCTGTTGAGGTAATTCCCCATTAGGAGAATGAGCGCATACAGGAATATACATGTATAGAGAGTAGTGTTGGAATAATACACACAGAGCACACAGATGCACTGTACAGTAAATGTAGATTTTTACTTCCAGAAACGTTAAGCAAAGTCCAAAATAAGCAATCCAAAGTCATTCACAAGTTAAATCAGTCAGTTTTCAATCCAGGGATAATTCAAATATCAAAGTCCAGTGTCAAAAAACAGTTCAGTATCAGACTTACATTAAATCCAGGAATATCAATCAATTAGAAGAAATGGAGCAAAGGCAATACTTTCCAACAGAAGTAAACAGAGATACACTCTCTTCTGAGACTCAGACTAAGACTAAACAACCCAGGTTTCTGGCTCCATCTTATGGCTGTTTGAGAAACCACACCTAATAACAGTTTTGCATTTTCTAAAAGATACAGTTTTAAAATGTCTATCCTGGTTTATATATTTCTAACCCAAATAGCTGTTAGGTGACTTATATTCCTAACAGTGCCCCCTTTGAGCCTGGTGCCCTAAGCACGTGCTTAGTCTGCTTAATACACCACTGATCAAAGGGGAGCATTAAAAGAATAAAACAAATATCTGAACCAAGATCCCCAAACTACCAAGATGCATGAATTCAAGTAAGCCATCTTTACAGCTTTCTTATGCATGTAGAGATGCTGGCTTACAAGTTACCTTTAATTGCCAAAATCTAGCCCATGAGATCAAAAATGAGATGATTGGCATATGATATCACTACTGGTCAGCAGTAGTTATACAACCATTCAAAGATTATTTGAACCTTCTTTAAGTGGTGGTGGTGGTGGTGGGAGATATTGTAGTTTCTCCCCAATGTTGTTCATATAAAGTTGGCTCAAGCAGATTGTGTGATCTCCATTCTGTACATTAGATCATTGGGAATTTTTACCCTTCATTGCACAACTTCATATACAAACGAAGCAACCACAATTTAATACATTTGTGTATTTATTACATTGCATACAGTTCAAACTCAGAAACCTGAGTTATCTAAGAAAAACATGATAGGTTTGTCCTATAAGCACAAATCTTGTGGTTAACTGTCAGTGCTAGCAAGCAGAACCATCCAGTTTTCAGTGATGCTGACCAGACTGACCTGTGAAAGACTAAACCCCTCCAGCCTTGACAGATACATGGTGGGCTAGTGTGACACCTGGAAGTTTAGGATAATGTACATGTAGGCATGTTTTGTAGGTCATTCCTGGACCAAAACAGATCCGATTCCTAAACAAATAGAGGAAAAACCCTGGATCTTGGGGCAGAATAGATGTGGGGCATACCACATCTAAGTGGAAGCTTGAGGTTTGTGGCATCTCTAGGCAAAAAGGATCCAACAGCAGCAGGTGTTGGGAAAGACCTCTGCAAGAAAGATCTTGTAAGACAGATGGGATGGAATTAAAATAGATGTCTCTATGGCCTGACCTGTTGTCTGTATGGTCTGATCTGATAGATGGCAGTTTCCTATATTTTGAAGATATTGACATATTTTCAGGTCATAGTATTAGAAATTCACTATCCATCTCAAAACATACCCATCAGATTAATTCAAACCATACAATGAAGGCTTATCACAAGCAATTGGGAGAAATAAACATATCTGGAGATGTTTGTTGGTGGAGCAATAATTTCAGTGAGATTAATTCATTATAGGGGGAAAAATCAAGTCTTCATTTGTATTTCACAGACAGCTCAAATCAAAGCTGCAGCTGAACAAAAACTCCTAGCAGCCCTCTTCAGATGTGTCTAAGATAAAGGATGCTGGGAGGTGTACTTTAGTTGCATCTGGAAAGTTATCTCTGTTCTATTGAATGGCTCATATAAAATGAGTCTTGCCATAGAATTATGTTACATTGGATCTTCCATGATTACACACCAAATTAAAACACACAGGCTATTTTTGCACAACTTACCAACCCCATGGTTTACTTCAAACTGTTTACTGAATTCATTGCTTGAGTTTGCACAGAACACCAAACGACAGCCTTATCCTAAGATCTATAAAATGGGAATAAAAGCATGCAATGTGCAGAAGTGGTTTATAAATTTCTGTTACATTTATTGATATGAGGAGATGGGATTTAAAGCTGTCCTCTCAACACAGCAGCGAGAAAATAAAACTCTCTAATATCCCTGGTATACTGAATTATTTAAAATAGACACTGCATATGAATTCATGCAACACAGACTTTAAGATCATGGCACCTTTAGTGCCATCTGGTGTGCATTGTTGATCCCAATTGACAAGATAAGAAGGGTCCTCTGCTTCTAAAACTTCTGTGAACAAGAGAGTTGCAACCTCTTATGTGTGATGTGAGGATAGTATCTGCTGTTATACATTGCTACTCTCATGATAAAACTAAGAAATACTAAACCTGATTATCACTGAAGCTGCATTAAAAAAAAAATCTAGTCACATTTTAGAATTATGTGTTGTGCAGTTCTTGCTATGTGGTTGGTTAGTTATTCAATGGTTGGTAACCTTTTGTATTTGAGAAAGCTGTTAATTTCTCACTATACTGTGGGAATAAAATAGAGTTTTTAAATAAACCATGGTTATGGGTAAACATGTTGGATGGACGCAATCAATGATAGGTCAGGGAAATTATCTGTTATATCTAAAGTTGTTTGCCAGGCAGAGATTTTTTTCAGCTCTGCTTCCTGGGATTTTCTTTTGTTTGTTTGTTTGACAGTAAAAATTTTGAGAACAATTCATGAAAGAATGATGTCAGGTTCCAAGTAATGCATCTCTGGGTCATTCCAATTCCTCAAAGAACATTTTTATTTAGATGCACCATCTTGGCATTAACTAGTGGAAAGCCAGTACGGAAAGTTCCTGGGCTTTCCATGTCACTATAACTAAGATTTTCGCAATTTTCCAAAACAGTAAGTCACATTGTCCAACAGGGATGCAAATTGGTTGCTTTGCTCCTCCCTCCTCTGGTCAGCTGCCATTGGCTATGTTGTTGTGGGTAGAGACTCCATCCACCTCAGCTCTCCCCCCTTTCAGCTCCCAAGTGTGTCAAACTGAATTCATCTGAATAACTCAATTCACAATCTAAAGGCTAGGTCACACTGGCCGATGGATGCAAAACGTATGTAAAAAGGACACAGCGGATGAGCAAATTTTCCATCTGTTGTTATCCGCTCTCAAAAGGGGCAAAATTTTGCATAAACAGAATGGAAAAGAACGGAAAGGAACGGATGGGGAGAGGACGTAGCGAGGATGTTAAGCGGATGCTCAATGGAAGCCTAGCGGATGAAAGCGGATGGAAGCGGATGGCACGTCCGCAGGGTTTCCAGGGGAGAACAGCAAAGCGGACGCGTAGCGGATGGAACGGATGCGTAGCGGATGCGTAGCGGATGATGCGATGCATCATGGACACCTAGCGGATGCGTAGCGGATGCGTAGCGGATGCAAAGCGTTCACTGCGCATGCGGGGAGGATGCATTGCGTAAGCATTGCATAAGGATATAAAAGGAGGCAGCTCGCAAGCAGGTCACCATTCAGAGGAAAGACCTGCTGCCAGAGACATCTTCATCAGAGACCATGGGGAAGAAGAGGAAGCCTGTGCCTAATCCTGCCAGCCCTGGAAAGAAGGACAGAACCACCATCCCACCCCCTGGCGCTGACTCTGCTGCTGCTGGTGCTTCTGCTGGTGCTTCTGCTGGTGCTTCTGCTGGTGCTTCTGCTAGTGCTGCTGGTGCTTCTCCTCCTCCTGCTGGTGCTGGTGCTGGTGCTTCTGTTGCTGGTGCTTCTGTTGCTGGTCCTGCTGGTGCTGCTGCTACTGCTGCTACTGCTGCTGCTACTGCTTCTGGTGTGGTGGACCAGCCCCAAGGCCCTCAAAGCCCTGCTGATGAGGCCCCAGAAGGCCCTAACAGAGGGAGGAAGAGGCAATCGAAGGAGAAGGAGAAGGGGAAGAGGAAACAGTACTCCATTGCAGAGGACCATGAGGAGAAGGTGCTCAAATGGCTGAGGGAGAACGAGTACCAATGGAGGAAGGGCCACAGGCTATATCGAGACACCAAGCAGAAGCAGGCGGCTTGGAGAGAGAAGGCGGAGAGCCTGGGCTACACTTCTGATGTCCTCCTGGGGTGGTGGAAACATATGCACACCTGGTATGGCAAGCTGCACCTGAAGAGATCCGGGCAGGCCGCTGTCAAGCTGACGGACCGGGAGACCTACGTCATGGCCAGGTGCAGCTTCCTGCAGGGTGAGATCCGCCACCGAGGAGCAGCCCCTCTGTCAACCCTCTCCCTCAGACAGCCCACAGAGAGGCACTCCTCTTCCAGCCAGGAAACAGCCAGTGTGTCCAGGCAGGTGTCTGCAGAGCGCCCCATGACAGAGACCCCCCCGACAGCTGCACACACCATGCCGGAGGACGTGGAGGATCCCCTGATGCAGATGGAGCAAGAGGAGGCCACAGCCACCAGAGACCAACCCACACCCATACCCAGCTCCACCTCCACAGAAAGCAGGCAGAGAGGCAGACCGGAGGGACAGAGCCACACTGTGCTCTTGGAGATCAGGGACGCAATCAAGAACAGCACAGATCTCCTCAGCTGGTACACTTTGAGATTCCATCCTCAAACCGCAAGCCCTTCCTCACCTACGTGACCCAGACCCTCATGGACATGCCCGAGCCCCAGTACCAGGTGATGAAGGAGAGGATCACTGGGCTTCTGCACCACCCTCCAGGCCCAGATGAACCTGCTCCCACCCATTCCAAGTCTGCTCCTCCACGCCAGGCGATGTCACAGCCCTTCCAAGGCTTTCAACAGCCCCTCTCCAACCAAGGCTACGGCTACCAGGACTTCCCTCAACAGAGGCAGCCCTTCCCAGTCCAGGCCCAGGTTCATCGCCTGCCACAGATGCCACCGACGCCACAGATGCCACAGATGCCACCGACGCCACAGATGCCACCGATGCCTCACCTCGCCCAGCTGCAGACTAGACAGCCCCACTACACTCCTCCTTCCTCCACCCCACAGCCAAGCCCCTCAACAGAACGTCTGTCATCGGTCCTGTGCCTGACATCCCAGGTCCTGGATGAAGGGCCTCTCAACCTCACGGGCCTGAGCCAGCTCTCTGAGAGCTTCCTGCACACACCATCTCCTGTTGTACTCTCGGGGTCAGGCACCCCAATGGCGCCTTAGACCAGCACTCCAGCCACTGCCACCTCCACAGTCCTTGGACCCTTTACACCTGAGACCATGGGCATGCCTCAGAGTGACTGAGAACAGTGCCAGAGACTGAGTTGTTACCTGTTGACTTTATCTTTGCTTGAGACACTTTACTTGGGTCATTTTGCTTTTACAGTTTGTTATTAATAAAGGTTATCTTTGCTTCACACACTTGGTTCATTTCTTTTACTTAATAAAGTCTTGGTGGAAACTTTTAGAAAATGGTTAAGCCTTTGCATGCTTGTGGGATGGGCAAGGATAGCTGTGGGATGGATGCTAGCTGTGGGATGGGCAAGGATAGCTGTGGGATGGATAAACCTCCAGTGCAAGCATAGTGGGACTGTATGGTCCACCCTCCCAGCTGCCACACATGTGGCCCTTTTTTATCAATAACAATTTATTCATTGATCAACACATTTCAACATAAACACAACTCTTTATTAAATGCCCTGTTCATTGTAGGGCCACTCAACATACATGGCACAATCTCATCAGTGTTATGAGACAGGCTCAACCATTCAGTATCTACCATCCTGTCTTGCCACTCCACTGCTCCAGCTGGGGAGTTGCACCAGTGTTTCAGGAGGTTGCGCTGCTTCTTCCCTTCACGTGAAGCTCTGTTGGGGCCTTGCACATCCACAGTGTCTATCAGGTTTTGTCCTTGCCTCCATTCACCAGGCTCCATGTCCCCATTCCCTTGTTGATGGTCTACAAGCCTGTTCTGCAACACTGGGTAGCGGGTGCGCATGAGATTGTGCAGTATGCAGCAAGCTTCCACAATGTTCCTCACAGTCTTTGGGCGATGCTGCATGGTGGTGAGAAGTACCTGGAACCTGTTGGCCAGGATGCCAAAGGCGTTCTCCACCACCCGTCTTGCCCTGAACAGCCTGTAGTTGAAGATCCTCTCTTCACGGGTGAGGCATCTGGAAGTGTAGGGCTTCATGAGGTAGGTTCTGAGGGAGAAGGCGTCATCCCCCACAATGAAGTAGGGCACATTTTGTGTGTCATTGGGCAGGGGGTCTGGATCTGGGAAACCCATGATGAGGTTGCGTTCCAGCCCCTCCTTGAGGTGACTGGCATTGTATACCTGGCCATCTGAAGCATCGATGTACATGAACTTGTAGTCAGCATCAACCATGACAAAGAGGATGATGCTGAAGAAGCCCTTATAGTTGTGATAAGTGGACCCTGAGTTGGCTGGAGCTTTGCAGGCCACGTGCTTCCCATCTATGGCTCCAACGGTGTGGGGGAAGTTCCACCTCTAATACCACTCTTCTGCAACTTTCTTCCAGCCTTCTTCAGTGGTGGGGCACTGGAGGAGCTCCTCCAGGTATTCTTCGATGATGGCCTGCACCACTTATCTGACCACAATGCTGATGGTGTTGTGTGGCACCCTCCAGGTGTACTGCATGTTTCTGTACGTGGTTCCAGAGGCCAGGTGGTGCAGAGTCAGTGCCACCTTCAGTCCAGGGTCCAGGCTGGGACGGAAGTTGGTGTTTGCCTTGGTCAACCTGGGTCTCAGACGCTCCACAACTTCGTCAAACATGGCTGGTGCCATCCTCATGAAGTGCTGGAATGCACGAGTGTCTTCATTCCTCAGCTCCACCATCAGCTTGTCATAGAGTCCAAATTTCACTCTTCTCCTGATCCATCTTCAGACCCAGACAGCTCTTGGACGTCTCCCTCTTCTCCTTGCATAGAAAAGGTGAAACAGTCTGAAGAGGGCTTGGTTCTGGTGTTGAATGATGGCGGCTACCAAAAGGAGTGTTCGTTGATCCATGGTGGAGATCAATGGATGATGTTGAAGAGCAAGAGCAAGAGCAAGGCTGAAGAGGTCTGCACACCACGTCTGCTGAACTGAAAGAGAGATCAAGGTGATTTCCTCCCCCTTTTTATAGGAAATATTGGTTTTCCGCGAGGTGTCCTTCTGCATCTTCTAGACATCCTGCAGACATCCTAAATATCCGAGATACGTCCCATATACAAACGTTTTTTCTGTTTTAATGCTTTCTATACGAGATGCATCTGCTTTAATCCTTTCTATGTCCATGCTACTTACGCTGTGTGGACGTTCTGCATCCGTTTCGCTTCCTCCCTCTTTCCATTTTCCGCTGGAGCGGATGCGAGTTGTGCGGATGCCGAGTGGATGCTGAGCGGATACAGCGAACGTTTAATGGATGATGACGGACTTAGAACGTTTGTTCCCCGTATGTGTCGCAGATGTAGAACGGACGCGGCGGAAAGTTCATCCGCTCAAAAAATTTTGTGCAGCTCAAAACTTTTTGAGCAGATGAAATCTCAGTAGACGGATGCTGGACGGATAGAACATATGAATCACGCATGCAGTGAGTACAGAATGGGTGCATTGCGTTAACCAATGGATGGCAAGTGTTTCTCTCCGTTTTATATCCTCTTTGCATCCGTTGGTGCAGTTTGACATGGGCTTTACTAACCTTAGGCTTGACAAATGAAGTCACTGGTGTCTAGTCCCTCACATAGACCTGCTATTGAATATGTCTGCACACAGTCCCAACTCTTGGGTAAACTGATTCCAGATTCACAGAATACATTAAGCCATAAATCTACCTGAGCTGAATTCACACAATATCTTTAGGCTACAAAATGGTCTGCTAATTTGTGGTTACATGTCCTGTAAACCCAGCCAATGCTAGGTTAAGAACCTAAAATTATTTTGGTTGGAACAAACAGTGTAAAGAGATTTATCAAAATCATATTCTGTTCATCTGCATGCATATGTTAAATAAGTGGTGTTTGTAGATGTATTTAGTACAATGTGGTAAAGAATGTACTTTTTCCAGAAGTTGTTAGACTATAGTTCCATTATGGGGGTTCATAGGAGTTGATATCTGAAGCAGTTCCCCAAGTTTGGCATGCTGTATAGAATTAGAAAGTCGGGAAGAGAAAAGTAACGCAAGCAAGCAAATAAATTTATTTCTTTGTCAACAATCCCTCACAAAAACTGATTATCTTCTCCATTGTTACACATATTCAAATTAAAACATATTAATAAAGCAGTACAATAAATAATAACATTTATAAGGTAATACAAAGGTAAACAATACAAAATCAAACATAGTATTTAGTAAACTAAATCTTCATCTGAGACCAAAAGACCCTAAAAAGAAATGTAGCTATTCTCTTTACCATCCTGGATACTCAATCAAATAAAAAAAACAGTCAATTTTCTGAAGTGTAGACCAATTTCTATGGGACTTCAATCTATCTTGAAAGTGTCTTGAATAAATGGACAATCAAATGGAGTTATATGGGAGATCTTCTACCTACTTCATATTATAATGATTAAAAAGATGTGATAAAGAACTGTGGAATATCTCTTCTGTAATACAACAGATGTCATTAACTCAAATCTAGCCATTGTATACAAGTTTCATAAGTGAGATGTGTCTAATAAACAAAGCTTCAGTGTCTGCTTTTTTAATCTTTTATCAAAAGCTTATCTTTAATCTTTTATCAAAAGCTTATCTTCAAGGAGAACAAATCATTCTGTAAGGACATGTCTGATTCTCTATTTGAATTGTATCTGTGTTTGTAGATGATCACATTTGGACAACTGTGGCTTAGAGAAACTACATTTTTGAAGTAGGTTTTAGAATTTTGCCAACCTGGAATTATTTGCTTGACAGATATGAATCTGCTCCATACAGTGTCGTTGAGATAATGTATGTTCCCACCGTTGCACGGGAACTTGTGCACCTTTAGACTGAGAAGATCTGGAGAGTCAACTCTGTGGACAGAGAGGAACTATGGAAAAATTCTTTAGAGAAACAAGCCTTGCTATGATAATTGTGTTTTCGAACCTGGACATATTTTCCCAGGGCCATTGAGCATTTTTGTCACTTGACCAAGAGGCAAATTGAAAAATATTACTATTCCAAGAAATCAAGGTTTATCTAGTAGCAAGTCATTGTAAGGGAGAGTCATGTTAGTCTGTGTGGCAAACAATCAGGAATCCAATAGCACTTTTTCTGACTAACATTTTATTAAAAGACATGTAAGCTTTCACTGCCACTTACACTAAAACGTGTTAATCGGAAAAAGTGCTACCACATTTTTTTGCCATAATAATTCTCCCAAAAGAATCTGAATTCGTTTCTCATTTGATCTCTTAACCCTTGAAGAACATTAAAAGAATGCCCATATGTGGACAGATTTTCTAAATCCCAAACTGGTTGTATAGTACCAGGATATTTCTAATGCTATACATTAATCATGTTTTTAGGGAAAGAATAAAGTAGTTTCCACAGGAAAGAGCTTTGAATCAGAGTTACAAAAACAGTAAGTTGAAGTCTGAGGAGATAACAAATGTTTGATTGTTTCCCCAAGATGATAAAAGCTTACTTTTTGACCTGCTCTAAGTATCTCTTAGGAATGAACTCTCTCTTTGCCATTAACTTTTTTTTTTTTTGCCAAGCACTTTGTTTTCCTAATCAGGGTTTAACTGCTTTGGGATTCTGCAAATCTCTACAAAGAGAGGTCTATGGAATCTGAAATCTAGAGTTCTGAGGCTATGTGTTGTGCATGGAATATCCCTGTAACCCAAATGTGGGGGGGGGGGATTTGTATTTAAAGGTTCTCTCCAATATTAGATTGTATGAAAAAAAAAAACAGGCAGTAATAATAAGTTTTCCCAAACAAAACTGTTTGAAAAGATTTGATAAAACTACGCACACTTCTTAGGAGTAAATATTCCATTGACTTTAGTGAGGAAACATGCACGACATTAAATAATGTGACTTATTTTCTCCCACTTGGCTGAAATAATCAGATACTATCAGTGTTGTTCATTCTTGTCAAGGGACAACCAGTCCAGTTTTTGTTTTCCACCTACCAGAGATCAGAATTTATTTCACTGCTCCTTCAGCACTCAGGAATCCACCCCAGTTTTGTCCTTCAACCCGATCTCCTTTTTCTGTCATTTGGATTCACCTTTTCAAGCTTTTTTTCTTCTGCTGCCACAAAGGTTAGAAATTCATTTATTTTTTTTAAAAAAAAGGAATCGGAAATGCTCATATAATACACTTTGTCCTCCAAAGATCTGGATGAAATAATGGGTATCTGCCTGGGTTAATCAGGTTTTCTGTGTGAGCATTTCCAGGAATGAATATAAGGTTTAACTAGAGAAAAATGTAAGCTTTCTGTATTGTAATCTGGAAAGGGGAATGGAGGAGATTGTACAAAAGCTATCTGTCAAGTAAACTGCAAGTAAAACCAAATGTATGGACTCAGGAAGAGACTATTCTGATATATGCCACCAATTTCAACTCATCTTGTGATTTGAGCTAACAGTAGGTAACATGAGCCATGTGGCTGTAATGGGAAGGAGGAATCACAGCTTGGATTCTACTGAAAATTTATCATGATCCTCTATCCAAAGGTTCACTAGTGGCCTCTTCCTGCCTCAAGCAATCACCACCATCTTAGTGGGGAAGTCACTCAAATTATGAAAGTTGCAATCCAACACATCTGGAAGATTTCAGGTTGGAAAGGTTGCTTGAAGGCTTTCTTACTTTGGAAAGAGCTCTGATGTTTAAAGCTAATGTGCCTAAATCTACCACAGCTTCTGAATGGAATAAGTTTTTTAGTAGTCTTGTCACCTATACCCTGTGGCTTCGCCATCTATTCCAAAGCATACTGTAGCAGCCTATTCCTTGGAGATGGCAGTGCTCCAATGCAGAAACAATACAGGTTTTTATTGATCAGTCCTTGGCCACAAAATACTTCATTCTCTCTGAACCATTTCACGGGTTTTCTCTCAAAAACCTCCCTCTTCCTGCCACTCTTCATATACAAAATTCCTGATTGCAGAATTCTCCTTGGCTGAAATGATAAAGCTCTTCCCATTCAGCTGAGATGGGCATCACGTAGTTTTAGAAAGTTTGAAAATTCCCATCTGAACTAGCACGGGCCCTGGCGAAGGTGGATGAGAAGTTCAGTCCAGCAATAACTTCCCAAATATGATGTCCACTATTAATAGAAAGGACTATAGAGGGACTATAATTTCCCAGCTGCTGGTAATGGCCCATATAGTCCCTACTTTTCCATTACAGGTGGAATGTGTAAGCTATTTGTATTTAAGATATCATAGATACCAATACTAATGTCTACTGTCGGATTCTGCATTTCCTATCATGTCCAAGGCAAGGGTAAACACCAGTCTTCTGGGTATCTACAGCTGATAGTTTAAGCAGCCACAATGCATATTTATTTCTCATTCACTGAACATCTTAAGAATCATCAAAATTAGAATTAATTTGGTGCTTAAGCAGAATTGTTGTTATTGCTGATTGCAAATATCACAATATAATTGACACCACATTCAAATCTTATATCAAATATTTGGCATAGATTATTCAATCTATAACATAGGCCTGTAGATAGGAATGTATGTATAAAGGGGTATTCACAAAGTGCCTGATTGAATTCAGATTCAGCTATTCAGAAAGCAAATCAGTGCAACTTGCTTTTAAGTGGTTGAAAAACTATCCAGTTTAACTTGAAGGTTCAATCTACATATGAATTTGGTAGTCTAAAGCATTGGGTCTACCACTTACATTTATAAATAAATAGCTGTAATGTTTTGTTGGTCTTTAATTAAATTGAATGAAATTGTTTTGTTTTGTTTTTGAAAGAACAATTGATGCATGTTTATCTGTTGGCAGAAAGAGGTGGAATTGCACAAAGTCTGGACAGTTTCTGGATCTTTCTGGATCAGTCTACTTAGCAAATCAAATATGCAAAGGTTTAATTACACCGGGAAGAACTTTTCCAGTCTAAGGGATAAATTGTTTCTGGTTAGCAGATCACAGCTTCATATCAGCAGTGTACAAGTTTCTCAAAACTCTATTGCCATTGGGAGCCTATAAATTCATGGTGGGAAATATCCAAACACTCCAACACAGCCATGCATCTCTCTTTCTCTCTCTTTCCCTCCCTCCCCCCTCTCTCTCACATGCACAAAGAGAGAGAAAGAGGGAGAGATAGAGGTAGACAGAGGCTCTTATTGATCAGCTTCATCTGATGCCGGAAAACAGAAAGCATCACCTCCAAAGCAGAAGAGGGCCTTGAAGGAGGGTCTCTTTTTGAGGACCTGGCTTTGTTTACAGCCTCAGGAAATTACCACTTCAATTTGGTGGATGTCTTTTCCAATAATGTGCTGGGACAGAGTAACCCTTCAGGAAGATGCCTTTAAGTGCCCTTCATGAGCCAGTTTTGGGACATGGAAAACCAATACCGCCTCACAACTTAATGGTTCCCCTTATTCTTTATTTTTCTTTTTTTAGCTTTTTAATTAGTAGATCCAAATTTTAATGCTCGAAGCTGTGAATTAAGGGCACAACTTTTCATTGATTAGGTTATTATGCTTCTGGTGTGTTTAATAACTAAAGCAAAAAAAAAAACCCCAAACCCACAATATAGTACTCTGTCAAATTGAAGGCAAGATTTTGTTTATTATTGTTTATTTTCTCTTGCTTCCTTCAATATCTCAGAAACATCTGTTTCAAGATTTGCTAATATGCACATTTATTTAAATTTAATCAATTCATTTACTGATCAGGTAAAAGTCAAGTTTATTATAATGAACTAACAATTCCTCACTTGTCTGACAGCCCTAATTAATTATAAACCTAAAACATTGGAAATTACTGAGGTGGCACAGTGACCTATCTTAGAAAGATGAACATTAAGTAAAGATGTATGAGCTTCTGAGAAAACCAAATAAAATGGGAACAGATACAGCAAAGTACCCATTCTAATAGTAGTGACAAATATGGGCAAAGAATGTACAATAGGAAACACTGGATGATTATATAGCATGGAAATACGAAATCAGGGTTGAGTGGAGTGTACCTTAAAGCAGTGGTCCCCAACCTTTTTTGTACCAGGGACCAGTTTCACGCAGAAACTCTTTTTCAAGGACCGGCAAAATCAATTCTTCCCCAATAGTAAAGGGCTTCTTAGCTTTAGCAATGCGGTCCACAAAGTTAGGCAAGGAAGTTAGTGCGGAAGTTAGGCAAGGGCAGAAGTGGTTGTCTTTCAAAATAAGACACCCGGAAGCAAAAACATATTTTTATACATATTTTAATCACATTTTAAAGAATTTAATCATATTTTAAAAAATTATTCATTCTTTGTGGCCCAAAGAAATGATCCACGGACTGGTACCGGTCCAGGGCCCGGTACCGGTCCGGGGCCCAGTGGTTGGGGACCCCTGCCTTAGAGGACCAGGTCAATTCATAAAGAAAGCTGGAGATGAAACAGAAAGGGTTCAAAATAGGAGGACAGGGAGGGTGTTTGTTTGCTTGCTTGCTTGTTTATTTGCTTGAAAAATATGCCAGGGACATAGAGAAGTAGTGGAATGAATAGTCAAGATTGTGGAGGAGGGGAGCCTGACTTCATTATCTGCAGATTCATAATTTGTGAGTATGAATATGTGAATAAAAACACACATATTTGTTAAACAAAAGATGAACATAAAGATAAATCTCAAAAAACATAACCACATTGAAGAGAAAAAGGTTGTAGATGACTTCGCACTTCCCCTTTTTATTTTTCTTCTGAAGCCTTGTGTTGGTAAAGAAAACATGTAGGGCTATAAAGAGACAGACAGAGTGATTTTATTGGTGAGGGTGACCAATGTATTTTTTGAGAAATGGACTTCTCCTGGATGTCAGTGGAGCTACCAATGATGGGTAGCTCAGAGGGCATCTGGAACTGATCCAGTATTGAATTTGCATGTTCTCTTGGGACAGGATCCCAGAAGCTGAACCGAGATTATATATTACTGAGTTTTTAATTGAAGATTCAATTGACCAGTTAATCAGCAGCAAGAGAGCAGCTTTAACCAATTGACAGCACTGAGTACAATGATTTGCCTCTTGAATTCAAACACCGCAGGAAGGACTTCACAAAGTGGCAGTTTTGTAACAATGCTATAAATGTGGATGGAGTATTACATTTATGAGATCTCTGCACTAATGCTTTCTATTCCCTCTACTGCTGCTGATCGTGTTATTGTTGGGCTACTTTATTTGTCATAAGCCGTTCTCTGTTTGTAGCAACTTAGCTAATAATTAGAGGAAGGATTTGTTTAAAAGGATGAGATATGTAGAAGCAGAAAGTGAAAATAGTTCAGAGACTGATTTTCAAAAGGTTATGTGTGGGCTGACTGTGTTGGCTGCAAGATTGATTGATTCTGATCCACATAGGAATATCACGTCATTGAGAATCAACACATTTTCTTTCTTTAACAAGGCAATATATATTTCAATACATATTTAATATATATTTAACAAGGCAATATAATATATATTTCAATATATATTACAATATATTTAATGTATAATTGACTGATTAGGAATTTAACATCAATGGGGACAGGTATTTTTTTGCTAATAATAAGTCTAATATGAAATTCTAACTTTAAAGTACTGTACATGCAGATTCATGGACATGCATATATATTCTGTTGTCTATGTGATGTAGTACTTAGAGTGAATCTAGGACTAGAGAGACCAGGATTCAAAACGTATGGTTATCCTTGCTGTTCACTGTATAATCTCAAGCCAGTCAATATTTGTAGGCCTGGACTAATCCACAAATTTATCAAAAATGGATAGTTGGGTGATGTATACTGCCTTGAATCCCAGCAAAGAAACATAAGATTTATGTTTGTTTAACTGTTTCTTAGTTTTGCCCTTACATTTTCTAGAAGCTTTGATATCCACAATAGCCAACTTAGATAGCTGATTAGTTCTAAATATGGAAGAGAGGTCAACAGTACTGAATAGTTCATGAGTTAAAAGAGAATGAACATGTAAATCCTCATCAAATTTATTCCTTACTGTTAGATCACGGGGGAAAAAGAGACTGGAGACCAGCATGACTTTCAGCTCTTTATTCAGTTCCTGGAATCAGTCTAACTGCGGAGCCACGGCAGCCTTTTTTATAGCGGCTGCTTGTGGCTTGCGGCCAATGACGGTTCCTTGAATTCCCCGCCACTCAGACAGACCAATCACAGGGAGGCAATTGTTGACCAATCACCATCACTTGAAGAACCAATCATATTGCCGTATTTGTGGACCAATCAGAAAAGGGTATTTCAAGTATGCTAATATAGAACACTTACTGCTGCTAAAATTCTAGGAACTTTCTTCCAGCTGGCTATAATGTTTTTTTTTAAGTCTATATGATAATAGATAGTTTGAGCCAAGTTGAAATGCTGGTTAACTGCCTCTTGTTCTTCAGTTTTAAAAGATACCCCAGAGAAGTCTTGTGAATTGTATGCAAATCACAAAAAAGGAGCTCTGATATGTTGCTCTAGGTTTCTTTCCCCATCTGTGATTGTATTTTGTTTAAAACCTCTGATAGACTGTATAAGCGCTCACTGAATTTCATCTACCTCCTTCATCAATAACAATTACTTTAAAAGTCAGTGTAAAACTGTCAAGTTGGTACTTTCTTAACCAAAATGGAGGGTTTTAGTTTATGCATTCCCTCTGCTACCACCATCATTTGAATAGAAGCAGAAAGTCCATACTAGTTCATATAGTAAAAAATCCATACTACATTTAGGATCATAGACACGGCTTTTTGCTCTTTGATTCAAGATGAAACAGAATTATGAGTTCTTGTTATGTCAATTATCAGGACAATTCTCAGAAAATGGGTCACACAAATAATTTTTTGAGGTTAGTTGTCCCTAAGTCAGGGGTGAGCAACTATGGCAACTTCATGATCCGTGGAATTAAACTCTCAGAATGTCTGAACCAGCCATGCTAGCTCAAGAATTCTAGGAGTTGGAGTCCCTAGGTCAAAAAGTCACTATGGTTAGCCATCCCTGCCCTAGGCCAGCCCTATTCCCAATAAGAAAAACAGGAATGTAGGCATAGCCCTATCTAAAATAAACTGCACCCCACTGTTCTGCCCAACATGGCCCATGTTCTTCCCCACTGTCCAATTCTGCTGTCGTCTCTGTAGGCGCTGGCAGACCACAATACCCAGATGCTACTCCCGAGTATTTAAAACCTCATTCCAATGCTATTGTGCAACAGTTGCATAGTGCATAGATTGCCCAGCTGTGAAACTACATTATCATGAAGGTTTGCAGGGGAAACCCTTGTGAGACTTCTTGGAAGACAGAAATCTATATTACTGGAAATCTAGGAAAATATTTCTCTTTCTTACAAACGGGAATACCTTCCATGAAACTATGACTTGTTCTTTTTCTCCTTTTTAAAATCAACCTTTCCCTTTTTGGATTGGCCTTCTAGAATACTTATAGGCTATGCTCCTGTAACATATCAGGTTAAAATAGCCTGGATAAGCTGTAGTTCAACCTTTTGTGCAAACCGGACCTTATTGTTAAGGTCATAGTACAGTGCCAGTAAGTGTCAGATCACCCATGTCTACCCCAAATAGCAAATGTGGGATTCTCAAAATATTTTTTTTTCAATGTTCTTAGGCACTAGTGTCACAAGGCGGTAAAATTTTTGGCAGAATTGCTGAAACATGTAGATTTTTTTTTTAAATGGTCCACATATGATCACATGAAGTTACGGTTACAGACTCTTCCACTCATACAATGCTACTTAGTTCTTTGGATGTTGCCTGTATTCTGTCACACAACTGTTTTGTTCTACAATTTCCATATTGTGCATATTTATATTTTATGTACTTGCATGTTTATTTTTTTTTTAAGAATTGCTTTCGTTCTTCATGGCTCCCAGCAAAAAGAAAGTATATGAAATCGATTACTGTGATAAAGTGCATGTGTGTATATTTCTCCTCCCGCTTTATTTTGTGAGCAGGGATAGAAAACCTAATGTCCTCCAGCTACTTGGTGGTACAGTTCTTCGAAGTATCAAGTAGCTTATTCTCCCAAACAGCTAGAAGGCCAGAAAATGGTTTTAAGAAGAAGAACACATACATTTTGGTTAACTATTTAGCCTCTTTCTTGGAACAGAGATTTGAGAAACACAATGCCAAATCAGACAGTATTGCATAGTTATTAGAGGATTAAAATACTGGATTATTACCTTTAATACTGGATTAAAGCTGAGCAGACTTAAGTAAGTAGGCATGTACATACGTGTGTGTGTGTGTGTGTGTGTGTGTGTGTGTGTCTGTGTCTGTGTCTGTGTGTGTGTGTGTGTAGGTCTTCTAGTCCAATCCCCTGTTTAGGCAGGAAACCCTATACACTACTTCAGACAAATGGTTATCCAATCTCTTCTTAAAATCTTCCAGTGTTGGAGCATTCACAACTTTTGGAGGCAAGTTGTTCCACTAATTAATTGTTCTAACTAGCAGGAAATTTCTCCTTAGTTCTAGGGTGCTTTTCTCCTTGATTGGTTTCCACCCATTGTTTCTTGTCCTGCCCTCAGGTGCTTAGGAGTATAGCTTGACTTTCTCTTCTTTGTGGTAGCCTCTGAGATATTGGAACACTGCTATCATGTCTCCCCTAGTCCTTCTTTTCTTTAAACTAAACTAATATAGTTTAGTTTAATTAAACTAATATATATATATATATATATATATATATATATATATATATATATATATATATATATATATTCTGTATAGAGTTTGTATATTTATATATTTTTATACATATATATATATATTGTTTGGTAGCTACTGTGTGCTTATTTCTACTCAGAAACGTATCCTGAAAAGAACAGAGATAGCTCTACTCAGAAATGAAGTTCACAGTAAAAGATTCCAATTAGATCAGTTAAACAAAGATTTGCTAGCACTACACCTGGAATTGAGCAGCAAAATCCACCCTCTACTTTGGGATAAGATTAAACAACTTACAACTTGGAGAGCTGAAACTGAACCACTTACAAAAATGAAAAACTCTCAAAGAAACTAAAAAAATTAGAAAGTGACAGGAAAACCCCGAACATTTCACCACACCTGAAACAATTAGTATACGTTTCCAACAGAGAACTCAACAAAACAGAAACAGATGTCCTATCCAAAGGATTCAATTATACCATAGCACCCAAAAAAATCCCAACAGAATCCATCATATGTGCAGTAGAATCCAGCCTAACCAAATTAAATACAGATGAAGCTGACAGAATAAGACACCAGGTTACTCACATCTTATGCACAACGAAACCACC